>JAYGXS010000010.1:762635-833059 GCA_036362985.1 Ligula intestinalis | reverse complement strand
GAATCGGCCTGGCAGGCGGTCACCCGTTGGGGACCTCTGACCACCACACGAACTTTGTTTAGTTCGGAAGTCTATTCGATCGGTGTTCGCACATTCCTGAGTGAATATATATAAATATATATATATATGTATACGAGGTCCAGATTAATTATCCCGCTCCCCATCAAGCAGGAACAATCACCTTACCACTCTGATGATGAGAACAAGCGTGTTTTCGAAACGTCAGCACCAATGCAGTGTGGCCCATGAAGGTGCCTTTTCTTCTTCATCTTCTTTGTGGGATGGGGAGCGGGATATATATATATATATATTTAATTCCTTCTTTTCTGGCGCATACCGGTCACCCGCTTCTGTGCAGTCAAGAGATCAGCTGTTTTAGAAGTTTCGGTGATTTTTGATCTCTTCGCTGAGGGCCCAAATCTGAATGAAACTTAAAAATTAGGACCTCTACGAGGGAGATTTTAGCTGAATAAATTAGATCACAATATAGGCATAAACGCACGCCGGTTACCTTAAACCGCGCAAGCTGAATAACACCTGAACCACCGGCATGCTATCGTAACTAAAATGACTTCAGAATAGATCGTACGATAATCAGCATCACAACCTGAGTCAATACCGCTTAACGAAAGAGTATCAATCTTCTGCAAATGTCGAAATATTGCCTGAGATATGGCGACTACTTTATGTCTTATTTTAGCAACAATCCTTTCGTTCCTGCTGTGGACTGATTAAGCGCAACAGCAGTTTATTTGTTAAGTGCATCATATTTCAGGAGATAGGCAAGTAACGGCATCAAGCAGTTCGTTTAGGGAGCCGAAACATCCTCACACAGCTCACCGCAGACCAAGTTTAGTTTTTTCAGTTTTCATTTTATTTTGTGAGGATAATAGGCAATGCTTTTGAAAACCCTATTCATACCGTATACAAAACCCATAAAAATTTACTACTACTGACATAGTATTGGCCAGCAGTGAGTAGCATTAGTTTTTTACAGTATATGTCTGGTTTTTAGAGTTCAGACTTGTAGATAGGAGAGGGGACGCATGTAATTATCCAAGCGTTGTTTCTATATCTGAAGGGAAGTGGCATCCACGACTGACTGGGGAAGGTTGTTCCACTGTTATATGACACGTTGCGTGAAGAATTCAAAGCGGAGGTTAAGCTTGGACATCTTCGTGCACAGCTTCATTCTGTGCCCACGGAGATGAGGCGAGAGGTGCCACTGAAACATGTCTTCAAAGCGTAATCCTTTCTCAAGACCGTTTATCATCTTGTAAACTCAGATAAGATCCCCTCTTTGTTGCCTGTAATCCAGAGGGAATAAATTCAGGCATGCCAGTCTATCTATGTAAGTGTGGTTCTTTAGACCTCTTACTAGCTTTGTTGCCCGACGCTGCACTTTCTCCAGACATGCTGTGTCCTTTGCTAGCCATGGCCGCCACGCCTGTATACCATACTCTAGGTGTGGTCGAACAAATTTGCCGTAAACTCTGCCAAAGAGGTCTTCATCGAAGGCTAGAGACGCCCTTTTTATAGCATGCAGCACTCCCGTGGCTTTATTTGCAGCTTTGACAGATTGTAATGAAGGCTTCAGATTTCTCTGTATCCAAATGCCGAGGTCTTTTTGCGTAGATGCTACGGGAATTTGGATGTTTTTCAGGTGATATGTCCTACTGCTCTGGGGGATAGGGTAGTTTGTTGGACGCAGGTGAAGGACGGCACACTTTTGCACATAGAAATCCAGCAGCCATCTGTCATACTTCATCACATCTGCCACTCAGCTTGCATGTCGAATCTAATCAAGATGGTAACCTATTCCCAATCACGAGCGCGATGTGGATGACAAAATTGGGTAGAAGTACTAATCATATCGATGAATTATTAGTAGCCATGGTCGGTGTGGAAGTATTATTATTCATTGCAGTAATAGCGTTTAAATCATTAGTAGTATATGAGCAACACCAAACACTGTCTCATCTACGTACCAGCGAAGTGGAGAACAACTCAAGCGATCAGCAACGAGTAATCAATCCGCCCGTTGACGTGGGGAAAGCCAGCAAGCATATGGACTCGCCTACAACCTAGCGTACTCCAAAGGGGATGAATATCACACAAGCCTGCCAGTAGCCTAGCTCCAGGAGACCAAATGTAGTCGGCAACGGCGGAGCAGGTCAAAGTTTGTGCGTCCAGTACGGGTACAGAAGAAGTCAAAGCGTTTTCTGAGACCAGTGGTTTACTTGACCAAAGTTTCGAACTCTCACGCGAGCATATTGTCAAGGAATGAAAACAATATACAGTTCGGTGCATACGAGGCAGACGGCAATACTGGCTAACCAAATACCCCCAGGCGCAGTAACAAAAATACTCCGACCAAATATTATTTGGTCCACGAAACCGCCCGTTTTCTTCTTTCTCATCTTTGAAATACGATGAAAGTGATACAATATCTGCACCTTGAATATTAAAACATATTAATATATATGAAAAGAAAGAAATCTTCGGAAAATCGATTTGTGCTCGTGAATTTGCGAACTGGTAACACTTGTTCGTCGTTAGACTAAGTTGATATCTATAAACGTTTACGAAGAAAAGCAAGTAATGACTCGGCTGGCAGCTGATCCGCTCGAATTGGTTATCTTTCGTGCACAAAATGAAAGGGAGGCTGCAGGGAATACACGATGCCCCTACTGGCCACTGGCGCATGATCGGAAATATACAGCTCTTGCCTGCCCCAATCTCTAAGCTCCAATCGCCGCGGAAGTGTCGCCCCCTCTCCAACTGCCTTTCGCTCTTTCTCCTCTTTGCATTTGAAGGCCAGCAAGCTCACTTAAAGCGCTCACTCTAAAGTGGTTACTACTTTTACGAGGGCTGTGCATTGCATAAACTGTCATATTTGTCTAACGCGCTGTGCAGTTTGACTCGAAAAAAATGCAACGTAAAAGCCATCGGTGATGTGCTCACTGTCTCAGCGGAGACGAGAGAGAGAAACGTTGTCGCCAGTACAGAACTTGAGTAAGGATTGATGAGTATTCAAGAATGGCGGCCGTGTAGTGTTTCTGCAAGTAGCATTTAGACCTGAGTAGGATGCCTATGAGATAGCGGCATTGCCTGAGGGACATAATGCTAATTCAGGACTCGTCTTTGGGCTGAAACTCTTCCCCCTTACGTGCAAAATTATATATGCTTACATCCTAGGCTCATTGTAAATGCCTTGCGACGCAATCTAGATCTCTACCGAGCACTCACCTATTAACCAGTTTTAACTTTCAAAGTGCACTACCAGCATGATGAAAGGCGTTTCAGACAGCTAAGTGACCTGTTGGGAACTGATATAGTTTCTAGCACTGAGTGCATATTGGCTCATATTTTAAGTCGCTCAAATTGCCCGGCCTATCGGCCCCGTAATAAGCGGCACTTAACTAAACTTTCATTACTGTGTAATTTATTAGTCTGTCGTTGCTGTCGATTTAGCTGCTGAAAGGTGGGAAACGGGGTGGGGGGGGGGCTAGTTTCAGATCTGTCGCGAACACAGGGATTGCGCAGCTGTCACAGCAAACGCTTTTAATTCACTTATGTTTTGGGGGTGGTCGGTGATCTTCGTGGACCATTTGTTAGGTGCCGGAGCTCGTCCAACGATGGAGGGAAGGGGGCATTCACTCTGTGCGTTTGTGTCGCCTATCCCACCTCAGGCGACCGAGTAGCTAGGCGATGGCCAGTTGCTGTTGGTGGGAAGTTTATTGAAGTCGACCCTCAGCGCATTTCTTTCCTCACTGAAAGAAGCAATCTGATGCGCTTGAAGCCATCGCGGCGTGCTAAAAGCCGCGGCTTGGAAGGTTGCCGACAACTGACGGAATAACTAGAACACCGCATTCGGTCCAGTCTGTGTCTCTGGTTGGTTGGAGTGGCTAATCCGGTGTTTCCTACTTTTTGCTTGACACAGGGTACAGGTGTGAGAGAGTGGGGTAGATCTTCCGCGAGTCTACTCACACTATAATTCAGCTGTATTCACTGCGTCTGCCTTCAGCTCGCTTAAGCTCGTGGTGGACATAGTCGACAGAGCGACGGTGGAACTGTCGGATATGTTAATGGAGTTTGCGTCAGGCACCAAGGCCTCCAGGAGTTTTTACCTCGTTTTTCACTGGCTCGTGCCAATCTCTTCGTACCCGCAAACCCGTGGCCGACGACAGTAGCTTATGTAGGCCCACTCATGATAAATGCTAACTGCATTTTATTTTACTGTATTTAGAAGTCAGAAGCCCAGTTTGGCGATTAAACGTGTACTTTTGGCAAATTCTCGTCAGGCCTTACATTTTTATGGAAACTGGGTGCGAGTTGAAACGTGTTCGTCTTTTCGGACAAGTGAGTAGTGAGAATGGGGGTGGGGGTCGGTAAGCAAAGGCTGGTTGTAAGGGTAGGGCTTGATGGAACAGTCTATGAGAGGCTAAAGCGTGGATGACTGCATGCTGCTAAGTGACTGTCGGCCATGCCAACTGTGGGGCTTGTAAGAAGTTCCTCTGTGCACACAAAGCAGGCTTCATCGGCCTGATAGCAGTCACTTCTGCTGTTGCTAGCAGGCGCTGAAATTTTGTTGATTCATATCTGTAGATTTTCCTAATATTTATTATCACTTAACTTATAGCGGATAAACGCGATTAGCAAATTGCAGGTTTCTTGAATTTTCCCAAGGATTGAAGCGGTGGTTAGGAGGTCGTCTACATCAACTTAGCTGAGGTCCAACTTACCGTTCTGAGGTTAGATTAGTATAGTTCGCCGCGCGGAACGCCGCGCACACCTTCCATTTACGTGCGGAACAACTTACTCCCAGCGACCGCGGGAAGCAACTTCAACTACATTTTTTCACTTGACACTTACTTTACAATGTTCCTTCTCTGCCTATCCTATTGCCGCACCCCACAAAACTCTATAACTAACATTTTTGCAGGACAAAATGCTGGGACTGGGGGCATATGAGTGGGGCTACATAAGCTACTTTTGCCCCGTGGCCTTTCTCGAGTACGTGGCCAGCGATCCGAGACCATGTGGTCACCTCTGCGCATTTCCAGTTTTTTGTTTATTATTCGCGAGTTAAGGAATGGTTTTCTCTGCTCTTTGTACGTCAGGTTACTCGATAGATGACATCCGACGGTCCCACGTCTAGTCTACTTGGTTGTTTATTTGCATTATAGCCTCATAAGGGAACGGAAAGCGCAGACAAATAAAAGTGCTTTCCCAGTAATCGAGCTGTCATATTTTGTTGGCAGCTTCCGCAAGGAGAAGATGGTTCCCAGACGCGCAGTTTATTTGCAAATTTAAGTGAACGTGCGAGCCCCGAGGTCTTTTTTAAAGGAAATGAAGAAGGCACGTATGAGAGTCTACCTGCAAAGCCAACGAGCGTACAATAAAACGTCTGTGTGCTTTTGTGTTTAAGGTATGGTGGTGGAAAAATAGGAAGGGGATTACATCCCTGGTAAGTTTGAGTCCACGCCGTCTCATGGTATGCTTCCTCAGCTGAACACTAGACCACGCGAACGAAGGACGTGATAGCAGGGAGGCTTATCGATATGCCCGTTGATGGAAGAAGAGTCAGACACCCAGGCCTCCAGTAGTTTTCGCTTCCTTTCTCAATGGCTTGCATCAATATCCTCGTACCTATGAGGTTTAATTCATGGCCTTTCCTTAGGGTTGTGGATAGCAAGCCGGGATAGTGTGCTCACCTCCATGCAATACCCTTTCGTGTTGAACTATCTGCGGGCTAAAAAATGCTCTGCTTTTCTCTGTCCTGTATATGACACCAGACTGCTCACCCGTGTCTAGTCGGTCGTTTTATTCGTATGATACTCTCAGACAGATAAAAGTGCTTTTCCAGCGATCGCGCCGTTATCTTTTTGGCAGCGGCTGCCGATGACCTGTCTCGTATGGACATTTATCTTATATTCATCTTTAAGTACGCGTACTCTTTAGAAATTGCCTGAGTGAATGCCACTACGGTGACGGCTTAACGTCCAGGTTATCGTGATATGTCCATGTGCCTGCCCAGCTTCACATGAAACGAGAAGGTTCTCTGGGGGGGAGGGGTGGGAATGAATAGCACCATCGGTCTTCCATCCGTATGCAGCGCATAAATCTATTTCATTGGACGGTTTCATAAATTTAACAGTCGCTGTGACCCATAAATGTTAAAACTGATTGTCAATACACGGTATGTCTACGAAATCGTGCAACATACCAAAATTTCCAAAATATTGATAATTACGTGCAAACCGACATTAGCGCATGTACAAAAACTAAGAAGGCAAATATGTTACTTAAAAGAGATGTATTAAGTACTATTTTTTTGTTATTAAAAACAAACATTTTTGTAATAATCCTCGAGTTTTGGAGACATAATAAATTGCTATTACTAAGGACAATAAATTTACACCTATTCGTCCTGTGAGCGGTTAAGGGTACCATTTTTTAAATATCAAACTAACTTTTCGAGTTATTTACTGACAATTTATTTGACCCAATTGCGAAAAAACTCACGGCATTCGGCGGGATTCGAATCCGCATAGCAGGGAAGGCCTTCTATGTAAGCCAACGCTCTACCTACATGAGCTAAGAATACAACGCTTCACAATTGGGTCAACTAAATCACCCAAATATACCCAACCTCCTTATTAATTACAATAATTTACAAATAGGCCTTTAAATGCCAATACGTTTTCCAGCGTTTTCACTGTCTTTAAGGTTTAGTGCATACATAATGGTTTTAGTTCGACGTTTATATCAAAACCTTTAAAATAAGATTCGGAATAAATTATTTACCGAAGTGATGGGTTTTTGGATATGAGTTCTTATGAAGATGGCCTTGAGGGTCATATTTATAAATCCTTTTTAACAGCAGAACAAATTGTAGAGCAAAAGGAACATCCGAAACAAAATTCTGATATTTTTGATTCCAAAGATTAATGAGACATTTTTTATAATACGTTACCTCTTTAAAAAGCACTTTACTGAGATATTCAGCTGACGAACATCCGTGCACGTTTCCTATATCCAAAGAAATGACAAAACGAAACTGCAGTTTTTGATAAGTTTTTTAAAAGTTCCATATAGATATATGATACAATTTTGCAGGAAAAATAAACAATTCTCTTATTATATTGGAGTATTGGCAACAGTAGCTTAAGTAAGCTCACTCATTCATTACTACTTTCCGCATATATTCACACGAAAAACGTGGTTATAGATTTTAATGGGTGGGGAATAAGGACACTCAGTAGAATAAACTTTAATAAATTTTAAATGCAATTTTATTTTACTGTATCTAGAATTGCTGTTGATTTATATCTGTAGATTTTCCTAATATGTATTACCGTTTAATATATTGCAGAAAGCCCGATTATCAAATCACAAGTTTCTTAAATTTCCCGAAAAATTGAAATGGTGGTTAGGAGGTCGTCTACTTCAACTAACCCGAGGTCCAACTTACTTTTCTGTAGTAAGATAAGTATAGTCTGCGGTGCGAAGCGCCGCGCCCACCTTCAAAATATAAGCGGAACAACTTACTCCTAGCGGCCGCGGGAAACAACTTCGACTACATTTTTGTCACTGTGCACTTACTGCTAAAAATTTTCGTCTCAGCCTATCCTATTTCCTCACCCCCAAAACTCTATAACCACCGTTTTTGCAAAACAAAGTGCTAAGATTAGGGGTATATGAGTGGGCCTACATAAGCTTCTTTTGCCGGAGTATTTTCCGCTATACTGGATTATTTCCAGATTCTGTTCTGCGCTTGTGAAAGCAAATAGGGCAGCCATGTATAGCAAAATTTTGATAAAATATTTTCCTTTTATCAGTGTCGTTTCTAAACAACGCATAAGCGAAAAAAATATAGTGTTTGGAAAGGTGTATTTCTACATGAGTCATATTTACTGAGATCTGTTGTACCTTACCTTCAGAATAGCATATATGCATGGTTATGATTATGCTCCATCTGAGTGATAAGGTAAAACAAAATGAGACCAAAATATTTTTTACTGCATTTTGTGCAAAAAAAATTCACAGGTTAGTTAAAAATAATTTTAAAACTTAACTTATTCCTTGTTTTTGAAAATAAATACGATTCCTTAAACGTGGCTTCAATTGCATTGGAGCCACTTTGGACTACATTTCCAAGATCTGGAGGGGATATTTTTTCCACTTTTGTTTACTCATTTTGGGTCTCTACTAAAGCATAAGGCATATTAGTAGAAACTGTGTTTCTGTCGTAGTGAAGAGCATAGTGGATGCATTGGGTACTAGATTTCTCCCGATTAAGCCAAAATAAAGACCTTTACGCTTATTAATTAATTTTAACTAAGGGGTGATTTTCCTAACTAAAAGGCCTTCCCAGGAGTAAATCCCCTCAGGGGATCAAACTGACGTGATAACCGTAACCTTTTCCCTTCTCAACATGAGGACTTCTAAGGTGCAGTCATGATAATCAGTATGCCAGTCATTAGCGCCGTATCAACATAGCAAATGCAGACCCTATTAACTCTCTAGTATAGACAGTGATGCGTTTTATTGCTCGCAGACGCCAGGCTAATCAAAATGCTCTGCCAAATGATGAGTACACGCTCTACCAGGACTGCTGTGTGTGTGCAGCTGTCGAGCCCTTAATAGTGTAAACCAGGCTGCACGCGATGGTCGCCAGGAGATGCTTTACTCACACAGTTTCTGTCACGATGATCCGCCCACGCGATACTCTTGCGGGTAAGCCGAGCTCAGGCGACTGTTACGCTCCGCACCCCCCCCTCACTCTCTCTCTCAATGCATGCTCGCCCTCCCCCCTTTACTGCGTGGGTGGACAGTAGTAGTCGTGAAGCGGTCCGTTGCGCAATGTGGACTAAATGTCACCTCGTTGTCGGTAGCTCCAACTCCCCTCCCCCTTCGTTCGTCCTTGTCTCGTCCGGTCTCGTTAGCATAATCTCATACGCTTCCCTATTTCACTGCGGTCGCTCTGCATCTACCTCAGTGTCGAATGTACAGTTCATGGCTCACAATTCGTGCAACCTGCCGACATTTACGAAAGATTGATACTCTCTCTCTCGCTAACCGGAATTGACTCAGCTTGTGATATACTGATTATCATCTAGTTTATTCTGAAGTTATTTAATCCAGGATGGGATGTCGGCTTTTTAACAAGCTGATTTCTGACCGCCAAAAAACGTATATGCTGCAAAATGTAACTACTTAAACAGTATGCGTATATATCATTGATTATCACTGCCTTTATAAACTCAAATATATTTTATGATAAACGTAAACTAAAAAATTATTTCTTGTTCTCGCTTGGTAGCAAACAACACCTTCTTTAGATGTTAAACTCAACGAAATGGTCTCTGTCTTTTATGCATTTAAAAAAAGTATCTTGCTCCTTTTAAACACTTCTAACTATGAGCTTTCTACGACTGTGAGGTATTCATTCATAAGACATCGTATCCGTCAATTTATTAATGCTGCCCATGCCGTATAAAACACGTTACACATATATTTCAATATTCAATGACAACTATGTGAATTCTTCCTCAAACTGTAGGCGGAAAGTACTTTTTCTCAAACAGGGTGTACACAGTGCGCCGTTTGTAAAATTTTTATTTCAGTGAAGCAGTCAGTAGGTTTCAAAATTATTCAGCAATTTAATTTTTTTAACTAAAAGATACGCCTTTTATAAGAATAAATTGCATAATTTGCTATCAAAGAAGTGAAAAAATTGACTTTTTGTCATTAACGTTTTCTATGGAATATATTTGAATTTATAAAGGCGCTGAAAATCAGTGGTAAAAACGCATACTATTTAAGTAGTTCCTTTTTACAGTACATACGTTTTGTTAGAGGTCAGAACGAAGCTCGTTAAAAAGCTCGCATCCTATCATGACTGAAATAACTTAAGAATAGACTACACGATGATAAGTATCACACTCTGAGTCAATGCCGATTAGCGAAAGAGTATGAATATTTCGCATATGTCCCACAATTCGTGTAACGTACGAACATTTGCGAAAGATTTATACTCTCTCGCTAATTGCTATTGAGTGAGGTTGTTATACTGATAATCGTGTAGCCTGTTATCAAGTCATTTTGGTCACGATAGCATGCCTGATTTTTAACGAGCTGATTTTCATCTGCCAACAAACGTCTGCACTCTTAGAAATGGCTACTCAAGTAGTTGATATTTTTATCATTGAGTTTGACTTCTTGTATATATTCAAATATATATTTTGTGGAAAACATACATAAAAATATTTATTGCATTCGTATTGTTAGCAAAGTACGCCTTCTTTACAATTCATAAGTATAGAAAACGAATCTTTCTCTTTCAAAAAATTTCTAATCATGAGCTTTTCTGACGGTTTTGAGGTGTTCATTCATGAAACATCCGATCCGTAAACTTCTTAATGGTGCCTATATAATATATAGCATAATTCACACCTATGTGACTTGCTCTTCAAACCGTAGGCAAAAAATACTTATCCTTAAACAGGATGTACACAGCGCGCAGTTTGTCAACCTTAAAGTCCGGTGTAGCAGTCGACAGGTTTCAAAATGATTTGCCATTTAGAATTGTTTCTTAAAGCCGATAGGCCCAACTCTGATCATTAAATGCAAAAGAGTACAAAAACAAATTGTTTGTGCCTAAAATATATTTATTGCTTTAAAAACGCAGAAAAAATAAATAATGTAAGGCATGCTATTTATACAGTCATTTTTTATAGTGCATACCTTTGGCTATTGGTCCGAAATAAGATGAAGAAGAAGAAGGTACTTCAGTCATCGGAATCATATTTTTATTCGTTCGAGTTTTTGAACTATAACTAGACTCCATCGTCAGAAATAAAATCCTCAACGAAAAAAACCACAGTTATAAAGGACAGAAGCCAACCAACCAACAGTGGCGTCAGTCCTTCGATGTCTGCGAAGGGTGATGCATGTCGGCGCCAGATCAATAAATTAATCAAGTGAGTTCTCATCCAAGGTCCAGGATTTGAGTTATTCTAGGCCTGCCTTGTTGCCGGCGTGGGCGATTATCCTCGCAGCTGCGAAGTTAAGCAAAATGGCCAGTCTTGCAGGTGTGAACAGTCACTTGCGATAATGTGTCAACCTGTCACCCGAGCCAGCTAACCTTCGTGTATGCGCACACTTAGCATACTTCCAGTCTGTGCTGTATTATTTCGGGGATAGTTTAGACATGGTATGCGATAGACTAGGCACAAAAGTTCAGACGAACCAAACTATGATTCTGTTGACCAAAGTACCTTTTTGTTGACCTATACATAGACCGGGTAAGTGAACATTCCCCTCAGTTCTCTCATTCCTTTCTGACAGCGTTACTGGTGACTTAAAGTTGACAGTCTATACCATTAAGCAGAATTTAGAGTGCAGGTGTGATGCAAAACACTAGATCCCAGTACCTACTAACATTTGGAAATATACAGTTCTGCGAGTCCTACAAGCAACTTTCCTAAAGTTTTAAAGGCTTGCTTATTTCTACAATACCAGCGGGAACGCATTTACAAAAACTTATAAATAATAATGAGCAGCATTAAGCATATTGAGTATATTAAAGAACTATAAGAAGTACTTAGTGTTTGTAAAGAAAAAAACATTTCCTTGATAATTCCCAGCTTGTTAAAACATCAAAAATAGCTATAAATTAGAACAATCAAATTAAATAGTTTGTTAATTAGAAAACATAAAGCAACCATTTTCTTTCTGAAAAAATATTTTGCATATGTAGTAGTAATAATAAGTGCCTTTATTGGATAGTAAGCTGACGAAATTCTTCGTATCATAACATTTTTAAAGGTAATCTAACAAGAATATTGGGCATTGTTGACAATTTCTTTAATTTTTCTGAAGAAAAAACGATCAAATTTGACTGAAGATGCAAGAACATACATTTCTCTTTATAACGGATTATTTTTGGCTTTAGGAGATTTATTCCAAGATCCGTAATAAGCGTGCGAATGCAGAAGAAACACGCTACATATATGATCATTTTTTGAAAAACGTATTATTTTTTGCCTGTTCAGTTTCTAAAACAAAGCTTCATCGGAACGTATTGCTTATAAAAACCTATATTTCTACTTGACTTACATTCAATAAGGCCTCTTATAGGCTGTCTTTGTGGTAACATGTAGAAACTTTGTTTACGCGCACGGCCAGCTGTGCGGTCAAAGAAAATGTTATAGCAAAAAATTTCTTGTTGCTGCGTTTTTTTGCAGAAAACTTCACAGAATAGCTTAATTTCATTTGAAAGCTTCTATAGCTGCTTGTTGCTGAAAATAAATGTGATTCCTTAAAGTTCGCTTTAGTTTCATTTGATAGACTTCATGCAAAATTTTCCAGTACTGGAAGGGATTATTATTCCACCTATTTTTACTAATCATGGAATTCTTCCACAGCAGAATGTATCTTAAAAGAAAGTTTCATCCTGTCTTTCCTTATAGCATACGCAATTCCTTTTATCAAAACATACTCCTGAGTTAGCAAAAATGAGAGCCTATTTCCCCCAATAACTTTAAATAAGAGGGCAGTTTTCCAAACCAAAGCCCCTCTTATTATTAAATCCACTCATTTGATTAAAATAACATGTCCAGGTATACGCTAAACTACCAAGTTAAATTTCATCCCGAAAGTTGTTTGCATGATTCGCAGAACTGTTTATGGTTCTTTTTGTTTCGATGACCCAGTGGAAGGCTGACCGGATAGCGATAGCAATTGGTGTATGAAAAAGAAGTAGGTACATCCATTAGCGACCATTGTATCTTTCAGGCTCTGTTGCCTGGTCAATTAACCACCCCCGAGCTTCATGTTCCACATACTGATGGCCATTTTGAATGACAAAACGTTCAGGCGAACGTTCACCAACGAGTGTTAATATCCCGGTGAGACAACGAATTCGTGGCTCAATGGTTAGAGTGTTTGATTTTGATTTTAAAAAATTCGCGATTTTAAAGCTCAGATGGAACACCAGTTGGGTCTCGATATGACTGGCTGACGATGGCTAACAAGTTAGAAATGACCATTTTAGTCTCCTTGTCTTTGTCCTCAATACATTCTTCCTACTTTTACCAGCTATTAGAGCTATCAGGGCCTCTGTCGACAGATGATTCCCGTTAGCGGTCAGGTGAGCCGTTATCAACGGATGGCACAACAGCTGGCAGTAGTAACAGTGATAGTCTCGTAGCGACTGCCAACTGCCCAACATCAATATCTCTCAGAACAGTCATCTTCATCGTTGTTCTATAGTGGACACATTAACTTCCCTTAGCTCCCACTCAGAGGGCTAGCTGACACATGGCATTCCAATTATCGCAGACGTGGACTCTCACCAGGTCTTAGGGCCTTAAACAGGTAGATACTCCTAATAGCATAAACCAAGATTTCCTACTCCTTGTTGGGAACAAACAAAGGTATGAGCCCCAGCGCTAACTTCAAGCTAGCGCCACTTCTGACAAAGGTTAGCGTCAGAAATAGTACCAGTACTACTAAGATTCGGCTACATTGATAGTCAGTAGAAGCAGTAGTAGAGACAGTAGTAACCGTATCAGTCTCGGCTTCATTGGGCCTGTCTTCACACCTACTAAGGGTGCGTGAGGGTAGATAGTGTAGTAGTTTCCGCGCAAAGACTACTGTCACGTGAGACTCAGTAAGGCGACGTTTAGGCGTGCATGTGGAATGCAGCCTAAGCTGCAACCTGTTTAGTCTTCGAGACTCCGGACAAATGTGGAGATTGCGCTTGTCGCTATCTCCGTCCTATATCACTTTAAAGTTAACACCTGAGAATGTCAGCTTCTGCACCAACCTATTGGTGAACTTGTTGGACTTCATCGAAATTGATGATTGAACACACAAACACATATGGCGACAAAGCGGGGTTAATTTTTTCGTTTACCTCCACAAAATATTTTAGCGGATGAGTAAACTAGTTTTGGGAACCCATGTCGGGTGCCGAGTGACTCAGCCAGTTTCAAACCCAAAGGAGTGACTGACTATCGCAAATGTGTTAAGGCTAAGCCCGTTAAACCCTAACTACTTCGATCCTCCAGGCCCGGTTCCTTAGAAGAAGAGAGAAGTCGTGGAAGCCAAGCTAGAAGTAGATTGCATTCTGTACAGAATAAGTAGGAGAAGAATTACCAGAAGGGTTGACTCGGCCTAGGGTGGAGTTTGACCATGAGGAGCGAGAGAGAGAAAGCGTCACAGCTTTGCATCCGCCGCGCACCGGGGCAAAAGGCCGAGTGACTTTCGTCTTGCCCGTTGAATGGGCTTAGTGTGAAGTGTGTTTCTGCCAGCGCTGACCACAAATCCGGCGCATACCAGTAATCAGCGGTACGCAAAAATCGTTTGAATGATTTGACTGCCAATTCATGCTTAATAGATAAGTCCTCACAAGTGGCGAGGCGAATCCAGTGTGAACCAGTTATCAGCGATGCGCAAAAATCGATTGACTGGCCACGTTGACAGGGCAGGCAAATGATTGATCATGGCAGCACTGGGGGGGCAGGCTCCTACAGGACAGTGTGTATCAGCGTCTTCTGCGCCTTTTAAAGGCCTCGCGAAATGCATGGTCAGGGGCCCTGTTAGCTACTAATGGCAGCAGGCGGCTGTGGTAGCTTTTTGTCTGACATAATAAACTGGCCAAATCGCTAATAACTGCCCATTTCTGCCTGTTCACTGTGTAGGTAGTTTATCTGCCTGGGAAAGGCGAGCCAATTTGTCCTTTTGGTAGATAACATTGTGGAGATGGGAAGGCAGGGAGGAATTGGGACGCATGCCCTCCCTGCCGAATGTCACCCAAGTACACTGCATGAGGATAGTTTGATCTCCTTAGAAGTAGAAAATGCGATCGTTTGGATCCTGACGGTGAGGGTTGTGGGGAAAAACACCTACATGCATTTATCTATGATGATCTAGAAAAGATAAGCGGAGCAGTTGGCCGTACTCTAATCTACTCCTGTAACGTAGCCTAATTGGACCACTTAAGTTGAGGTAAATTCAGCTTAGGCTGGAATATTGGGTTGTAGTCAACCACTCAGGCATCAAAAATGAAATGAGCTTTGCTTTCCTCAAGTATATTCAGGCTGCTTGAGGTCTGCTTACAGTCTGTACAGATGCGCACTTGTTTCTCGCCTCCATCGTCAGAATGACAGCATAATTAGCATGTATGTTGCCCTGTAGTCTTTCGACGTGACTGGGGCTTATGAGGATGGCTGCCTAGAATGAGGATGCTAGTGGAACCACGGGCTTAGTTCACCAGCGAGTCACAAGACAATAGGCACTTGAATGGCCATTTCTGGTTTATTAGACGTCGTCAGCCACTCATACCCTGATCTAAGTTGCCTCTGACCAAAAATATTGCGAGTTCGAGGTTAAGGTGGGACACCCTTTGGGTCTCAGTTTGGCTGGCTGACGACGGCTAATAAGCCAGAAATGGTCATTCTACTCTTCCTGCTCTTTGATGGCAATACTGCCTGCCCTTACAAGCTGTCAGAACCACTGTCAAGATTCCAGGCAGAGCGGGACAGATGAGTCGCGTTAAAGGTCAGGTGAACGTTGATCAACAAAAAACATGTTCTGTTATATTGAGCCCCCTCACCTCTTAAAGTGCCTTTATGGCCTCTTTCGTGAGCACAGCAGAAAAAGGCACTGAGCAGAGGAATCTAGGTCTACAACTATGTAGCTACGAGTTGCATACCTAAGAAGAACCCTTATGTCGATGCTTTGCAGATGCGTCTGCGAAGTTTGTGTTTTCTGCAGTCAAGCCTTGCCTGCCGGGGCGTAGAAGAGTAATCAATCGACTGCCACCAATCAGACGAGGCGGAATTATCGAAATCCTATGAGCGTTTGAAGCGGTGAGCTAGTCGATAACATGCGGAGTAGATGACTAAGCACGGGTCTAAGCCCTCGCAAGGCAAAAGCAGAAAAGTCAGTGCGGCAAGTTCCCACAGGGCCACGGTGTATAGACCGTCAGTCAAGTGACTATACTTTCACCCTCTGGACAGTACCTTCCTAGAAGTTAAATGAGCCGTCAAATTATGACCACCGAAAGTACAAGACAGCATAGAAGGAGCATAATTCAACGCTCATCTTGATAACTTATTCAGTTATTTATGCGAAACATACTGGCCTTTCGAAACCGTACGCAAATGGAGTCCCTATCATTGTGCTGACTCGATGCGAAGTAGGCTTAAGTAACATAAGATTGTCACCAGCGCTTAGAGGTTTAAGTGACTGCCGAAAAGGTGATGGTAAAAGGATGGAAGTTTGACAGAGAAGCTAATTTCGCTGCCATTGACTCATTAGGCTGCAGAAACAACAGAAAAAAACGCGCGAGATATACGTATGAATGAGCTGTTAGGTAGCAGCAATGTAACAAAAGGTTATTTCCCCCTGTTCAAACTACTCCACTCACTGGTAGTTTATGCAGATAATACTGCTGGCAAAGACCAAGGAGACTGGAATAGCCATTCCTGGCTTATAAGCTGTCTTCAGCCAGTCATACCCAGACCCTAATGGTGTCTCACCCGAGGCTAAACAGAGGTTCTCAGAGCCGTAGCAGCTAATGGTGTAGGCAAAGCTGGACGTTGAGTTCCATTAGCGTTTGGTAGACATTCATCAACGAGTATCAATATCTCCCGACCTTAAGCTGCAAGACAAAGAGCTCGTGGTTCAATTGGGTTAGAGTGTTTGAGTCTGATCAAAAGATCACGAGTTCCAGGTTCGCGTGGGACGCTAATTGGGTCTGCCTGTAACTGGCTGACGATGACTTATAGGCCCGAAATGATCAATTTCGGTGAATGTTAATCAATGAGTCGCACTGCAGTTGTCATGCCACTTCTAAATGCTTTTTCCTTAAATTTTGGTGGACCGGTAAAGATTGAGGACGAGTGACACAGGTTACCTTGCGCTGGAAGCAAACACTCTGTTTCTAGTGCTCCACAGTTTGCGTTCATACAGCACGCCGCAAGCCTCACTGTTGTGATTTATAGATGCTTGCATTCCCCTCCTCATCACTTACTGCTCGCCAGTAATTTTTCCAGCCTTCCTTATAAAAGACCTGGTCATTATTAAACGTATTACCCTGAATGCTCTCTTCACCTGCTGGAGTCTCCTATGTTTTATTTTGGTGATATTATGATACAGCGATACTTCAAAACGATCAAGCAATTTGCGGATCGCATCTTTAGTGAGATCGCTCACCCTCTCCACTCTGAGCTAATGGCTACGAAGTCTTTCCATAATATGCGCCGAAGTTTCCGACACATGTCTTGCCGTACATCGGCATATAAGCACTCCGTACTCCCATTCATAGCACGCTACCTCACCTGTGAAGAAAGGCAAATTGAGAAGTTATAAAACCAACCTGTGTCCATATTTTGAGGGTTCGGTGACCTTTTACCTAATCTTATTCCATACTCTCTGTTAATGGAGCCATCTAATGCTGAAAATTTTGAAAAGTTACCTTCAAAATAAAGCATATTTGTAGCTTTAAAAATCTTTAAGCATTACGTCATGTTGCATCGGTTTGCATCCTTTCTTGAGTGAATATACCGTCAGCATTTTCCTATTTGCAACTTTAAGGAGTCAGTTCAGTGAACCGCCAGCAGCCCAGTCAACGTTCTGTACCACTGGCAACCTCGCTGCCTTCTGACATGAATCATTTTCCCTCGCCCGACCGCACCTACATCGACCAAGAGGGCACCGTTCGTCGACTGAGCTCCCTTCAACGCGAAAAACTCAGTCAGGATCTGATGGTGGTCCAGACTAACGTCCACATTCTCAATGACATGCTGACCGAGCTACAACCAGACTCTGTCAATCCCGACGACCTTGAGCTGCTGCAGGTGAGTAAAAGTTGGTTTTTTTCGTTCTGCGCACATACCAGCATAACTTACGCATAACACAAATAATCTAAACATAACGCCGTTTTTTAACCTTAGACAGTGGAGTGACTTAGAAAGCACCATTGGATGACGTATTTAGAGGAGGATGCGCACCTTTGCGGTTCCATTCTGTGCGTTGATTGGCTAATTCGTCTAGGATGCTTTTTATTTTTATATCATTGTAGATTGATTGATTGATATTACCTAATTAAGTTATGTATTTATAAAGAAAAGTTGTTGACGAATGTGATATTGCTCTTTCTACAATGACGAAGCATTTTAGTGAATGGGGAAAAAACTTAACCATCTGGTTGCGTGAAATGCAACCGATACACCAATGAAAAATCAAAACGCATTTTTATCTTTCTATTTTAATGTTTTTTTTTTTTTTCATTTTTAATAAGGAAGCAGTAATGAAACTGCTCCTGCGAATAAAACCATATTTATATTTTCAGTAGCCTGCCTTTCCGCCGACAAACGAAAAGTTAAGCTGGCGGAACGTCATACTTCTCAAAATTTTGAATGTAGTTTTATTTTTCAGTTAAAGAACAAGATTGGCTTCGCAAGGAATCCCTACCAAAATTGACAAATAAAAGGATGACAATAAACAAGATAATCAATCAAGCCACAATAGAAAAATAACAAAAAGTAACCAAGACCAATTAGCCAAACTACAACCGTTAAATATTCAAATACAAACAATAAAATATGCAGTAGTAAGATAAATTAAGTAAACACAAAAACGAACCTACGATAAAACAATACTAAGAACAACATGTAAACAAATGGGAATGTCTATCTAAGAAGTAGCCAATCAACGCACGGATCGGATACGCAAGGTTACGCATTACCATATTCATAGGTCATCCCAAGCACCATCCCACCTTAAAAAGAGCTGACCTTGAACTAACTTTCAGGAGAGCTTAGAGGAAGTTATTGTTACGTTGAGTAGCCTTATAGTTAAAATTGTGTCTGAGGTTAGGAATGGTCCAAACGTTACGACACATTGCATACAACGCCACTTGCAGTATGGAAGTACTCGTACACATGTCTACCCAAAAATATTTTTCTACTGAAATCTACGCAAAAACCCAATTGGCCCGAAGTTACTGGGGCTTTTTTGTAAGGATCTACTGTATTCCACCACTTTCTTATACACTTGAATTTGACTACTTAAGGGATTTAAGTAGGCATCTTATGCCGCTATTAGAATCTGATCGGGCTGCCTTCGTTTACTGTACGTGTTACAGTGAAACCTTTAGGGCATGCGTTAAGTAAGTTTTCAGGTAACGTTTTATTTTCATTTAATCGGAAAAGTAACTTGAGCGCAGGAAGGGATTGTCAAGAATAGAAAAATAAATTGATTAAGTGCGGCTACAATGTCGAGTTGTGTGGAGTTCAACGTATGCCCAATTTAAGCTAGGCATCACGTAAACTACTGACAGAGAAGCTACTGTGGCAATCGTGAAAACCGAATTAAAGAAAAATTCTACGTAAATAGAGCTGTTTTTATAGCAGATTTTAATTTTTCGACTTATACAATGGAAAAATGTATATTTGCCTAAGCTGACGCATCTGCTAGTTTTTTTTTATTAACAGACTGCACCGTTTTTCCGGGGTGTGCACAGCTTTGTAAAACTGATTCGTGTATTAAAATGACTGCTTGCTATTTACTGTTTTCCTTGTTTTATCCGATAGCCTTGCTTGCTAATTACAATCCCCATACACGCGTAATATTTCAAATGATAACCATACCTGTCATCTTAAAATTTATAACGAGAAAAATGTTTCAAGAATTTATATGGAGAGACAGTAGAGGACCTACCGCTTAAAACCCCATAATTGAAATTGGTGTTTGGTGGTAAATTATATATTTAGTCTGGTTATTTGATCTAATGAGTGGCCTTTTTCCTCAGGGGGCCTTTGAATAGGGAAAAAGTTATTTTATTTGGGAAAGAATACTCTTTAGTGCGTGAATTTTCTAGTCTGGTTCCCACACTCGTCGTCAGACAAATTAGAGTAACGCGAAAACAGTTTACTTAAAACTAGGCCTCACACAAGATTATACGGTCGCTCAGAGTGTACAAAGATAATGGTCATGCGCATTTGATTATGCGGCCAGTGAGGAAAGTAGCTGTCACTTGCATGCACTTATCCGGTCAATGGTGGCTGTTTCGTGTTTCCAACTGACACTATGAAATTTATAGTTGATATGCAAATAGATATGCATGTTAATGCATGCCTCGTCTGAATGCGGTGCCTACAAGAATTTGGCGGCTCTTCCTATTTAAGTAGGCCCCTACGATTTGAGCTTAGTCCCGTGATAATGTGTGTTCTGTGCCCAGTGTGTGCATGGCAACCTCCTATATATGGTATCGTCTCCTCACCGCTAGTTGCTGTTCATGTACGCGGGTGGAAAGAGGTCTTCCAGTTTGAACACAATGGACTGCACCTAAACTGGTTCAGTTTAAAGACAGTATTTTGGCAAAATCGGAGGTCCCCGTTTATCGAATAAGCTTTCCATGCTATTTATCATAAACATAACAATATTAGGCCTTTGGTATGGACGTTCTTTTTGTTCCACGACGCGTTTTTGGTGTTTCAGGGCAGAATTCATAAATTTGGCCCATATGGCCGTCCTCGTGAGAAGTAACATCCCAAAGGTCACGTGTTTGCTAATGTTTTTGAGACACATCTCATGATATGTACGACGAAAGGAATCTACATTTATGGAAGAAAGCTTGAAATAACTGACGCTCTTTTTGAAAAGCACTGTGGAGTTTAAAGGAGGGTCTGAAATTAATTGTTCTCAAATTAATGAAATATCTATAAGACTTTTGACAACAGGAAAGTTCTTTTAGATTAAAGAAATTGTATGATTATCGCTTCACCTGACGGATAGATTTATATTTATTGTTCGAATTTGATGCTATTTTTTACTTTCTCGGATGTTGAGGATTCTTTGAAAATTTTTATATTTTTAAGCAAACAACTGGTACGTTAAGTGTTTTTATTTCAATTTTAACTTTGCTACAGATTTTTCATAAGTATTTCAGAGTTTTTGTACATGCGTTTATGCCGCTTTGCAAATTATTATCAATCTTTCACACATTTTGGTATTTTGTATGAATTTTGTTCCCGAATATATATATATATATATCATCATACTTATATATTCAGTAGTGTGGTGCTCACCCGTTTAAAGGCATCACAAACAGTCGTTTAGCGCCTTGTGTTCGAAGGCATGATAACGTGGGACTGTCATTTTTTCGCTGAACTCTCCCCGTCTGTGGTAATTCAGATTATATGCATAGTCTGCATATAAAATAGGCTTTCACAAGATTTCCTTGCATAATCAAATGAAAAAGCTCCCAGTTACTGCGTTCGGGAGGACCTTTTCAATCCTGGTAATCCTGTGAAAAGGTTTTTGCATTGAAAAAAAGTACGCTTTATCAGTCATCTGAGGGGGGATTTGAGAACAGAATATGGAACGCGAAGACGGAGATTCGAGGTTGGGTATTTTCCACTTCGACGTATCAGGAAAAAACTATTTTATTTATTTTTCTAAGCGACGACGGGTCTATAAAAAACCCTCCTGTCTGAACAACCGTCAGTTTATGTTTACTGCGCAGATCCGATCAACAAAACTTTGGTAGTATTTTTTTACGCTCCAGTTCTATCCCTGTGTCTAACATGGTCTTTCAAACCCTTCGCTCGAATTCCAAAATTCTTCTGTCTGTTCAAAATTCGAGTCGGCTAGTCGGCACGCCGTGACAGTTCATGCTCGATACGCACCACGAGAGTCCGCTCTGTGACTGGAAGTGCACCGTGACTTTTGCCTGTCAGCAATAGGTCTGCAACCACCTATGAGTGTGAATAGAAAATGTGGCTTTTTAAAGTATTAGTTGCACCATATACGGCCAAAGTCCATGCACTAAGGAATGGAGTGTCTACCCCCAAGTGCACAATGTGAGGGGCAGACTATATGGCCCATCATCACGCTGTTTTGATACCACAGGGCACTATCGATCGGTACAAGCCGCGCGCGAGGGATGAGATCGATCAAGCCACCGCCGTGAAAAGAGTTTTGCCAGTTCCTTCTCTTCTTGAAGCCACAATCTGATTGGCCCAATGTGTATGCTTTGCTTTCTATAAGGACGCTGTACGAGGAATGCGAAAAGACTTCCACGTTTGAGCTCATTTTGTTGTGTTCTCCCTTGGGGACTCACACGATGTGATATTTGACTTTTGGCCACGCTCATGCGTTAAACAGGAGCATTATTAAATAATAGCACAAGTTCTACCCTGCCTGTATGCCGCACTTTTTGCCATCTAAGGACTGTCTATGAACCTTCTTCAGCATCTAGCTGTAGCTTGGACTTTACTCAACACCTACTAACAGTAGATGCCTCGGATCACGAAAAATTTCGACATAGACGAAAGGTTGGTACTCTTTCGCTAATCGGTATTGACTCAGGTTGTAATATTGTAGTCTATTCTGAAGTTTATTATGTCATGATAGGATGTGAGCCTTTTAACGAGCTTCGTTTTGACTACCAGCAATGAATATGTATTGTAAACACTGGCTACTTAAGTAGTATGCCTTTTTATCCTTGATTATGACTGCCTTTATAAATTAAAATATATTTTATGGAAAATATGCAGGAAACCATTATACCATGCAATTGTTTGATAACAAATTACGCCTCCTTTACATTTTTTGCTCAATAAAAAGGGGAGCTTTCGGTTATGAAAAAGTTGCTCAATAGTTCAATAATTTTCTAACTTTATGACTGCTACACTCGAATTCAAGGTTTAAACACTGCGCACTGTGTACCTCCTGTTTAAAGAAAAGTAGGTATTTGCCTACTCTTTGAGAAAGAAGCTATATAGTTGTCATAAAATATTGAAAAAGATGTAGAACACATTTTATGCAGTATAGGTAGCATTAATAAATCGGCAGATACGATGTATTATAATTAAATACCTCACAATTGTATAAAAGCTCATAAGTTGCAACTTTTTATAACCGAAAGTTTCCCTTTCTTTGATCATAAAATTTAAAGGAGGCGTACTTTGCAACCAAACGTGTACATTAAATAATATTTTCTTGCATGTTTTCCATATAATGTATTTGAGTTTATGAATGCAGTCAAAATAAATGATAAAAGGCATACTACTTAAGTAGCCAGTGTTTACAATATATATTCTTTTCTGGTAGTCAAAACGAAGCTCGTTAAAAGGCCCGCATCCAATCATGACAGAATAAACTTCAGAATAGAATACAGGATAATCAATATCACAACCTGAGTCAATACCGATTAGCGAAAGAGTATCATTCATTCGCCAATGTCGGAATGTTGCGTGATCCAAGGCGTCTACTGTAAGTAGGCTTGGCAGGCCACCTCTGAGACTTCATACGATGATGATCATCATGATCATCATCACCATCATCATGAGGACTGTCAAGCCATCATCACCTTGTTAGAGACAGAGCTTCAGATTGAGGTATGCTGGTGGTGGTCGCTCGAAGCCTGGAAACGCGACGCGCCCTGTGCCTCTCTTACATCCGTTTCTGCAGTTGTCCCTGAGGGTAGGTTCAAATGGAAGGTCATCCGAAACGTCAGACAAATGGGGTAGGGGCCAATCAACCATTAGAAGGGGGCAATAAACCAGCAGTGACTTCAATCGGCAAATTCCTGCGCAGGTTGACGTATTCCGGCTCTAGATCGATAAATCGATTAGCTGAGTTCTCATCAGAGGCGCAGGCTTCACTCAATTCCGGTGATCGAAACACATTCTTCTTCTTTACCTATACACCTTCCTGCGATGCAAATATTTGCTTTAATGTTTGTGTTTCTTTTTATTTCAGAAGATGAATTGTCAAACATACGTTTTTTAAATATATTTATATGGTAATTAAGTAAATCAATCATGCTTGTTGGTATAAAAACTGTACGGTTGCCAGAGGAGGGGGAAGGATGGGGGAATCGAGGTCAAATTCTGATCAGTGTAGTCTGATGGTGGCCATTTCTCTCGTAGCCAACAGACGCCGTCCAAACATTTTGAATAACTTGAAGGTACCTTGTACATCACTTGGAAAGCCTCCTTGGCATCCACGCGATGGTCTGAGTCTATCAGGTGCGCTTAAATAGAACTTTTTATACCTTTTCGTTGGCCCTTGCCTTACCATGCTGGAATGTGTTCAAGTACTCTTTTGGATAAATGGCCGCTCGTGCGACCAATATGTCCTGCCCCACAGGAGCAGATTAATTAATATACGCATAAAGAGGTGGTTTGGGCTTGCATTTTGTCGTTGATCTCTCCGTATAGGATGAGAGTAGTCGATTATTGTACATGGACATTGGCCGTTGGGAAGGTGGTTGCTACAGATTGACTCAGGTGCCTCATTTGAAGTTTGCTTGGTCCGTCCCTCGAAATGGGATCGCGATGAATACTCATTTTTTCCTTGCTGTTAACACTGAGGGTTTTGGTGGCCTTTCAGCCATGTTCTTAGCGATAAATAGACCGGGATGCCCACTTTGTCGAAACACGCCTTCGACAATCTAAAGCTCCTCTTTAATGCTATCAAATGAGCAGATTGTCTTCGCCCTTTGCGTCAAACATCGTAATAAAATACGTTTAAAGTTTACTTATACGAAGCTAGCAAAATGGATGTATTGCCCGGACCACGTTTTTTACGAAATACCTTACGTTGAATACTCCCATCAGAGGGGTGCGCCTGATTTATTGTATTCATTAGAGCTGAAAGGTCAAATGCTTTCCCGAATATATCATCTTCGTAACGTTTGTACTACTTCCAATTATTTATCTGGTGGCTAAATTGCGCAGTTTCTACGTTGCCCATTAATATATTTGTTAGAAGCGAACTTAGAGGCAAGCTCGTAGTTACTACGTTGAATTGCCTGTACATGTTTTTGACAAAAAGGAACTGCTCATTCAATATATATTTTAGTAGTTATTCCTTAAGTGCATTTAACGGCAGTCTTATGTCCCTGTGATTGGAGTTAATGAATTTACAGGTGTAATATATTGTTTCTGTGACCGGCACGTTCGTGAATAGGGAGGAGACATCCAGTGAAAACATCACTGTTTCGTTCAGGTGGAGGTCATTGACGCCGTCCACAAATTCAAAGGTGACTTGGAGACTGTGTGGTGCTTCTCATTATAAACTTGGGGAATGTTACCTAACACGTCTTTCTCTACTCTACGCGCTAGCCATTAAATGAGACTGTGAGCCTTGCAAAGATTGAAGCATGATTTTTCTCACGATATCTGTAAGAGGACATTTTGCTTCCCATGTCAGCTTACGTAGCGGAACAATTTTAGTTCTCACAAGCAACAGTATATCCACCCTGTCTGCTTCCTGGGAGGTAATGCAGTCCTGTGAAAAAAGGCACCAAACAACTAAAGCATTAGCTACAGTCCTAAAACACGTGTATATTAAATGGCAGAATCCCACTTTGGGCCCCAGATCAGCACGCGAAAGAACCTATCCTTCTGTAATAGAGCACCGGGTGAAGTAATGAGCATCGATTCTGGGCAATACAAGGAAAATGGAATCTAAATAAACAATACAGTTTATAAAAGTAAAAAACACGAATAACTGTTTAAATTCTCGTATTTTTTTCTACAAAAAAGCGCGCCATTATTAAAATATGCAACGATGCAAATATTGGGAAACATCTAACTAAAAATAAAATCAACTAACTGAAAAACGTTAACTTAAGTAAGCTTAACTTACTTAACTTAAAATATTATCAAACGTTAAAATATAAATAGCAAACATATTAATTAACTGAAAAATAAACTGCAAACTGAACTTCAATATAAGTAAGTTAAATTAACCAAATAAAATAAACTAAAGTTAAATTGTTGCGCATGTTAACTGAAGGTGTGCGCCGCGCATCGCGACGCAAACTATACTAATCTAACCTCAGAACGGTAAGTTAGACCTCAGATAAGTTTAAGTAGAGGACCTGCTAACCACTAACCTTATTTGAGAAATACCACGAAACTTAGTAAATTATAAAGTATAACTAAGCTAACGTTTAGAAATTTGTCACACCCAGTCAACTTTGAAAAAGTAAGAAATAAAAGTTAATTTCTGTGTTTATTTATGGTGCCCTATTGAGTTGCAAAAAAATAGACTATTTAAACAAATTCTGGGACCCAGGTTAGGATTATACTGAACAACTTTAAGCAAGGTTGTTCATTAACTAGTCACGGTAAGCAATGTGAAATAAGCGTAAGTAAGTCCTTCAATTCGGTTGCAGTCTTCTATGATTTCAACTGCTGGAATGGCAGTATTGAGTCTCTCATTCAGGCTACTTTTATGTTCATCATTATTATTTCGGTAATGTTACCTAACGCAGCTTTCTCTGCTCCGTGTGTAAGCCATTTTATGAGACTGGGAGCCTTGCTTAACTTCAAGCATGTTTTTACTCACAATAGGGGACGCGTTGCTTCCCATGCCAGCCTACATAGCGGAACAGTTTTCATTTCTCATAAGCAACAGCATAACTATCGTGCCTGCGTATTTGGGCTTCGTGGGACGTCATGCAGGTATGTGAAAACTAATGCACCGACTAAATAAAGCATTAGTTACAGGCCTCAGAACACGTGTATATTAGAGCAAAAAAGAAGCCCTTCTGTCCGAATGACTCCCAACATTCAGGCCTTTCAAAGTCCCATTATTTGCGCTTCAAGGTGTCTGTTGTGACGTTCTTATTTGGTGGTTTTGCAGGTCCCGTCTATTGAAATCGGAGTTAAGACTTTAGAGTGCATTGCCTGAGTTATTTTATAATATTGTCTGCCAGAATAACCATACTTAAAAGAAAGGATGTAATATTATGTTACACTATATTTTAATACATGCACAGTAGTTGCCGAAGATCACGCAAAACGTCGACATATGCGAAAGGTTGATACTCTTTTAGTAATCGGGATTGAGTAAAGCTGTGATACTGATTGTCGCGCTGTCTATTTTGAAGTCATTTCAGTCAAGATAGGAAGCCAGCTTTTTAACGAGCTTCGTTCTGACTACTAGCAAAGCGTATCTAAGGTAAAAACTAGCTGCTTAAGTAGTATGTCTTTTTATCATTTATTTTGACGATCTTTATACATTCAAATGTATTTAATGGAAAAAAATGCACGAAAAATTATTACTTGCACTTGTTTTATATAAAATAACGCCATCTTTAAATCTTCTACTCAAACTAAGGGTAGCATTTGGTTTTAAAATAGTTATTCATTTGCCGAATAGTTTTTTAACCTAGTGACTGCTACACTCGAATTCAAATTTTAAAAACTGCGCACTATGTGCATCCTGTTTAAGGATAAGTACGTTTTGGCCTACAGTTTGAGGAAGAAGTCACTTATTTTTCAAAAAACTTTGAAATAGATGTGGAACATATTTTATGCAGTAAAGGCAGCACTAATTAATTTACGGATACGATGTTTTATGAATCAGCACCTCACAATTGTAAAAAAGCTCATGTTTAGCAACTTTTTATTGCACGTTTTTCATAAAATATATTTGAATTTATAAAGGCAGTCAAAATAAATGATAAAAGGTATACTACTTGAGTACCCAGTTTTTACCATAGATAGATTTCGCTAGTGGTCAGAACAAAGCTTGTTAAAATGCTGGCTTCCTATCCTGACTGAAATTACTTCAGAATAGAAAACGCAATAATCAGTATCATAGCTTTACTCAATGCCGATTAGTAAAAGAGTATCAATTTTTCGCATATGTTGACGTGTTGCGTGATCTTTGGTGTCTACTGTACGCTCATAGGTAATCGATAATTCAACCTCATCTGATTGGTGGCAGACGATTGATTACTCTCTCAAGGGTTGACTGCAGAAAACACACAAATTCGCAGATGCAGCTGCAGAGCAAACGCATTGGTGGTTGGTGCTCAACGCAGCCTCTGAGGTCTTTCTATTTTCCGGCAGTGCACTTTTGTCCACCAACACCGTCTTCTTTGACTTGTGATTTGGGGAAACCTTCTGTTTGCTGACACTACTAGCTGCATCAGCCCTTCCGGTTGGCTGAACAAAACCGATTATCATCCCGACCACCTGCCATTCTTGCATAGGCATGATCTGTCGCTTGCTGGTGCTGTGGCTGTGAGACCTGGCACATCTTTAATGCAGCCTCTCGTCAGTCAGGCCGTAGTGCCAGCGTCCGCAAGCGCTTTCCGATCGAAGGCAGGCTTGCCTCTCCGTCGCGAGGCGAGCTGATATGCAATCGGTAAACCATTTTTTGCAGGATATTTTTTGTTGAGGGGGGAGGAACGACAGCTGAGTGAGCATGTAACATGCTTTTTCAGTCTTGTCCACACTCCCTTCGCCATTTCCGGGCTCAAAGCAGTCGTCAGGATTAGGCCTTGATCGTGCGCACCGAAATTGAATGCTTCCGTTTTGCAGATCGAACGTGATCTTGCCTAAAAACAGGGCACGATAACCAATGGGAGTTCTGATAGGGATAGCTCTTGCAGGCAGAACCAAAATAGGAACACCGGGCAGAGCAGTCTAAGTATTCGGGAACCAGTTTGGTCAGTTTAAAACTGAAAAGAACTAGACGCGACTCTTGCGGAAATATTTTCCGATTCTAGTGCGTATCCTGGCTCTCTTATAAAAAGCAAAACAGAATTAACGCTTGTAAGCGTCTGGTAATGCTTATGTTGGAAGTATATATACAGTACGGCGAGTGCTGCATGAAACATTCCGCAATTTGAAAAAGACCAGTACTCAGTCACCAAACAACATTGAGTAGAGTTTCAATACTCTTGATCATGCAGTCCAATTTAAATTCTTTTCAGTCACGCTAGCATGCCACTCTGTAAGGAGCTGCTTTCTGTCTGCTGCAAAATAGTTAAAACTGTAAAAATGGCTACTTAAATAGTGCTCATTTTTATCATTGATTTTGACTGCCTTTTGTAAAAAGAATGCACGAAAAAATCCTCTTGTACTTATTCGATAGCAAATTACGCTTTCTTAAAATTTTATGCTGAACGGAAGGGTTCCATACGGCTTTTAGAAAGTTTCTAAATTGCCGAATGATTTTGAAACCTACCGGCTGCTAGAAATGAATTCAGTTTTAAGAACTGAATTTTGTGTTCAAATTGCTTCAGGAAAAACACACTCTTGCCTACGTTTTGAGAAAGTGGTTGCATAATTCTCATCGAATTTGGCAAAAACCTTGGATAATGCTGTATATATCAGGAGCAGCATTAATAATTGAACAGATACAATTTATTGTGAATGAACACCGCACAGTCATAAAAAACTCCACATTAGAATTTTTTGTAAACCGAGGGAAACCCTTCCTTTAAGAATAAATTTTAAAAAGGCTTAATTTGCTATCAAATAAGTACAGGTGAGAATGCTTTCGTGCATGCTTTCTATAAGATATATATTTTAATTTATTAAGGCAGTCAAAATCAATGATAAAATTGAACACTATCTAAGTAGCCATTTTTTTACAGAATCAACTTTTTCGCAGCGGTCAGAAAGCAGCTCTTCACAGAGTCGGTATCTAAGCGTGATTGAAAAGAATTTAAATAGGACTGCGTGATAAACATTCTTGCATCCCTACTTAATGTAATTTTACGAGTGAGAACTGGTCTTTTTCAAATTGCGGAATATTGCCTGCAGCACTCGCCATAGTTTGGTAATTGTTACATGGATGGAACACGGAAGAAGAAACCCCGCAATTTAAGTGCCCCTGCACTGACGCCTATAGACCCTAGGATTAAGGTTAGGTATTGATTAGATTTAGGGAAGGGTAAGCATATAGGTTAAGAGTAAAAATGTCGAAAAAGCTACCTTTACAGATATTCAGCAAAATATCACCTTATTGATAGAGGGAGAGAGAGGGGGATACGCTTTACTGTAAAAATATTACCTAAATACTTTCAGCCAAAAGGCCCTTCATTCAAAAGGAATAAAATTATGTGGGAGTTTCGTAGCTTAGTTGGTTAGAGTGTTGAATGGTATTAAAGCATTGCTTCGGCTGGCGTGGGTTTGAGTCCCACAGTGACTGCTCAATTTTCACAATTAAGTCTAATAAATCGCGTAAAGTCCGAAATTCACAAGGAAAAAAATCTACCTATATAAAATTACTCAAACACAACGCAAATTTCTGGAAAAAATTAGGGATCTAATTCACGCAGGTACATGAGATCAATGCAGACGTCCTATACTAATGCTTTCTTTTCCATCGCTCTTAGTTTCTACTAAAAAGACGGTATTTTGCCTTGTATACCTCAAAGTGAGTCAAATTCTTTCGTGTTGTTAGGGGGGTTTGACAGCTATTGGTTAATTTTAGAAGACACAATTGTGGAAAACTAGCGGTGGCATCGGTCGGAGTCGAATCCACATAGCAGGGACGGCATTCGCGCAGCCAACGCTCTACCATTGAGCTACGAGGCTCGTTGTACGACACGAAGTTAATCCTACTTGGATCGATTTTACCTTCCAAACTTACTGCTCGTATGGATTCCACCAAAACAAAAGAGCAAGCTGACTGCATAGGCAGGATTTCTTAAGCAATCATTTGCAATCACCAGAAGGACTACTAGGCCTGCTTGATGGTTAGGGAGGAATACGCCAAAGATTAATTTAAAGGATTTTCTACAACAAGTTACCTTTTCAGGCCGCTATTTTTTTCACAATTGGGTTGACTGATTAATTGTCTTGAGTCATTTATCGGTGAGGGCACTTTGTCAGGCCTACGGGTAACGCCTCTGCAACCCACTACTTTTGGAACATAAATCCTCAGGCGATTTATAGAGGAAGGCAACTTAATTTTGAACTCATGAGCAAAAAGAGCTGGGAGCAAAAAGAGCTGTGATTTTTGACCCACCCAACCCTGATCGCCACATCCCGGCTGACCCGGCGGTAGGCCCATTAAAAATGCATGTAAAGTGCTTTGACGTTTCACCTTATAAAGTCTCTTTCGCCCTCTGTGCAAAAAGAACGCGGCCGCTGAGCTGGCTGTAAGTCAAGCAAGATGACCAATAAACATGGACTCTCCCCTCTCCAACCATCCCCCCCGGGAAGATCTTCTTTCTAAATTCTCCCTCGTTGTCAAAAGGCGTTGCATTACTTTGTGCAGGTTGAAGTGCCGTCTTTCAGTAGCGGACGAAGGGGAAGTTGAGTGAAAAGGCAGTTTAGTTAAGGTGCTGCCGTAATGCAATAGGAGCGGTGATTGACTGCTTATGGTCAAGCACTCGGCATTCACCTCCAGTCCCATCGCACGGTGGGTAAAGAGAAGCGATCGGGACGCTGGGTCTGACTGCAGCCTGTCTGCTATCCATGTCCGAACTGCTGAAACAATTTATAGTAGTTTGTACAGTACGAGTCAGAATTCATGCAACATGCCAACATATGCCAAAGATTTATACTCTTTCACTAATCGGAATTGACTGAGGTTGTGCTAATGCTTATCGCGTAGCTTATTTTGAAGTCATGGTAGGATGCAAGCTTTTTAAAGAACTTCGTCCTGACCACTTACAAAGCGTATGTACTGTAAAAAGTAATTACCTAAATAATATGCGCTTTTATCATTGATTTTTATTGCCTTTATAAATTCAAATCTATTTTATGGAAAACATGAAAAAAAATTTTTCTTACTAGTTTGGTAGAAAATGATGTCTTCTTCAAATTTTATATTTACAGAAAGTGTTCCCTTCGGTTTTAGAATAATTTCTAATTATGAGTATTTTTTAGAAGTATGAGACGTTCATTCATGACACATCCTACCAGTAAGTTTATTAATACTGCCTATACTGTATAAAGCATGCTCCACATCTACTGCTATATTTTTTGAGAACTATGTGACTACTTTCTCAAATTATAGGTGAAAACTTACTTTTCCCTAAAGAGGATGTACACAGTGAACAGTTTGTGCACCTTGAATTGGAGTATATCAGTCAGTAGGTTTCAAAATTATTCAGCAATTTATAAACTTTTTTAAAACCGAAAGCATAGAATTTGAAGAAGGCGTTATTTGCTACCAATCGAGTAGAAGTAATGATTTTTTCGTGCATGTTTTCAATAGAATATGTTTGAATCTTTAAAAGCATTTAAAATTATTGATAAAAACGCATACTATTTTAGTTGTTACTTTCTACAGTACAAGTGTTTTACTAGTTGTCAAAATGAAGCTCCTTAAAAAGCCCGCATCCTTTCCTGACTGAAATAACTTCAGAATAGACTACAGGATAATCAGTATCACGACCTGAGTCAATGCCGATTAGCGAAAGAGTATCTATCATTCGCATCTGTCGCATGTTGTACGAATTCTGGTGCGTACTGTATCTATGATTAAATGTGTAAGTCCAACGTTGAGTTGGGGATTTAACGCATGTTTAAGGTTTATTATTTTGTTCTTTGAGTTGAGTTTATGCGCAAAATGCTGTTTACTGGAAAAGAGCTCAGTTCAGATGAGTATACTGGGACCAACTCCAACGTTTCTTGCTATCCAAGGAATTTCTTGAGCTATTAAACGCTGCGGACCAAAACTTTTTGTTTGCGCAAGCTTTAATATAAACGAGCTTTAATAAAGACCAGATAGTTTTCTGGGTATGAGTACCTCGTGGAGCCGCCTGGGGAATGCGTGAAACACGCCCCTCAGTCTCACGGACACCTGATAGTAGGGGAGAGGACGTATGGAGCATATCAGGGCACAAATTAGATCGCAATAAGCCTGTGAAATAAAAATTTCGCGCGGGTAAGTTGGCGCGTGTACTCAAACCTCAAGCGGGGACACTGACATTGGCTTTTATAGCATTGCTTACCCCGCCGGACCAACGGCGAGCGCATGCATGTCGGGGGAGTGTGCATTAACCTCGGGCGAGGTCACTGAGGTATATTTTTCAGCAGTACCACTAACTCCAACTAGAATGAAAGCGAAGGATTTAAGAAAGTTGAAGATTGTACAATTCACTCTACTTAAAATTTGTAAGTAAGCGGTAATTCCCATGGTTAATTTGAGAAGCTAATTTGCTGAATATACTGACTTAAGTAGTTACTGTATACGGTGGCCTTCGGAGGACCCCTTTGTAGTTCAATGCCATTATCAAATTCCCACTGGGTCGACGGCCGGTGTTCAGAAAACTGGAAGAGTGTGGATAACTCAACCTACTGAAAATTTGTTACCAGGAGGTTATACAACTTAAGGTCATTTCAAAGGCCCCGCAAGGAATCCTCACCGATTTTGTTTTATCTGTTCTGAAAGCAGAAAATTCTATTTTGCTATTCAGAAATTGAGGCAAGTGCACAAATGAGCGAATGTATCACTGCCGAAAAAAGAAAAACGAAGTCGATTTACAGCATTTATCCTGCAAAGCTCTTCAGATTTGTGCCATAAAGATATGTAATAAACTCATGAGACCGTAATGTTGTTTTACTACGCTGAATTTGTAGCCCGTAAGCAAACATGCATGAGGTATTGCACCATTTTAAAAGTTTTCCTTGAAACGCCGTAAGCGAACCCCGTTAATGAATTAATGACTATAAAAACCTAAAACGGAACAGACAGAAGATAATGAAATTCAAAATATCGCATGATATTGGCATCTTGGCATCAAATAACGGGACCTAAAAGTAACCAAATATACTGAAAACTGCTCCGGTATATACTAACAAATACTTTCTTTCATCTATAGCAGAATATGTATCCCTTATTATCGGGGAAGTCAAAAACTGGTTAAAATTTCTCATTCTGCTTTCCACGTAATCTTAAGGAAGGAACAGTACACAAATAGCCGGCATTGAAGTATAAAGGGAAGGTTTAGTGCTTTGACGTTTTTTACTTTGAAAGTTTTTTTCGCTCTCTTTCAAAATAACGCGGCTACGGAACCTTCTGTAAGTCATGCAACGCGACCAACCACAGGTATTCGCCCCTGCTTTCCGAGACGGCCCCCATTCCTTACTTCTCTCTCATCCAAAAGTGCAGGTTTAAGTGCCGCCTTCCAGTAGCGGACGAAGAGGAAGTTAAGTGAAAAGGAAATCAGTTAAGATGCTGCAGTAACGCAGAAGGAGCAGTGATTGACTACTTATGGTCAAGCACCCGGACCCATATTTTTATGCAGACTAACATCCGGTCGGATTAGACTGCCTGCTGTCCATGTCCAACCAATTGATTAAAGATTGCAAAAGTTCCCGCCAGAGAATGCAGAAGCATATTTAGTGAACATACGTCAGCTTGCGATAAGTTCTCTTGGGGCCATTACATTTATGCGGGAAGGGACCAAAAGGTAACATGCAATCAAGTATGTTCATTATTACAAACACATTAGTCTTGGGAGTAGGAGAGGAGGAAGTTGATAGTATTCGGTTGGTTACGAGACAATGAGGGTTTGTTCAACCCGGACAGGAGATGCCAGCTCGGAAATATGCAGGCAGTTACGTGACCATTGACCATGCCAAGTTTGAAGCTTGCAGGAGGTTCTGTTGCGTGCACAAAGCTAACGTATTTTCACCAAATACTCTTCTACATTTACTCCAGGTTGCAACAATCCCCGTGAGAAAATTCAGAAGGGTACTTGACGAGCATACGAAGACTATCCATAAATTCTCATCAGACCGTTACATGTATGTTGGAACGGGTTACAAGTTGAACAACCGGTCTTTCCTTACAAGCGAGAGCAAAAGTAGCTTGTATAGGCCAACTCATACACCCTTAATCCCCGAATGTTGTCCTGCAAAAACGGTGGTTATAGAGTTTTGGCGGGTGGGGAAATAGGATAGGCAGGGAAGGAAATTTTTAGAAGTTTAAAGTGAAAAAAATGTCGTCGAAGTTTCTTCCCACGGCCGCTAGGGGTAAGTTATTGTGCATGCAGACTGAAGGTGTGCGCAACGCTTCGCGCCGCGGGCTATACTAATCTAACTCTAGAACGGTAAGTTGGACCTCAGATTAGTTGAAGTAGACGACCTCCTAACCACCATTTCAATTTTTCGGGAAATTCAAGAAATTTGCAATTTGATAATCGGGTTTTTCCGCAATAAGTTTAACGATAATACAGATCAGGAAAATTTACAGATATCAATAAACAACAGTTCTATATACGGTATATCAACCACTTAGCAGATAGGGAAAGCTGGTTGACCCACTGATGAGCCGGAGCCCTCGCAGCTGTGTAAAGCAGCGGCAGAATACCGGCGAAACGTATGTCTGGGCCTTCCAGCAAGTACCTAGGCTGTTAGTATGGTAAGTTACAACGTCAATATATACTACGTACGACTGCTTGATGGCAGCATGTGTATATTACACAGGGGTTGACGGGTTTCAACACTAATATACACTGACAATTTCGGTCTACGCCTATTGACCTTAAATATACTGATATATACCGCGATTAGAAATAAATTTGTCTGGAGATTAAAAAGCTAAAATTTCAAAACTGGTATGTCAACCAGAAAGCAGATAGGGAAAGCTGGGCAACCCACTGATGAGCCGGAGCCCTCGCAGCTGTGTCAAGCAGCGGCAGAATACCGGCGAAACACGTGTCTGGGCCTTTTAGCAAGTACTTTGGCTGTTAGTATGGTAAGTTACAACGTCAACTTCTAAATACAGTTAAATAAAAATGCATTTAGCATTTAATAAAGTATATTTAACTGGGTGTTCTAATTCTCCACCCACAAAACCTTAAAGCCCCCGTTTCCGAAGAAAACATGCAGGTAATAGAGCTACTGTTGTCCAAGCGAGTCGTGGGAATTGGTGTCGATAAGAGAAGGGTGATTACGAGGGGAAGGTTTGGTTGAGCCAGTCTAGATTAAGGAGGTGAAAGAGGGAGAGAAGCAGACTAAGAGAGTGCGGATTGGTACATGCAGTTAAATGGCTGCGGGCCAGGCCAGACGCGAAGCTTGTTGGGAGTTCATTTGCGCACACAATGCCGGTTTCTTCAGCTTGATAGCGGTCACTTTTGCTGTTTCTGGCAGGCGCTGACCTCGGGACTTTGGATAGTTTTGTGGGACCTTATAAATCACCTTTCTGGCTTCGTTGGGGGTCCACGCGACGCCCGGTATCAACAAGGTGGACTAGAACTGCGCGATTTATGCTCCCTGATTTCACCTTTGTTCAACCATTCTGGGAGGTGTGCACATATTCGTTTGGACAAGCGCCGATTTTTGCGACCGATATAGCCTTAACTTGTAGCCCGTTCTCATATAAATGTACTGGCCCGATGACAATTAATCGAGAGCCTACGTATGCTCTCCACCATTACTATAGGTTCTCAGAAGAGGGAGCTTTTATTCACCGAGGTTTATAAACATGTGATGAGATGATCTCTATAGAGGATAGTCTTCAGCACGTTGAATCGTAGCTGGTTAAAGCGTCATATGTATCATACCACCAATGTAGGTGCAATCATCAAAGGCTAGCTCAACCGCTGACCGAAACTTCATTTTAAACGTGTAGTTTTAAGACAGTCGTCATCGCCAATCCTGGCGGCATCGTCGTGAACACTGCGCGTTTCTGTTCGTTCCTGTCTATGAAAACGAAGTGGTCAAACATCTGCGGGATCCGAAAAAGCAATTATTTTGGAGAGATTCAAAGAGTGCCCAACAATTGGCATTTTGGGCTTTTTCAATCGACTATCTAGAGCAAGCTTTTTGCTGAAATTCTGTGCGCATCTCCAAAAAAGGCATTTTAATTTCTCGCAGATAAACGCTATTCAGCTGCACTTTAAGTATCAATAAAACTAAATGCCTTGTTCGGTATCTTTGCTTTCTATCTTTAAGCTCAATGCAGCCCTTGTAGCCTAGACGACGGCTACTTTTCAAGGGGGTTGACGTCCTTGCCCGCAACATTGGCTGAGTTTGGAGGCCGATAAAAATCACATTTAGTAATTTTCTTTTACATCTAAGTGGAAATTGGCATGGCCAACTTAAAATGCATTGGATGAATATCTTTATATGAGATTAGAAGGTATTGACCACCGTAGGGAGTTTTAACTAACAAATCTTCGTAAAATTCAGCTTTCTTTTCCAATTAATGCAAAAGAACAACCTCCAATATTATATGATTTGAAATAGAATTCAACTTTAAAATCTCCTCGGAAACTTATGCGCTCACTTGGGACAGATCCTCCGAAATGAAGCATTATAACATTAGTTCAAAAGTTGAAATAAATATCAGAGTACAAAACTCACCAGTTACAGTGTTTTAATTGTGAACTATATTCTGTGATGAAAAAAGAGTCAGAAGTATATAAGTTGTGGGATTCACCATATTAATATCTGTACCCTTAAAATTTTGACTATCGACAGTTGACTTTTCTTTCATAAAATAAACGTGCCAGTTTTGAGGTCAGTTGAGCTAGTGAATGAATTGTAATTTTCTGCGTTCTTTATTGGATGCATGCTAATATGGAATCTATATAAATATATGAATCAACATAGGGTATAGATTCCATCATAGCAGGCATCCAATGATGAACACAGAAAATTAAAATTTATTCACTAACTCCACTGACCTCAAAACTAGCACGTTTATTTACTGAAAGGAAAGTCAACTTTCGATAGTCAAAATTCTTAGGGTACAGATATTAATATGGTGAATCCCACAACTTATATACATCTGACTCTTTTTTCATCGCAGAATAAAGTTCACAATTGAAACACTGTAACTGGTGAATTTTGTACTCTGATATTTATATCAACTTTTGAACTAATGTTATAATGCTTCATTTCGGAGGATCTGTCCCAAGTGAGCGCATAAGTTTTCGAGGAGAGTTTAAAGTTGAATTCTATCTCAAGTCAAATAATATTGGAGGTTGTTATTTTGCATTAATTGGAAAAGGAAGCGAAACGTTAAGAAGATTTGTTAGTTAAAAGTCCCTACGGTGGTCAATATCTTCTAATCTCGTAGAGTTCCCCACACACCTTTAAACACTGATGCAATTATTCATGTACTTTTTCTGTAAACAAAAAGGACATTCTTCGGAGCGTATTAGGTGAATAGATAAAATTTAAAATATTTAGGTGTCAAAAGTCGACTTTTTCAATATGTATTATCATGTTCCTTGAAAATAATAGTATACTGTCCGCCAGTTGGATTAACTAGCGTATCATATCATTAGCAGCGTAACCCAATTATTCTGTCATATAAAATTTTCACTTTTTCTGCAGCCTCATGAAGTATGCTGTCAGAAAGCAGATAAATTAAGTCAACACGTCTTTAGAAGTAGGAAGCCAAACGTTGGTAGAACTTTTAAAATTCAAGGCAACTAATATCATAAAAACTTGGCCCACAGTATAAGTTCCTAAATTGATAACCAGATCAAAACAGTACCAACCATGTAACCATGATACTAAGCGGAGGCAGGTAGATAAAAAACTTGTACGCATTACGGACAGTCAGTGCATGAATTCTTTATTGCTATTTTTAAACCAGAACCGTGAGTTTTCGCTGTTACGCCGGTGCAAATAGCAAGGTGTCTTATGATCAGACGCAGTGATCGACTGAGAGATAATTGATAAGTATTCATTAATCAGAAGCCCTACCACATCTTATCGCTTACTCTTGGACCCCGATGGCAGCTGTGCAGCTGCAAATAATATAGACAGATGAACACTGTCAGCCGTCCTCAGCCAGTTGTAGTTAATCCAAGGTTTTGCACCAATTCGCGATGGTTAGAGCGTTGGATTTCTCATCAGCAGGTTGTGGGTTCTATGCTTAGCAGATCTGCAGCCTGGGGCTGGAATTGGCTGGCTGATGAGGTTAAGGAAGCCAGAAACAGCCATTCCGGTATCTCTTGTCTTTGCTGACAATGTTTACACTGAGTGTGTTACGAAAGGTACTTTCATGGCAACATCGAACCCTGGTCCCTTGGAGCAGGACCCGCACTTACTTCCCATTCTTCTGTATTGTTTTTTAAAGCATGCCTACTGCCCTATTGATTTGGTTTGTCTGCTTGCACAGGAACTTAACGAGACTTGCCATCTGATGCAACAACGCGTGGCTGAATTTCTGGCTCAGGTCGCCGACGACGCGGTTACCCTCAGTCTCCTGCAGCTTAATGATGAATTGAATGGGGCCTTCCAGCGGTAAGTACAGTTCTGTATAGTTAGGAGAACCTTATTAAAACTGTATCCGAATGTTGCTGACATAAATGCATAAAATAAGCATGCTACTATAAAATAATAAGTATTACAGTAGTTGCCGTTGATCGTGCAATATTTAGAAATATGCAAAAGACTAATACGCTTTCGCTAATCGAAATCGACTCCAGTTGTGAAACAAATGTTTGTGTAGTCTATTCTGAAATCATTTCAGTTAGGATAGGATGCCGGCTTTTTAACAAGCTTCGTTCTCACCACATGCAAAACGTATTTATTGTAAAAACTGAATACTTAAGTAGTATGCCTTTTTATCATTGATTTTGACTGCCTTTATAAATTCAAATATATTTTATAGAAAACATAGACAAAAAAATTATTTCTTGTACATGTTTGATAGCAAATTACGCCTTCTTTAGATTTTATACTCAAATAAGGGTAGCTTTTGGTTTTAAAAAAAGTTGCTAATTATGAGCTTTTTTACAATTGTGAAGTGTTTATTCAAAAAACATCGTACCTGTCAATTTATTAATGCTGCCTATACTGCATAAAATATGTAATCAGTTTTTACAATAGAAACGTTTTGCTAGTGGTCCAAACGAAGCTCGTTAAAAAGCCGGCATCCTCTCCTAACTGAAATGACTTCAGAATAGACTACACAATAATCAGTATCACAACTGGAGTCAATTCCGATTAGCAAAAGAGTACTAGTATTTTGCATAAGTCGAGATATTGCATAATCAACGGCGTCTACTGTATATGCATTGATACGTTTTTGTCAGTGAAATATATGCCCAGTCATCCTGAGGATCGTAGACAAACTTGCCTAATAGTGCTGGACTTTAACTTCTTACCTCTCGGTGATCTCATATGAGGCAACTTCAAACTTAAGAGCTTCGTACAAAGCATTGTAATTTAGAGCGATTTTTTCAAAATCTCATGTGCATATCAGAGAAATATGCCTAATAGATATAGCATGAAGGTTAACTATGCGTATATACTTGAAGTTGAGGAGAACTGAAAGACCGACTGACATAGATGCTGTGCAAACTCCCATCAATATAAGCAACATCAAGTACAGGCTCCACCGTCTTTCCAGGCCTTTGTGATTTTCCGCTACTTAACAAGTCAATCTATACTCCCACTTCATTTTACTGGTTGCCGACGGCAGAGTACTCATCGCACAGGCCAAACGTGCAGAACTTCACGGACACAACTGGTGTGCAGAAATAGCTGGCAGCTGGCTCGTCACACGGCCTTTGTACAGTGCATCTTCTTGCAACAAAGCTGTTCCTACAAACTTTGTCTTATCTGACTTATGATTTGGAGATCTTTCTACTTATGAACACAACCACTTACGACAGTACTGTCGCGAGTTTCTCTACACCAATACTACTTTTTTCATCAATTTAGCTACGAAAGGTTTGAGCGTTATCGCCTGCGCGCTATGCGTGCCATGATTGCCAACTCACCACACCGCGCGACCTCCACACAGGCCTCAGTGCCAGCTCTGACTTTCACCGTGTCACAATCAGCGCAGCCCAGCCTACAAGCCCACCATCAGCCAGCCCAACAGTCGCTTCCCTCACAGCCAATCCCCCTCGCTATCACAGGACCGGACCCGAAGAGCAGCGACGAGGGAGAAGATGGTGATGACGATGATGATGATGAATTGCTGGACGCCATTGCCGAACAGCCCCGGGTGAGTTAGTTCAGTATATTGAGGGTAGTAGGCATGACCTTTGAAGACTCCATTGAAAACTGTATTCCTAAAATATCCAACATGAAATATGTTACTATAAAATGATGAGTAACATAAACTTATGCATATTTTAGTTGCAGGTATGCCCAATTTGTCAGTGAGCATTCAATGCTTGATTGTATGCATAATATATCCAGCATAAAATATGTTACTATAAAATAGTGTACATGTGTACAATTTTTATCTATAGGTTTGATTAATGCGTAGGTAACTACTGATAGTGCTTTCTTGTGCATATTTACGTTACCTTTTAAGTAAATATCCATCCACTTTGCGTTTGAATGCATATGTTGAGTTCGCCATTACGACCTCCTCGGGCAGTCGGTTCCAGTACTAGATGAGCATATATTTAGGTGAGATGGACTCAAATGTGCTTCCACTCCCTTACAGAATTTCGCCCCATCAAGCGCCGATGATCTGATTGATATATCCGGCTGGGCACATCGCTCTGCTGGTCAGGCGGACAGCACTAGCACAGCGACCGATACCAGCTTGGTTTCGACTAATGGTCGCCAGGGAACGATGTCGGAAAACCTGGCCGCCTTGGAGTCACTCAAATTAGATGGTGGATTCGTAAATAATCTTCAGGTGGTGCGTTCATCCTTTTCTTGTCACTGCAAGTCTTTCGTTTTATTACCATGCCACGCCTACTTATTGGATTGAGGTAGGCATGTTGTAGTAGGGTTACTTTTCTGGTCGAGGGTAATGGAACGCTTATGACAGATTAAATTTATAGTGCGAGGTGGGGCGTTTGTAGCTTAGCTGTTAGAGTTTTGGCTTCCGGTAAAGTCCTTATCTAATACGCGGGTTCAAATCCCACCGAATGCTTCGAGTTTTTTTCACAATTTGGTCAACTCAGACGTAGATTAAGCTTGGCTTAAGGGTCAGGGTTGGAGTTAAGAGTAGGGTTAGATAAAAAAGCAGTGCTTATATTAGTTTCGGGAGTATGTTTGTCTGTGGTAGACCGTCTCCTCCAATCCAACCATTCTTAACTAATAACCTTGAATGTTTGTGTTTCCATCTGAGTAAACACCCCCTAGTTTGCATATTGCATACTGTGTGTCTGTTATAGCATGGCATTGAAGGAGTAGGCTAAACATATTCTTGAAATGCGACTATTTTCCGCCGATCCTGTTAATTTCCTCACTCAAATGTCTTACTTTCAAAACTTATTTGATCAGTATTTTTATTTTACAGGAGTCTGCACTTCATTATCAATTGTTTGTTTTTAATACATGGTTCACTTTTGAAGTCTGAGTTGTTTTTTTTATAGAATACATTTGAGTGCTTAATTTAAGCAAATAAGATGTTATTTACAGCTCAGTAAAGTATATGCTGCTTGGTTTATTTTAGACCATATCAGACGAATGCACTGCAAGTAAGTTATCTTAAGTTTGCATTTGAAGGTGAGACCGATAGTCTTTTTCCGGGTGGAATCCTATTCTGGGTCCTAAATCAGCAAGTTAAAGCCCGAGGACCGGGTGTACTGAAGAGTATGCAGTCTGGGCAATACAAAGAAAAGGAAACATCAATAAAAAATGAAGTTTATAAAGGTAGAAAACAGGAATAATTTTTTCAACAATCTAATGTTTTTCAACAAAAAAGCGTGCCATAATTAGAATGTGCAATTATGCAAATAGTGTGAAATAAATTAAGTAAAACAAAACTAACTAAAATAAAAATCAGCTGATTAAAACACGTAAGCCAAAGTAAAGTAAACTAATTGAATTAAAAAATAATCGAAAACTAAAATAAAAGTAGTAAACATAATAATGCGGTGCTGCGTGCCGCGAACCACGCTCATATAAGTCCCAAACGGTAAGTTGAAGTAGACGACCTCTATGTCACCATTTTTTAAGACTATCAACGAACTAAAAAACCTATAAAGTATAAGAGTGTAAAAAATGTCCAAATTCGTCACACTCAATAAACCATAAGCAAGTAAGAAATCTAAGTGAATTTCTGTCGAATTGAGGCAAATGTTTGCATCCCAGGTACGTGTGTATACAGAGAAGTAGAAGGCGTTTCGATCACCGAAATAATACTTTTAGTTATCTGAGCTTTTTTGTTGCCGGCGTGCGCGATTACCCTCGCAGCTGCAAAATTAAACTCGTGACCGGTCTCGTAGGTATGGACGGCCACTTGCGATGATGCGTCACCACGTTGAACCCCCGCTTAAGTTCACGTATGCGCGAACGCAAGCGTGCATCCTGTCTGTCCTGTATAATTTCTGGGACAATTAAGACATAGCATGCGATACACAACGGTCGACTGTTCACTGGGATTTAACCGGTCCTTGATTCGCATAATCCGGCTGCGTATGGTTGCCTTGGGACGTTGTGCAAATCCAACGCCTAGTCCCGCAACAATGCGTTCGGTCGCTTCCGATACGTCCTTCAGGGATGGCAGCGCATGCCATATGGTACAGGTTGGTCCTGGTTGGGTCTTCGGAGGGCGAGCACGTAGGCATCGGCTTATGAAGGCCTTCGGATAGCCATTCCGCAAAAAGTGGTCGCGAAAATATCGGGCCCACCTGCCTTTTCTTCCGAACTACTGCAATAAGTCTGGATTCGCTTGTTGCTTGTCTTTCGTTTACGCCATTTATCTCTGACGATGGACTCTAGAAGGAGCCCGAAAGCTCAGGCAAGTAAAGGTATTATTCCGGTAAATTTCTCTGTTTATTTATGGCACGCTATTTTGTTGCGAATAGACATTAGATTATTTAAGCAATTTATGTGACCCAAAGTAGGATTCCACCCCGAGTTACGTTTTTTTTTGAGATCATGTCTGCCCCCCTCATGCCGCCCTGCTTTACTTCAGACCAGTTGCAGAGCATCTTCGGACCAAGCTGCCAACACTCCCTACCCACCACACAGACCACCCAACGTACTCCCCCCGGTGGCAATAGCGGATTTCTCATCGATCCCCTGATTCCGGTTCCGGCTGCTGTTCTCACCAAACCGGAGAGCAAAGACGTGCAGCAGACATCGACCACTGGAACACCTGACAGACGGCTTGATGAGTCTCTCCTGCTGTTTGAGACGTAACTGAGACGTTTGTTTCACACTTCTTCACGCGAACACACACAAACGGTCACTTCCATGTGCTGGAAGTTGATATGTTCCGCTACCTGGAGCTAGACATTTTCTCTACCCCCCCCCCCCCCCCCCCCCCCCCCACCTAACGTAAACACACTTGCAGAGATGGTATTCACCAATCTCTCTCTCCACGTAACCTCTGCTTCCTCTTTTTGTGTATATTTTTATCTTCTTTTTTTATTTTTACCTTTCTTCTTCTGCTTCTTTTCATTTCTCTCCATTTCCTCTTCTCCGTCTTGTGGTTACCGTGAGTGGGGTCACCAGTGTTATATTTTCTCTAAAGAAGGCTGCTAAGACATGTCTTTTATTTAAAATGTATTTTTTTAGACCAGACTGCCCAGCAAGTCGGTCGACGATGTTTTGTGGCGTGCACACTGCAATGGTGGCTAAGGAATCAAAAATGATTACGATATGCTGAGAGTATTGCTCGCAAAGGCCATTTTAACTTATTAGCCCTCGTCAGCCAGTCATACCCAGACCGAAGTAGTGTCCCACCCGAACCTCGATCTCACGAGCTGTATGATCAGAGTCAAACGCCCTAGCCATTGAGCCACAAGCTCGTTGTCTTGTCATTTTAGGCTGGGGGGTATTGACACTCGTTGATGAACGTTTATCTAACCGCTCACGGAACTGATCTTTCCTGCTGTACCATCTGTTAGGGCTTTCAGGACCTCTGTCGAGGCCCAAGGCAGAGTGGGACTGATGAGTTCCGTCAGCAGCCAGCTGAAAGTACATCAATGAAAATGAAGATATATCAGCTGTCAGTGTCAATGAGGTACACTGTGTGCCCACACCAGGGTCGCGTAGGGACGGTGACTTGTGAAGAAGACTCGATCGTTTGGACAATATGTTTATTCGCCTGACGTTTCGACATCTGTCGCGGATTCATCATCAGAGACATAAGTAGTCAACATTAGCAGAAACGGTGACTTGTGCATGAATTAGATAATAAGGATGTTAAACTTGCGCTGTATCTGCCGTAAGGTTAGTTAAACCCTAGCAACTGCGATCTTCAGACTGTTGTAACGGAAGTCCAGGCCGAGATATCATCTCGCAAATTTTTTGTAACGGAAGCTAAGGCCAAAATACTCACCGTCTTACTACGCCCCATGTGAGCCCCCAAAGAGAGAACACGATAAGATGTGTGCAGCAGGCGGAAGTCTTTGAATGTTAGAAGTAAAACAAATTTAAGGAAACGAACGTGTGTAAGATAGGTCCAAGAATTAATCAGATTCTCCTTTGAAATAGTGTTCCGTCCCATTGGTTGTTGGCTCAGTGGATGACTGTAGTTTGAATTCTGACTTATCGATCGATTGACGGCTTGTGTACGTTCGCCCGTGTAGGCCGATCGATAGCCTGCTTGGAGTTTGACTATAGCTTGCAAGCTACTGCTTGCTAAGACTGTTCGTTAGGCCGTCCTAACCTAGACCATGGTTACTCATTAGAGAAGAAGTCATTAGAGGCCAGAGTAGAAGGAACACTTGATTGTGTACACAGAGAAACGAAGAATAGATGGAAGAAAATTGACTTGGGAACACATGACCAGCCAGGAGGGCCAGGAGGGTCCAGATGCCTGCTCGACAGCAGTCAGGCGTAACGGAATATCCCTTTCGGATAGAGCTCTATCCGAATTAAAACATCACAAAGAAATAGTAATTTCTAAACCGGACAAAGGGCATGGAGTTGTCATTATCAATCGTAAGGATTCTGCTAATAAGATGAAAAATATATTGAATGATTCAAGTAAATTCCGTCAAGAACCACAAGGCAAAGAAGAAACCAATGCATTGGAAGATTCCGCCTGGAAAACTATCAAGCGTCTGTTGGATAATAATCTAATAGATACCAAAACAGCGCTATCCTTAAAACCGAGAGATTCTTATATTCCACGCCTATATGGATTACCTAAAACTCATAAAAGGGATATTCCGTTACGTCCTATTCTATCGATGTACAATTCTCCCTTTCACAGACTAGCGCAATGGCTAGTTAAAGAATTGGAACCGATCCGCAATAAATTTTCTGCCTATACATTAAGAGACAGCTTCCATTTTATTGATGAAATTAGGAATCAAAATATTTCAGACAAACATATGATCTCTCTTGACGTTGAATCATTATTCACCAACGTGCCACTAGATGAAACTATTGAAATCATCTGCACCTATTCTTCCGAAACTCACCTATCCCCTGAAATATTACGTGATTTATTAAAATTGTGTACGAAAGATGTGCAATTTCTATTTGATGGCCATCTATATCGACAAATTGATGGAGTAGCAATGGGAAGTCCCCTGGGACAAACTTTTGCTGACATATTTATGGGGCATCTAGAAGAAAAAGTATCTACGAAGTTGAACAAGATAACCCTGTACAGAAGATACGTAGATGACGTCTTCGCGATCGTAGACAACATCAAAGAAGCTGAACAATTATTGCTTATAATGAACAGCCTGCATCCCATGATCAAATTTACCATGGAACAGGAACGGGATAACCAGCTTTCTTTCCTCGACGTTCACATGTCAGGAAAGAAAGATGGCTCCATCTCACGAACTGTCTACCATAAGAATATGTGGAAAGGACAGTACTTGCATTATTTGAGTTTTGTGCCCATTCAATAGAAACGAAACTTGGTATGCACTCTCTTCCAGAGAACGAGAAAAATCTGTTCTGTGGATACATTGAAAGCTGAAATAACTAAACTCAAAATAACTCTACAGAAGCGCGGATACCCAACACAGTTTATAGACAAATATAAAAAACCATAACGGCCTAAAATGACGGAACAGATAGTTCCGAAGAAGCCCGTTTTCATATCTTTGTCGTTTAAGGGTGACAACATTTTCAACACCATCAAGAGACGACTCATTAATGCCATTCACAGGACATATTATGCCGCTGAGCTTATAATTTGCAATCTAACAAAGCTTTTACCGATTCCTCGTGCGAAGGATGCCTTGCCGATGCACGCCACTTCAAACTGTGTTTATGCATTAACATGCACTTGCGGATGCAAGTACATAGGGCAAACGCAAAGGCAATTGGCCATCAGAGCAAAGGAACACTTACCTAGCTGGTTGTTTAAGCAAGAAAAACGAACACCTCGCTCGTCAATCACTGAATACTTGCTAGATACGAGCCACTCCGTGGACCCTAAAATCTCCTTCCGAGAACTTGTTCAAGCACGAACAACTCACACCTTATGCTACCTGGAGGCAGCGTGCATAAGGCGGTTTAAACCCGACCTATTTAAACAATTGGAGCATGTAGTTAACCTAACTCTACCTTGGTAACACTGGCTCCTTGTTTACACATTCCCCTCCCCAAATTTTCTTTAATTTTTGCCTAGACGTTTTTTCTCCAGTTTTTGCTGTCTACAGCGTTTAACTTTCAGCTTTATCGAATGCCTCTTGGCCATGTACAGAGACCTTGCCGGTTTTTATCGATTTTTTCTGTGCGAATTCAGTTGTGTATTTTCTCTAACGTTCATTCCTTTATGCAATGAGGGGTGGCAACTGAAGAGCCCTCTCGAAATTTATGGATCCATTAAATTTTGCTGTTTATACAGTCTTCAAATTTTCACCAGGGAAAAGAAGCTTTACAAATATAATTAAGCATTTTCTGCTCTTCGTGAATGTATTTGTTTACTTCAGCACGCACACATGTGAATCTTTTCTCCACAGCGCTTAATAGCATAGAAAAATACCTTGAAAATCAACAAAGGTTAGATTTCGCCCTTTTTCGCCTATATTTTCTCCAATTTTACTGATCTGAATGCAATTAAATTCTAGTAAACAGCATGTTGCGCCTAAAGCCAACCCAAAGAACTAAATAAACGACCTCAAGTTTGCGTTAAATTCCCCAATTCTCAACCTTTCATCAGATATGTGACCTACTGTAAAGTACTGCCCAAACCATGTCAGTACTCGGTCACACAGAATGTTCATTTATGCTTCAGGGTGTACCTCCGAACTGCTGATGCCTACAAAGCCACCAAACCAACGTTCATCATTTTTCTGTCAAAGAGTCGTTCGACAGTGGAACTCTTTGCCAGAGTCTGTTGTGTATTCACCCACTGTGAGTGTGTTCAAGAGACGTCTGGGTAATGACCATTACCTAAGCGAATGAATACAAACATACTACTCGCTCGATCTCAATCGACCTTTTATTTACACTAACGGTGGTGCAAACGAATATTTCATAGTGGCTGTGCAGTGAACTTTTGTACGCTGCTTTTCCGTAAACACTTTAACTTGTCAACCATTCACGTTTCCTAAATATTTTTATGCATTTTGCATCAAAAAGTGACCTGGAACTATTTTTGCAGATTTCACTGCATTTTATAAATCCCTCTTCTGCTTTAATGGAATTTTTAAGGGCTTCTGTCATTTACTCTAAATGTACTATTTAAAAATGACTTAATCCACCTATCATTTTGCCCCCACTTCAAATATAAATAAAATAATAAACATGTACTGAGGAGGTCTTTCGGCTAAATTCCGTAGTCTCAGCCCTGCGTGTTCATTTGTTTGGTGATTAAATAATGCACATGTACTTGTTATATCTTTTTGCGAAATGCTGAAGTCCCACAGGCGCCCATTTTTCCCATCCACGTGCACATTGCTGAGGCTGTCGCGTGCGCATCAATTACAAACGAGGGTTTCTGGTCGATATCTCGCATTCAAATGCCATGGATCGATACCTGCTCTTTTTGAATGACGTTCGCCCCCTCAGTTTGCGAGAAGATGCCCTTTCCTGCGGATCTCGACCTGAGTATCATCTACTCCTGGCTGGAGATTGTATATATTCCTCTCTTTAGGGAATATAGGGAAAAACATGGAAGACCACAGCCCGGTACTGTAGATGGATTAGGTAAGTCTTGAAGTGTGTTTCTAATGGATTTTAGGGCTAATAAAAACTTGTTTCTATGCCTTAAAGACACTTAGAGAGAAACCAAATAGTAGAGATTTTTGAATGATAAGTCTAAAAAGATGCTGGAAGTCGCTCCAATGTCCAAAGAGGATGACTTGACTGCTTGAACAAGGCAAAGATCACGAGATTAGCAGAATTTATTGACATCATAAAAGTTCGTGACCATATTCAACTCTTTTTCAACCGAATAAGAGGTCACGAAATTTTATGACATCAATAACTTCTGCTAATGTTGTGATCTTTGTCTTCTTCAAATTTCGTTCGGGTTAACCATATTTCAATATTCGGACTAGACCGTTGTTGGCATATAGGACTCAAACAGAAACCCTGCCTAGCTGATAGGGTAGAAGCGCAGCAAGTTTGCTCTAACGATGAAACTCGCCTCCACGTACAGGATTATCTGCTAGCCTACATCTCACAACTGGATCAGCTGTTTATAAACTTGAAGGTATTCGAAAAATTGGTCACGACTTACTACCTGATAAACAACCTGCCAGTCTCTAATAACTCCTCGGCCATCGTGTAATCCCTAATTCCTCCTTAAAAATTGTTAACAAAAGCAGGTGAATAAATATTGCAGGCAATAACAATATGAATGCTACGCAATATAATGCAGGGAACTAGGCAGCTATTGCGTAAATCGTTGCACGCCGTGCACGTGAAATAATGACGATTACGCGCGCGTACAGGAAATGCAATGCGCTTAATGTCTGCGAACCAATTAGATGTCAGATTACGTCATTGCGGTAACCAATTACGTTACAGCATTGCGCATCCCTAAAATATTGTTATTCACGTACATCTGCTGGACATCTAGTGGCTAATAGGGTGCGGGTATCTGTGTTGTCCCCTTCAGGTGGGTATCCTGCGATCGCCGGACAGGGAGATGCTCCCAGTAACGGAGCGCGGCAGTATCACCCCCACCCTCATCGTTGTCGCCCTGAACCCGATTCTCAATCCACGCGGGCCCCAACGACCTCCACTTCGGATGCCAGCTATGCTGAAATGGCGTCAAGGCCATCTTCTGGCGGCAAGAGGGCGGCAGCATTTCAGCACTCACTGACTATCATCCGAAAGTCTGGACGGCGGTCTGCGGCGGTCTCGCCTGTACAGACGACGGCTGCGGAAGCACTTCCAATCCGAAGAGCAAAGAACGTAGTGCACCGTAAAAAATGCTACAACCAGTGTTTCATGGAGGAACCCTCAACGGACGTGGACATGATAACGCTACAGAGCCTCAGTAGTGTGGACCCAGATTCCACGGGTTTTACACAAGCAGCTGCGAGGTCTCCTCTCTCCAGACCCTCGAGAAGGGTTGAATTTTTACCATTGGAGGAGACAAGTGAAGACGAAGAAAGTGCCTCGCTGAGGTAACCGTTGAGTTCGCTTCCTCCTTACATAGTTCAGTATGTTTAGGGTAGTAGGCAATACCTTTGAAGACCCTATTGAAAACTATGCAAATATAGCATACGTAAATACGTAAAATAAATGTTACTATATACTAGTGAGTAGTATGTATATATGTAATTTATCGGTAGGATTTAAGCATTGTCCATCTGAAACAACATAACGATAAATGTCGGGGTCGGCAGTTGAGGAGGGTCACCAACATGCGATGATTTTGCTTTTCAAGTCTACCATAGTTATGCTTTAGACCTTCAGATTCGCCAAAGAAGGGATTCTAGTTTTAGCACAACCCCTGAAAACTAGGTCATTGGCAGTTTAGCAAGTTACTGTTCAGAACCAATCTGTGTTACTATTTTAAGGAGCCGAAATTCGGAAGAAGTGGATGTCTGCTTATAACTTGTCTGCACACTTATCATTGCTTGAGAGCTTGAGGTTTCCCAGGTCCCCTTACCCCTTTTGTCATGCTTTCGGTTTCAGTGAAGTCAGCCCGATTCCTAGTATCCGAAAAGTACGGGCCAAATTGGCAGTGCAAGAAGCATATGAACTGTATGAGCCTACGAAGGTGGAAATGTGCCCCAGCTATGCGGCCTGTCAAGCCCGTTCACGTGTTTATGAACAGAAAAACCGGGGTAAGCACAGTCCTTCATAAATCACCCTTTTTGCTCGGGATCGGCGAATCCCCGCATCAGTATACTTCTTATTTGATTCGGCATGTCCGTTACTTAGGAATTGTTAGCATAATATGCATGCGCTACCTAGACTTCTTTGTTCAGTGTGTGGTCTTTTAAATTATGTTGCAGCTTCTTGGAGGCCAGCCATAGCTGTGGCGAGGAAACAGCTCACAAGTTCGGAGACCGTCCCCATGTATGGGGACACTAGTTCCGAAGCACGCTTCATAACAACTCCCCGTCAGGTAGGTTATTTCCTTACCTCATTCCACTACTTTACCATCGGGGAATGAACATGTATGTTTACTTTGGTTGACTTAATGTTTCTTTTTTTTCCTTTAGCGACGACCATCGATGGGACCCAGGTTTCTCCTGCGACGGGTTTGGCACCAGCTGTGCTGCTGCGTTCAGCCAGCTGCCGAGTGATGACTGCTCTTTGCTCTTCGGATCGGAAGTGCTTCCGCAGCTCACGGAAGGCGGATCTGCTCCTCTGCTAGGAGCATCTCCCTGTTCACTAAGGAACCCCTGTCACTCCCTGTAGACTCACCCCAATCCCTTCCCTCTCTAGTGTACATAGTTGAGTAGTATATATAATTAAAGATGTCTTAGCTATAAGGACGGTTATTTTGTTTTCTCTTGACCATAGACGAGCGCATATACCTAAGCATTGCCACGTGGCATCAGTTGAAGAGAAAACAGTTTTCACATTGGACATAGGACTCACTCTTGAGTCCCGCCAGGAGCTTACATGCTTTAAGTCGTGTGGATGACTGGGGATAAGTCAATGGCGGGTAACGAAAACCATTGGAGTCTTGTGGAATTTAGGATAGACTATTTCGGCTATGGCTGTAGAAGGGTTATGTAAGTTAAATCCTAGCAACTGCAATCTTAAGCGCCGGTTCCTCGGAAGAAAAGAAGGCATGAGAGATCAGATTGGAAGGACATAAGGAAGTGGAGAATATGCAGGAGGAACCTGACTGTCAGACGAGCTAGCAACTGCCGGCTAGAGCACCACGTCTAAAATGAGGTGACTGCAGGAATCGCCATAGCACCTGGAGCAGCCTTCGTGTGAGTCGGCCTTGGCAATTGATTGGCATCACATGTTGCGTCTAATCATCGCAATATGCTCAAGCATAGAAAAGAGTGAATACTCCCATTGTAGTACTACGTGGTTACTTTTGTCGAGAGGAGGCAAACAATTACGATGTCTACGCCATCAGGCGCTTTTGTCAGTGCAAGGTCTCAGCAATTGGCTTGCTGCCCTTCGCGTAGTCTGGTCGGATATAGGACGTGTTGCGTTAGGAAGGATTTTTATACTGTGCGTAGGAATCGGTTATCAATAGGTACTTCTGACCTGAGCGCAGAACACAGATTCCAGTCGATATGCAGAGTGTGTATGTCACCTATTAGCATTATATCAGATCTTATAGCAAGTGCTTGGACTTCGTCTATCAGACTGTGGGCCGTCCGACGATGGTTAATAAACCGTCAGGAGGTCAAGTGCTTGTGACCTCGGCGTTCTAATAGTGAGCCGTATGGCCTCTATATTGAACGCAAGATTTTCAGGCGATGTCTAATATAAGGGAGCTCACCCTCACCTTTACGCCCAGCACTATCTTTTCGGAAGAACTGAAAACCAAGGATAGCAACTTCCCGATCGTCTACCTTCATGGACCGCCATTTTCTGTTAGAGATGACATCTGGTGGCAGATAGATCCTAAGCTCGTCTAATTTAGAGAGCATGATTTGGGCATTTGCGTACATGCATTTAGGTTTCATTGTCTATTGGAAAGCGGCTGTGTCAGTCAAATTCTGGCCGTCATTCGAAGTACTACGAGTTGGTTCAGGAACCTCATATTGACGTTGTAACTTACCATACTAACAGGCTAGGCACTTGCTAAGAGGCCCAGACACGTGTTTCGCCGGTATTCTGCCTTATATATACTGATATATACCGCAATCAGAAATTAATTTCTCTGGAGATTAAAAACCCGAAATCTCTAAACCGGTATATCAACAAGAGAGCAGATAGCGAAAGCAGGGGACCCACTGATGAGCCGGACCCCTAGCAGCTGTGTCAAGCAGCGGTAGAATACCGGCGAAACACGTGTCTGGGCCTTTTAGCAAGTACCTAGCCTGTTAGTATGCTAAGTTAAAACGTCAATTTATACTACTTAAGACTTTCATGTGGCAGCAGGTGTATATTTCATTAAGGTTGACGGATTTCAACACAAATATACACTTACAATTTCGGTCTACGCCTATAGACCTTATATATGCTGATATATACCGCGATCATAAATTAATTTCTCTGGAGATTGAAAACCTGGAACCTCATATTCTTTTCAATCATCTTCCCTTTGGATGTTGCCAGGTTTGTCTCGCCATTCTTTACTCTCAATTAAAATTCTGCGACAAGTTCCTGTTAGGGCGTAGCTTAACGCAAAGTGCACGCTACCCTAACGGGACAAGACCGCCGGTTCGCCCACGCATAGTGCATGTGACAGCGGGCACAACGCGGTCGACGCAGGACTCTAACGCAGCTGGCACGTTAGCAAGCGCTCCATCCACACAAGTGCATTGTCTGACGTCGCACTCAGCTGCCAGCCAAACGGTAGACTAGCACGTCAACTCTCATGACTCACCCAGCCAATGAAGTCGTGCCTTTCTTATGACTACCATCTAATTGGTCCAACCTTGTACGTACGCGTTCGCTTGCTCTTAAGTATGCCGCACTAGGTTTGCTCCAAGACTTCTGCGTTCTGCACACTTCCTGTTGTGTTCTTCCTTCAGGGCTCACACGGAGCGCAGTTAGACGGCGAATATTGCAGCCTCGGCCACCGATACAGCAGTTCGCGGCTCACGACAGCCATTAGTATAGTATTCTCGGTGTCGAGGGGGTACCAGATAACGCTCACCGGTAAGCATCCATTCATCTGCGACTTATGGCGGATCCCGAGACTAAGCCCCAAGACCGGACGAGATGAATGCGTAGAAAACCGCGGACTAAAGTAGACCTTCCTCTTGCCAAGTTCTTCGCTGAGGGTATGGTGACTCACTTCGCGCAGGCAAACATACCAACGAGTAAACATGCACTGGCCGTCTACGTCCGTCCGTCTGACCAATCACCCGCCAAGGCCGCTCCAGACGCCATAGCGATTCCCGTGGTGACCTCACTCCAGACGCGGCGCTGTGGCCGGCGATTGCTCGCTCGTCTGACGGTAAAATTCCTGCCCTGTCTATTCCCCACTTCCTTTATCACAGAATAAACTGTTCCTACAACTCTGGCTTCCCATGTTTTCTCTCTATCCTAAGGAATCAGGCCTGAATATCGCAGTTGCCATGGTTTAAATTAGTTAACTTTCTGTGATACATACATCTTGTTAGCGGTCAGAGGGAAGCTCCTTAAAAAGCCAGCATCCTATCGTGACGGAAATCACTTGAAGATAGGCTACACGATAATCAGTATTATAATCATACTCAGTGCCGATCAGCGAATGAGTATCAGTCTTCCGCGAGTGCAGGCATGCTGCACGAATTTTGAGCCGTACCGCACTGGAAAGTAAATTTCCCACATTTGTAGATGGAAGAATGGGCGGAAATGGAGCCGAAACACTAGGTGCGTAAAAATCCAACCCCACCTCCAAGCTGGTGCGCGCCGGAAACTTGCTTTTGCTTGGCTAACGGGGCTCTGGTAGGGGAGCAAGACCGGGGACCTAGCGCCAATCCCCTTTTCTCCACGAAACACGGAATTGACTTTCTTGACTTTCTACACTTTCATGAATCACAACTATACGCAACATACGATCTCTGCTACGGCGTCCGCGGGAACCGACGCGCCCCATCCTCTTGGCATCGCGGGACGGGTGTTAAATCTGCGAGCTGATGCCGGATTGCGAATTGCAGGCTGGAATGTTCAAACTTTAAGGGATGACGGCGCCCAACTGTTAACAGCCAAATCCCTTTCTGAATACCGTGTTGGTGTGGCGTGTCTCTCTGAGGTCCGCCTACCTGGCACTGGCCACAAACTGCTGCAAGTACCAAGAACTGACTCTGCGTACCATCTCTACCACAGTGGTGTGTCCGACAACTCTGGACTGTATGGTGTCGCTATAGCTTTGGCCGATGAATTTCACTCGAGTCTGCTAGAGTGGGAGGCTGTCTCACCGCGGATCGCTTGGGTCCGTTTGAAAAGTGCCCCAGTCAACGTTTCCATCATCTCGGTATATGCGCCTACTCTGGCTGCTGATGACAGCATAAAAGATGACTTCTACGGTGACCTCCAGCGAACAGTTGACCGCATCGCAAGAAGCGATCTACTCGTCATTGCCGGTGACTGGAACGCCCGACCAGGTGTGTGTGACGCTGGAACCCGTCATGTGCTAGGCAAATTTGCTGTCGGAGCGCAGTGTGCCAACGGTGAGCGCCTTGTCAACTTCGCATCGTCTAACCGCCTCGTTGTGTCAAGCACCCGTTTTGATCATCCGCGCCACCACCTTGTCACTTGGTACTCAAATGACGGGCATACCCAGGCCGAAATAGATCACATCCTTGTCCGAGCACGCTGGGCCAGCTCGGTCTTGGATTGTCGAGCCTACCGCGGTGCTGATACAGGAAACGCTCATGCATCGGACCATGTCCTACAGCGGGCAACCCTTCGCTTGCGTTTGAGAGCTATTCACAGACCCTCCCGACCACAGCGGATCGATGTTGCAAAGCTGAAGTCCTCTGCTGGCGACGCCTTCCACTTAGCACTCCAGAACCGTTTTGACGGCCTGTACCCTGACGCCCGAGCGGACCCAGAGCCCGCGTGGCAGTCCCTGAAGGCCGCGATGTCAGAGCTGGCATACACCCATCTGGGCAAAACCCGACGGCGACATCGCGACTGGATCACTAGACCCACGCTTGAGTTAGCTGAGGAGGCCGGCCGAGCCAGACTCACTGGCTCCCCCACTTACAGAGAGCTGCGGCGCCAAACAACAAGGGCCATCCGAGCCGATAGGAACGCCTACTGGAGCGACTTTGCCACGGAAACGGAGCGAGCAGCTACCAGAGGTGACACCCACAAGCTCTACCGACTCTTAAAGCAGGCCAGCAGAGGTTCGGGGAACACCACCGAGACTTTACTGGATCGCAACGGTGCTGTAATCACTAAGATCGATGACCGGTTAGAGAGATGGCGCGAGCATTTCTGTGACCACCTTAACCATGATCCCCCTGTGATGTCTGACCTGTCGCCCAATGTTGACGATCCCCACCATCTGTATGAGTGCAACACAGAGCCACCCAGTGTAGAGGAAGTTGTCTCCATTCTCTTGAGGCTACGCAACAACAAGGCACCTGGTGAGGATGACCTCCCGCCGGAGCTCTTTAAATGTGCACCCGAGGTTATTGGGCCCTGGCTACAACAAATATTTGCCAAGATATGGGACAGCGAAGTTGTGCCCTCTGACTGGAGAAAAGCAGTGATCCTCCCCTTGTTTAAAAAAGGCGACAGACGAGCGTGCAGAAATTACAGAGGCATTAGCCTTATCGATGTAGCGGCGAAAACATTCACGTCTCCTCTTCTCAAACGTTTCCAAACTGCAAGAGACCAGCGCACCCGCCCAAACCAGAGTGGATTTCGACCAGGTCGTGGCTGCACCGACCAGATCTTCAATCTCCGCCGTGTACTGGAACTGAGATGGGGTCACCAACAACCCACTGTTCTATGCTTCATCGACTTTGCTGCCGCATTTGACTCTGTTGATCGCAGTTCGCTGTGGAACATAATGAGGACGGACGGCCTACCACCTAAGCTTCTCAATCTCATGCAGGCATACTATCGTGGCACTTCCACACGGGTGAGGACGCAGAACGGTGACACGGAAGCCTTTAGCGTCAGGACGGGCGTCCGCCAAGGTTGTGCCCTTTCACCAACCCTGTTCAACTATGCGGTGGACTGGATCATGACCAAAGCACTGGATGACTTCCCGGGAGTGCAGTTTGATCGCTCAAAATGGGTGACTGACTTGGCGTATGCTGATGACGTCGTCCTCTTTGGCGACAACTGTAATGCAGTTCAGCAGGCGTTGGACAAGGTTAATGAGCGTGCCCGATCCATCGGATTACGCCTAAACGCGACTAAGACCCAAGTCATGCTCTCCTGTGTGCCCCCTACATCTGTCACTCCTATTGTTCTCGACGGCGCTCCTCTCGAAAAGGTCGACTCGTTTAGATACTTAGGCTCTTTGGTCACGGAAACGGGTCAAGGTGTCGACGAGGTTGTATCACGCGTCAACCGTGCCCGATCTGCCTTCTACCGACTGTGCGCTCCTCTATGGAATAGAAGGGAAATATCACTACGCACGAAGTCCCGTGTTTACCAAGCAGTGGTTCGATCTATCCTGCTCTATGGCGGAGAGACATGGCCTATGCGTGTTGAGGACATGAGGCGCCTTGAGGTGTTTGACAATGACTGCCTACGCCGCATCCTTCGTCACCGACGCGTCGACCGAATTCGCTGCTCCGATCTCCGCCGACGCTGTCACCTGGACGCTCTCCCTCCACTCCTGCTTCAGAGACGACTTCGGTGGTTCGGGCATGCGGCCCGGCGTGATGATGGTGAGCTGATTCGTGACCCGCCTCCCCCCACCTGGCGCAAACGTCGCGGCGGGCAGCTGAAAACTTGGACAGCAACGGTCAAGCAGGATCTGTCGTCAGTTTCCGGCCCATGCGTCTACGGCCTACGCCAGTGGAACCGTGAATGGATGGTGCTCTCGTGTGAACAGACGCAAGATCGACGCGCCTGGACAGCTGTGATTCATGATGCAGTCAACGTCAAAACTGATGCCGGCTCAACCCGCCCGAGGTGAATGCCGTTACAAGTACAAGTAGTAAGTGCGAAACACTAGATGAACGTGGCAAGTGGATTTTTATGCGGTCACTGGGAGCAATAAACCTGAAGTGAACTCAAAAGCCATGTAGTGGGCGTAAGTGCCACTGTGGGAGCCCGTGCTCGCTGACTCATCATACCAAGGCTGCAGTCACGCTGACTGCCAGCACCCTGTCTATCTCTCACTCAATGTCTGGCGCGACCTACTAACACACGCAGTCTCGACTGCGCCCAAACCGAGGGCATAACCTCGCGGGGTCCAAGAAATCGCCTCCAAGGCTGCATAAGACAAAGCGCCATTGGTGGCCGCTCGGATATTGTCAGGCATGACTCCAAACCTAGCCCGCCTCGCGGCTGGACGTGCGCTCCGAAAGTCAAGTCTTCGCCCTAATCTGGCCTTCCCAAGACTTATCTCCTCTCCTAAGGAATCGGACCTCAAAGAACGCAGGCGAAAGGATTATACTTATTGGCCTTAACACCACACGAGAGCCAACTAAAACCCTCAGTTCTAACGCTGCATGTCAGACAATTGGTTAAGAGACAGGATAAAATTTTGAGAACTCAAGGCACAATGATAGAAGTGTGTCCCGTAACCCTATCGGTGAGGTCATACATATACGCCTCACATAGCAAAAAAATAAAATGTGTCAAGAAGTGCTTCAAATGGTTTATTTTGAAAAAATATGCATTCTAAAACAAAAGCGCAGAAAGTGCAAAGTTGTGCGATCAAAATATACTTAAGTTAAAAAAACAGTAATGGGTACAATAAGTCTGTTTTAAAAGACCATAAAAACGAGTCTAAAACTATTCGATAACTAGCGCTCCGTAGGCGTGAGTCTAGGGAGTCAAGTGTCGTTCAAGACCAGGACGATAGGTCTTCAGTTACAGCCAGTGGATCACTCAAGATTAATTCCACGAGCATGTACATGGAGCGAACTGTGCAAGCCTCCGAGGAGCTTGTGTGTAGCACATGAATACATTTTTGAGGCATCCGTTGCGAGCGACCTTTTCCTGGAACTGCCTGCAGACGTGGTACTCCCCATGTTGCGAGACGATGACTTGCAAGTGGACAGTGAAGAAAAAGTTTTTGAGGCAGTTAAAAAATGGGTGCGTCCAACCGGAACGGTGGATGAAGGCAGGATAATTCATACTCCGGAGATGCTCAAGGAGGTGCACTGGAACCAAACGAATCAGTTTCAGGAGACGTCTGGTCGACAGTGACGATCTCACTGCCAGCATCTTAGACTGCGTGTATGCAGCCGAATCGTTCCTTATTAACTTTAACTGCCAGGCAGTGTGTGGGTCTTGCGGAACATTGGATAGGATATTCGAGCTTAAGAAACCAGGCATAATGTCCCTTCAACGCTAATCGTCGACCGGCAAGTCTTACGATGTGTGTTCTCGTCTTCGGAGAATCGGCAGCAGCTTGCCTGTCTGCGGTTTAACAGTACGATTTGGAGAGAAATACTTGCGAGGAACTGAGCATAATAGAAGGTCTTCAGGCCGCAAGGCTGTTTGGTATGAATCGTACAGAAATTAGGTTAATGGTATTGCTTGTTCTTCAGTTTCGAGCCGCGATAGCACTGCTGTTGGCATGTGTACCTTTTGTTGTTCGACTTTTGGTAACCAACGGCATTCTTTTATGCCGCAGTGCTTAACCCGTTTCCCTATTTTTTGTGTTTTGATCAGAAGTTTTACATGTGACGCAAAACGATGTTGGGTAACAGTTAACACCGGAGCTTACGCATCTATTTTAATCGTGATCTCTAGGACTTCCCAGCACATATCGATACTGCAACTAAATAATGATTATATTTTGTAGTAAAAGTATGCAGAATTTAATCATGTTTGACTTCAGGACGAGAAGGGGTGTTCACCAGGAGAGCTTTATTTTTTATCTGACGTTTCGGACAGTTGGTTTGTCTATCCATATTCGCAGAGGATGAATACAATGGCCCCTTCCGCGTGTGCGTAGTCTATCAATGCAGTTTGAGCCGCTCTGTGTGGTTCGCGTCACTCGCACTCTGCTCTGTGTTGATACTGTCAGCAACTAGCGCGTCAGTGTTTATTATGCTCCCGTGCGCTGGTCATTCTTGTCATCTCGCCTCGCTTCTCGTTATAGCCTGTCTCATGGATACGCAGGTTTACCATATCGCTGGTCGATGGCCCGATTGTTTCGTGCCGATCGACAGTTCGGTAAACCGCCACATACATATCCGGGCACCCTATGTTGCATTAATACTATTCATAGCAGAGGACAGCCACGGCGAGGAAAAATTGGGGCCGTCCACTGCAAGCCAGAAGCAGTCAATGCATCTCAAAACTGAAGAACAACCAATACCATTAACTTAATTGATGTACGATTCATTCCAAACAGCTGTAAATAATGGCTGCATTAGAGAAGAGTAGAAGCGAAAGCCCACCAACATGGAACAAATACTTTGCACCCTTAAGTCCTTCCATTGTGCTCAGTTCCTCGCAAGTATTTCCTTCCAAGACGTACTGGTAAGCCGCAGACAGGGCACAAACTGCCGGATCTCAGAAGACAAGAACACGCTTCGTAAGAGTTGCCGGTCGAGGACTAGCGTTGAAGGGACATTGTTCCTTGGTTTAATAAGCTCTAATATCTTGTCTAATGGTCTGCAAGACCTACACACTGTCTAGCAGTTAGGGAGAAAGAAGAAAAAATGATAGGCATACATACAGTCTAAGCTGTTGGCGATGGGGTCGCTACTCTTGACCAGACGTCTCCTAAAACTGTTTTTCGCTTGAATCCACCGCACTTCCTTGAGCATCTCGGGAGCATGAATAAGTCTGTCTTCATCCAAAGTACCGGTTGGACGGACCCATTTTTTAATTGCCTCGAAAACCTTCTGTTTTCTGTCCGCTTGCAGGTCATCGCCTTGCAAAATGGAGGGTCTTAGTCCGCAGGAAGTTTCATGAAAAGGGCGGTAGAAACAGTTGCCTCGAAAAATGCCTTTGTGCGCCGCACACACGCATTAAACAATGTTCAGATCAGCAAAGTAAGCTACCTGGCAGATAAAAATGTAGCAGTCCAATATTCCACGCAAGACAGCGACAACTGCTACGCTAACCCAAATCATGTTCATCGCATTGGTACAGGTGATTTCAATCCAACCTGTGTACAATTCTAGTCCATGAGTATTGATGCAGACCTGAAAAAGGGTGATTAAGAAGGAAAAAAATTTTACTCAATGGAGAACGTTGGTCATTGGAGAACTGAAGCCGTTTAAGTCATCTCCGCGCGTAAGGAAGGAATCCCGAAGGCCATGATGAGTCGGTACATATGCAGAAACTTTCTTCTCTTCAACTACGAACGTTGAAGTGAGAAGAAGGAACTTACCTGAATAGTAAGGTCAGTTAGCTCGCGCTTAGTACGAAATTCGTCCAGGTCAGGACAACTCTGGATAAACTAATCTTAAAACAGTTGCATTTCGGGATTGGCCATCGCCAGTCGATTCTGCAAACCAAACTTCATGATATTATTTTATCCTTAAAAAATACCATACTCTAAAAAAGTGGGTTTGAGGGTCAGAAGTCGTGATCAGAAAAGGAAGGGACAGAAAAGAAACCATAACTGCATACGGAAAGTTGCGTTCGATAAGAAGAATGAATTAAAAATAGCAATAGAGTGGAGGGAGGATTTCTGACGCTACCAGGAACATCAGTAGAGTAGAAGTCATTGAGGCTGCAGCCACGGCTTGGTAAATGACAGCAAGCGAGATACCATGCACAGTAGCCGGTCAACGAGTCGAAAGTCATGACGCTTTAAGGATCGCAGACAACAAGATCCTGAAAAGAACCGGCAACAAGTCAGCTAATATCTGGAACTCGTAAATAAACCTCTCACATGCGCCCTATATATACAAAATGTTCCAGAGCATCCATGCACAGTAAGGGTCGTTTGAAGGAAAAATCTCCAGAAAAACACCACACCCCATCACAACACTTTAACCTACTTCCGTGAGTAAATTCACTTTTGCTAAAAAATAATCTAGTCCCATAACACGCGTAACCAGCACCAGTATCCACAGAATATGACGCAGCCCAAGCCAAACGCATGCGATGGAACGTGTTAACGTCCATATGACGGCCGAAACTTCAAATATTGTATAGTGCAAAGGTCACCTACGCCAGAAGGAAGTCCTTCGACGTAGTCTGGTGCATGCAAAACCATGATGACAGTTCGACTGTCCGTTTCGTCTAGGTTCACCATGGGTCCCATGGGTGGTGCAGGGACGGTGATGTGCGCGTGAATTATGGGCAGAGTAGAATTGTGCTGCATCTACCATAATCTCTCCCGCCTGGGCCCGGTGTCATGACCAAACCAAAAAGACCGAAAGCGAGAGAAGCTCCGTGTGGCCGGCACGGTCGAAGCCGCCTCTAGGCACACCGCGCAAAGTGAGTGTGCCATAATGGCCACATTCAGAGAAATCCATTGCAGCCTGACTTCAAGTCCGCTACTCCACATAAATACACACTGGACTGACTACGTTTGTTATTCCGTCACATGACAACCTTCCAAGTCACGTTCTTTAGAGCACCGTGATAACTTCCAGCACAGATTGTCACTCTTAGGCCAGCAGTTTTGGTGGACTTGTTCGTGACCTGACCATCCTAATCAAAACCATTGCCACGCTCCTGAAACCACCCGCAGCAATTGCGCGTCTAGTAGAGCTCTCCACAAGGAAGTTGTTAAACAATTTTTTATATTCGTAATAAAAATAAAGTCTTCTAATATCCAAAAAAGACTCCAGAACATTTTAATGCCATTTTTTCGTGCAAGCGAGTTTTTAAAGATGTAGGGGTCCCGCTAGCTGAATAAAAAATGGGATACGAACTTTATCGTGAGCTCGTGTGTCGAATTTTCGTGCCAAATTCGTGGCTGTTTTGCTTTAGAGAATAATGTCCAGGCAAAATGAAGAAATATATATTACGACCACTATGTAGAAATAGTGGTAACGAAATAAAAATAGGTCAAAAAGGAATGATATCGACTAAACAACCACGACCTGACTTCGTGCAAGCAAACGACCCGCAATTGTAAAGCCGGCGTGCGTTCGCTTCAATAAAACGAAAATAATCCACAAACAAGGTTACAAGATTATTAAAAGGCTATCTAATCAGCATAGTAGCCTTTTATACACTGTAGGACAAAGTAAAATGATGCCAGAAGCAAATCGAGTAAAAGAAATCATTGAATATGACGTAACGTCCACTGCGAATGGTACAAGCGAGAGGACCAATAGGAAAGGACTGAGGGCTTGCTATGGTAGCTGGGGTGAGATTGTTAATGGATTTTGTGGCAGCTGAAGCATGCTGGACGATGATTTTGTTATAAGTGAGGAACTTTCTAGTATGGAGAAAAGGAAGGATCATAAAGAGACATGGAGTAAGAAATCAAAACAATGTCGTACTTTGGGCAGGCAGGGTCGCTTCTCCACGACCGCAGTCTGGACCCTGTCTATCTTGATCATATCCTCTTTGTCACCGTGAAGGATCGAAAATTTCTTGCCGTTGCGAGAGATTACATGGAACGCTTCTTTGTACGGTGGTTTCAGGCGTTTCCTTACCTCGTCGCAGCACACAAACGCATGGTTCATTTGGTCTATCCTTTCTGGACGTAAGATTCGGTCGTTGGAGTACCAAGCGGGACTGGAGAAAGTGTGCATGAATTGCCAGATGATGGATAATTTTTGTCAATCTAGGCAAAGGTTCGCATTCCAGGTATATGCATAGATTGAGAAGAAGGAATTTCGATCACCAGAATCCTAGTTTTATTTGTCTGAGCTTTCGAACACTTCCGGGAGTCCATCGTCAGCGATAAAACCGTCAACAAAAGCAAGCAACGGGTCATGAGGATCAGGGATCAACTAAATATCAGTGAGTATTCGGGTGTAGTGTATCGCATACCATGTCTACACTGCCCTGTAAACTACACGGGACAGACTGGACGCTTCTTGATTCCGAACATACACGAACACAAGTCGGCTGTTCGACGGGGAAATGAATCTTCGTAAGTGGCCACTCACACCTACGAGAGGGGTCACGATTTCACGGCACTGGTAGTCCAGTCCCTCCCTCCCTTCCACCTGCCTGCCCCCCCCCCCCCGCCCCTATGACGGATAATTGAACCTTCCCACTATGCGCTTTCTTGTCCTCTTTGACGGTTTATTGCGTCACCCCTTCCCCCTTTTATATGTTGCTTGCTTTCTTTGACGGTAAATTGGCCCCTTCCCCTGTTCCTTTTGCTTGCCTTCTTTGACGGTTAATTGACACCTTCTTCTGTTAATTTTGACTGCTTTCTTTGACGGTTATTTAGTCCCTATCCCCTATAAATGTAGCTTGCTTTCGTTGATAGTTTTATTGCTGACGATGGACTCCCGTAAGATTTCGATAGCTCAGACAAAAAGAACTACGATTCCGGTGATCGAAACTACTTCTTCTCTTATTGCTGGGAGCCCATTCAGGACCACGAACATTGTACTGACCATCTTGCTGGGAATTCTGAGGATTGTGCCAAACTCCAGCTCGACCATGCTGTACTTTAGACCAGTGGTGGGTGAACTTTGAGAAAGTTCTGGGTTAAAATGTCTGACCAGTTGCCGATCACAGTCTATGCCATGTGGCCTTGCGAAAGAAGTTTCGGTGCTGATTGTCATTGGTCTATCTGAGGCTCTATCTTTGTCCTATTATCATCATTAATTTACGCTTTTAACTTCATGGAATGGACTAGGCTGCAGATAAGTCAATTAGTTCGATGATACTAAAATATAACTACCGACTAAACGCACTAATTATGGACTGATATTAAAAGCCTGATAAATAGTTGTTGAAATTTGATTTTTAAAGAAGGTGGCGGAAGATATAGCGAAGGAGACCCAGGAGATGAAAGGACTGCGACTCACAGTTAAACTTACCATCCAGAATCGTCAGGCCACTGTATCGTTCGTCCCTTCAGCCCCGTCACTCCTTATCAAAGCCCTCAAAGAGCCAGTCCGCGATCGCACGAAGGTTAAGAATACTGAGCACACCGGAAGAATGCGAGGTCAGGGAACCATTCTTACCAAACATTACTGGCTAGAAGGTATTTGTCAAATGTTACGGAACAATAATAAATAGGGATCTCCATTGTTCCCCTTTTTAACCTTCCCCTTAATGTCAGTGAGGCTGAAAGGGCAACCCATTTTCTTTGCTCCATTAAAAGTTCTTTCGCAGATGTTAGTAAGAAAGTTTACAGAAAATTATAAGGGCTATTATGGAAGGGCCCTCTGGATGCCATAAATAGGAATTTATTTAGTTGTTCACTCACAACTCGAATAGCATGGTCCCATGACTCCCATGACTACAAAGGAGACTATAAACTGCCGGAAAGAGTTAAATGGAGGGCAACAAAAGCCACTAAGGCATTAAAATCCATGTCATACAAGTGCAGACTTGATGCGTTTAAACTGTGCTCTTATAAGTACAATCAGATCCAGGGACATTGCACACAGTCATCCCGACACGTGGGAAAAAGTGATTGCGCCCTAACCGTCGATGAGTTCTGCTGAATGGTCACAAACACCAACCTTTGTTTCAGCTCATTTTATTTAAGGAAAATTTACGTGGGTAAAATTAACTTTCCCATTTGTTTATATGCGTGTTCTGATATCAAAACAATTGTGCTATATCTTACTGGCGACGCCAAATTACGCGAGCCACCGAAGTCAAACAAAGGAAAATGTAGCAGACAGTGAAAAACAGTGATAAAACTAAACAACCGCTCATGATATGGCAGTAAGCTAGGTCAACACGGGTAGATCGTCACCAAAGTGTGGAAGATGCGATTATATACTCCCTTGCTGAGTTCAGTCTCTACAGACAAGGAGGAGAAAACAGCAGTGTCCGCCACATTTGTCAACAATCTATTACGTGCCGACAAAATGCGGAACGTTTTGTGTGCGCGTAGACTATCATCACAAGATTTTATACATGTGTTTGCCAAGGGCATCGCTGAGGTTCGCATAAGGTCAAGCAGGGAGGACCGCGAAGGCGTTCACCTGCTGCGTCGATTTCAACGAAATGCTTCATATTATGCTGAATGTTTGCAGAACTTTGACGAGGTAGATTGCTTTCGCACGTCAAGCATATTTTTTGGTCTCATTTTGACATACTGCGCTTAAAATAGGTGCATACCAATTCCTTGAAAGGTCGAAAACCACAACACTTTCTGAAAGTCAAGAGAAATTGCGAAAAATTATGGTTTCAACGAACTGAATTAATAGCGAGCGTTTGTGGATTTCACTGAAATAATCTTATGAATACTCGCTTTAAATGTTATTTGTCCATATTCAAAAGTGCACAAACCACTCTATCAGTATTCGTTACGTCAGCTGGCTCCTATCGATAAGCCTGATACCAAAATTATAAGCATTTCCGATCGGCGCATATACAGTCATCAGTTTCGCAACCAAGAACATCCTCGTTAAACTAGACTTCATATTTTAGCCTATCGGTACTCCAATCGTCTTTTAACCAGAAATTTGTTCCTCTATACTTTTTCCTACCTCAGCCAGCTGCTTCGCGCTTGGCTTACAACTTCGTATTTTAATTTACCTGTTCATATACCAAGTGTTTGACTCAATAACCTCACCGCTTTTCGAAAAATATTACAATATATTTCGGTAAATGAATAAAAGAGTCTTTGATAACTGAAGACTATACGGGAACTCGAGTCTCACCTTAGGCTTATAAAGTATGCAATCGACTCAAAAAACCCTAAAGGTGCACCATGAATACCACATTCTCCAATATTATTTTAGATACCTTGTCCTCATAGTTAATTGCTACCTACATCAAAATTCAAAATATTTTAAGGCATTTAATGTCTTTATAAAGTCGTGCTACGTGTGTGCATGTAAGTGACGAACTTAGTAACCGGTTCTGTGCAACTGGTCACTCTATGCGATCTTATGTCTTAAGCAAGCATAAAACAGAGAATAACGCTTCTCTGTTTAGTATTTAATTGCTTATGTTTTTCATACGGCCCGTCCACGAATTGGAGTGGTTGCCGCCATATTATTTCCTTGATTTCCGAATGCGAAGGCCTCTATACGAAGGATCACGATGAATGTCAGGGCATTCATCGGGATAGAGATCCCCCCACACCAAAAAACACGGTGCATTCACTGTAGGACAAAACGTGATTTTCCTTATTGCTTCTGAGATTATATTTGATGGTGATGATCGTAAGCCTAAAAAAGATTCGTGCGATTGCTAAGAGGCGTGAAGTCAGCTTCACGAGTCGACAATATTTGTGGTAACTTAAACGCCAACCTTGAAATGGGTCGTCCAATTTTAAGCAATCACTTGATTAGCGGCTCAAATGATAACGACAAAACATTTCCTTAAAATGTTCTTGGACTTCTTATGTCGATGATTATCACTGTTTTATAATGTCACTGACTGCAAAGAAACGTCCGTATACGCATTCCGCTCCGAGTTTTTTGTTCATGCACGCTAGAATGTCCTTCCACCTTATTCGTCTTGTCACCAGACTTGTGTTTTCATCAAAATGATGCCACATTTCTCGTGGTTCTCATATTCATGTCCTCTGCCATCTCCCTTTGGAAAATGTTTCACGTTTCTATTGTCTGTTACCTAAATATCCAACATCTACAGCGCCTTGTCAATCTTTTGTTGCTGGTCTCCTGGTCTTCCTTTTTTGTTGATGGTTGAATATATTTGCGGCTGTCAGAAAAGTTAGGGGTGTCTGCCAACTTTTTGTCATGACGTTTAATCTGCCTTGCTTTCTTACGCAAAGTATTTTACTGAGTATTCCAGAAACTTGCCAATATCATTAATTTGCAATTTCCTTTGTGTCCCAAGTCAATATTGTAGATTAAGTTCTAAAAAACCGGCAATATTTCCATTTCTCACATCTAAATGTCGGTTTTTGTACTCAGTTCTCATTGGTCCGTTTTCCTTTTGATTATCTAGGTTGGATGGTAAAGGTAACGAAGATCCTCTTGTGTGGGGCCAAGGGTGTAGGCAAGACGAGTTCGATGCTATGTCTTGGCAGTGATGGTGATTTCAGTCTTCAGGATCTGGTAGGTACATCGTTGTACCGTATACTATTGCATGTTGTCTAAAACTGCAGCCGACGTTGCATAAATCATATGGCGTATCTGAAGTTTGGTATCTTATGTGTATATCTGCCACAACAAGTGCTGTTTTATGGAGCCCACACTTCTGCATATCACGAATGTGTGTAGTTCAGGCTCTGAGATCCCTGGCTAGATTTTATAAGTCGGTGTCTGGTTGGCTTTCCTCTCCCGAGGGCCCAGGTTATTCAGGCTTGAAGTAGACCAGACTGTACACTTACTTCAGCGCGACGCTAATCCTGTCAGAGAGTTGAGAGGGCTGTCCTCACGAATGTACTGCGGTTCATGTTGTTGAAGCGCTTTCGAAGGATTGAGAAAACTGAGCGAGCAGCATCGATACGGGAGACAAAGTCGTCCTTGCCCTGCCCATTTGGTAGCAGCCTCGCCCCGAAGTATTTAAAGCTGTCTACTTATTCAAGTTGACGGCCATTAACCCCCAGGGGTTCCTTCTGATCAGGAATACAGCTTAAGAGTGCATTCGTCTTTCCGAAATTTATGGACATGCCAACCGACATAGCGATCTCATTTAACCGCGACCCTACCGACTGTAGACCACCAAAGTTTGAGGCTAGCAGCGCAATATCATCGGGTCCGCTGCCGCATACCCAAAAACTCATTCTTTGGCGCAATTGAGGTAGTAGCAGCTCAGAGCACTTCTCCCATCTAGAGATTCCTTTCTTTTCTTGTTAATCTGCATCTGGTCCACTAAGCTGGCGTCGCAAATACTCATGCAGATCTCGGTTACATCGATTACTTTTAATTACTGCGGCTGCGATCATGACTGATATAGCCGGCCTCGATGATGTCCCGTACGGCGCTTCTCAACAAATGACAATATGTGGCAGCAGACCTGGACAGTTTGAGCCATTCTCTTCACCAGCACCGGAGACCGAGTACCGAAGGTGAAAGAACCACTTCCGTGTCCTGACTGACTGAGTTGAGCCTGTTTTCGAATGGTCTCTCTCTTCGACGTTTCCAATAAGGTAATGGTCTCAAGTCAAGGGCATTTATACTGAGCTCCTGCAATTGACGACGAAGAAGGTGCCCAAACCACCTCAGTCTTCTTTCTTGAATGGCCTGGGATATCCTTGGGATTTTGTCGTAGCGAGTGCGAACTATTTCATTTGTGACCAAACCGGTGTACTTCACTCATTTCCACTTTCCGTTCATCTTCTACGCGCATAGCTCAGTATTTGTATCCGAATATAAGAACGGGCTGTACAGATGCACGGTACACGTGGACCTTTGTGGAGATAGACTTGTCGCGTCGGGTCTATAGGCACTTTTGAAGGCTGGAGAAAACTCGTCGAGCTGCGTCAATTAGGTAGGCAATATCATCCTTACTCTCACTCTCTCTCTCTTTTTCTTCAATTTAAAAGCCACTAAGCTCAAGAGGGGCTTTCTCTTGGGCATAGATTTAGCATGAGAACACTTTGTTGATCCCAGAGCCTATGGACAACTGACCGATTTTTTTCGACCTCGTTCACCCGTGACACCATAGACTGTAGATCGCCAAAGCTTGAAGCTAGTAGATTGATATCATCGGCATAGTCGAGATCAGTCAACCGACGTCTGGGTGCAAACCCAATACTGTCATTTTTCCTGTAGGGCTTTCTCGAGAACCCAGCCAATGGTGTAGTCAAAGAGGTGAGGCGACAGGGCACAGTCTTGTCGAACGTCAGACCGAATAGCGAAGGTTTTTTGAGAGGTTGTTGTTTTTTGTGCCAAACTATAATTGCATCAAGCATGCCTTCCAGCGGTGGTCATGATAACTGCTACTGAGAAGAACATTTTGTCGCTGGGACAATACGTTTATTCGCCTGACGTTTCGATAGCCGTCGCGGATTCATCCTCAGAAAGAAATAGTTGCAGAAACGGTAGCAGTGCTAATTTGAGTACGTATGCGGTCACGTGGCTGATACGGACTATCACTACTGCGAACCTGGTGCATCTATCACCTTTGTCTGCGGTCCTCTATACCGATGTTGGATCCGAGCGAGAATCCGAAACGTCAGACCAATTAACTTCTTGTACCAACGATTGCATCTCCCCCCACTCTCGTTCCTGTCTTCGGATTTCTGCGATAGATTCAAAATTCAACCCTAATCTTCACTGTACTGCTTACGTTTATTACGCATAGTATGCTTTTAATAGTCGGAGTGGAGCCATAGTTAAATTTTATGTTCGCAGTTTTCTGTTTTCCCTACCTTTACTTCTCTCTTAGCCTCATACCTACGAGGATACCTATTCGCTGTGCGTGGAGACCGAAAAAGGTGTACGCGAAAAGGTGCGGGTCTACGAAGTGGGAGGCGGCGCGCCGACCAAGCTGGGCCAACACTTCCTCCTTAACTGTGACGCTGTCATCATCATGTTTGACGTGTCCGACTACTCCTCCTTTTTAGTCGCGCAAAAGTTAAAGGAGGAGGTTAGTTGTTCTTCCATTCTCTTCGTATTATATATATATATATATATATATATATATATATATATATATATATAT
>JAYGXS010000010.1:747640-762346 GCA_036362985.1 Ligula intestinalis | reverse complement strand
GCGTGTCCACCGATTGGGAAAAGACCATACAAGTATTGTCGCTAGGCTCTTTTTATTCATTTAGCGTGCTGAACTGTGTTTGTGTTCGGAAGTTAAAGATGGATAAAGCTTGTTTTATCGATCACCGGGCTCTAATCCGCGACCTGTCGGTCAAAAATCCAACCAATGAGCCCTGGGCTCCTCCCTTTCTGCCTCGGGTTTCAATCACGGCCACGTACGTGTGTATGCCTCTGGTTACTGCTTTTTAATGCCCTCCCCGGACTTCTTATTAGGCTTCCACTGTTCTGTTAACTCTAAATTTTGGCCAGTATCTATACTTAGCTGGCAAGACACTGTTGTTGATGTATTGCCGGCGAAACTCAGATACACACCACTGACAAATTACTTGATTTCATGCTCAGATGAACCGTGACATTGGTGAGCTCTTAAACGAGATTTATGCCATCTGTTAGACGGTAGTTGGCTCGTTTGTGCAATAAATTCAACGCACTCGTGTGGGGCACACATTCAAAGTGGGGTAAATGTTCGCGTCCTAGGTATGTGTATAGATAGAGAAGGTGAAGGCGTTTCGATCACCGGAATCATACTTTTATTCTTCTGAGCTTTCGGACTCTTGTAGGAGTTTATCGTCAGAGATTAAAGCGTCAACGAAAAACAATCAACAGTTATAGGGGGAAGGGATCAATCAACCACCAGTGCGGTCAGTTCGGAGATGCCTGCGCAGAACGATGTATGCCGGCACCAGATCGATACATCAATTGACTGAGTCCTCATCCGAGGCTTAGGCTTCAATCAATTCTCCGCCTGTCGTTTTGCCAGTGTGGGCGATTGTCCTCGAAGCTGCTAAGTTAAGCTCGTGACTGGTCTCCTAGGTGTAGGCAGCCAATTGTAGCAACGCGCCACCCCCTCTGGCAGCCAGCTTATGTTCGTGTATCATCAAATCAAGCATGCGTCCAGTCTGTCCAGTGTAATTTATGGGACAGTTTAGACATGGTGTACGATATACTACGTCCGACCGCTCACTGGGCTTTAATCGGTCCTTGCTTCTCATGACCCGGCTGCGCATGGTAGCCTTGGGACGGTGTGCAATTCCGGCGCCTAGTCCTGCAGCAATGTCTTCGATCGATTCCGACGCATCCTTGATGTATGGCAGCGGATGCCATATCCTACGGGTTGGTTCTGTCAGGGTCCTCGGATTGTGAACACATAGACATCGGTTTCTTCTTATTCTACCTGTTGCTGTTGTTGTATTTTGTATGCATGTTATCTTTCCTTTTTGTTCTCGGTCCCTGTAGGTGGATTCGGGCAAGGACAAGCGTGAGCCCATGGTAGTCGCCCTTGTGGGAAACAAGTTGGACCGTCCCAAAGATAGCCATTTCGAAATTCCCGTCCCACCGTGTGCCTGGGCTCTAAAGGAGAAAGGTTGGTCCCTTTGGACATACCATTCTGCCGTTTCTATAACACCTTCGTGCGATTGTGATGTTTAAAGTCCCTGTATTTGCTCCCCCTGGTCTGCTTGAAGTAATAATTACAGAAAGTCATGCATTAATATTGATGAGCATCCCCTCCCCTTCCCGCGATTCGGCTACGCCCTACACTTAAATTAGGAAATTAATCCAGTCTGCCCATCGTATTTGCAGTCCCCATCATTGCCATACATTTGGTTGACAGCTGCCAAGGTTTCTGTGGGTGGCAGACAAACCAGTCCTGTTAACTTTAGCCCCCCCCTAAAACGGACTGTTTCAATTTGTCCCCTCTTCGAGCTTCTTGCCCATGGGAGAAGTCAGTACATTTTGGAATTCTTGTACTGACGTTTTCAGTTCGTTATTAAGCAAGGTGCAAGTGCAGAAGGGAGACTAACCTCTCCTCGCAAGAATGTGGCGTTTAGCACTTAGGAGGCGTCGTAACCCTGATTCTTTACAAATGAAACCGAAACGGATAAGCCTTCGGCTGATATCGAGGTGGCCCACTCTTAGAATACAATAATACCCCGAATATTAACGAGTTTAGGTTCCAAAAACTGTTGCAAATCGGGAGGAATCGTGAATTTTTAGCACGAGTCACTAAAACGGTCACTTCTAGAGTTTTTACCTTATGCTCCCAATGTACTTCTGGCTTTCATCTACAAGTTAGCTTTCTACATTGCACTTACAAAAATAAATGAATAGTTCAAAAGAGTCGGTGGTGAGCATACGTATACCTTCAATAAGTTTTCATCAGACCAATTGCGTTTATATGGGAAGGGGTAAAAGATACATGGTAAATTGCAGGTAATTGTGCTCATAGTTACAGGCAAATTAGTCATGGGATTAGGGGAGGGGGTTGGAGTTGGTAATGGGCGGCTAGTTGCGTGGTAATAAGGGGGAGGGGGGGGAGAGATGGAGAAAGAGTGTGGAAAATTTCGGTAGTTATGTGGCCATCGGCCATGTTAAGCTCGGAGCTTGCAGGAGGTTCTTCTGCGCGCACAAAACTGGTTTCCTCAACCGGATGGCGGTTGCTTCTGCTGTTGCTAGCAACCGCTGTCCCAAGGATTTTGGGTGGTTTGGTGGGACCTTGTAAATAACCTTGGAGGCTTCGTTGGGGTCCACACGATGTCCGGAGCACACCATATGGGCTCGAATGACGCTGTTGATACTCCTGACTTCACCTTTGCTCAGCCATGCTGGGAGGTGCTCCCGTATTCTTTTGGATAAACGCCGGCTCCTGCGACCGATATAACCCCTGCCTAGCGACCTCTTATCGTCCAATTGCCCTCCTCAGTCCATTGGCGAAGATCCTGGAACGGCTCATCCACCCAATTCTGACGTCTGTGGCGGAACTATCTTGCCACTAACATGGTTTCCGATCGGGTCGTGGAACTACAACGGCGCTTTTCGAGCTCAGCGACGCTATCCTCGAGGGTTTCAATCAACAGAAGCCCGCTTCGCGGACCGTGGCAGTCTCAATTGACCTGTCACGAGCCTTTGACTGCGTCCGCCACGATCAGCTCCTGCAGGACTTGGTCTCGTTGATAGTCCCGACTGGCCTGGTACGATGGTTGGTGGCTTTCATCCGTGGTCGTGACGATCGTGTCCTCTTCCGGGGTGCTCTCTCTAAGCCCCGTAAGCAGACCTGTAGCGTCCCTCAAGGCTCTGTGCTCAGCCCGACGCTCCTTAACATCTACATGCGAGAGCTCCCACTCCCCCGGGCACCTGTGCAAGTGGTATCCTATGCGGACGATGTTACGTTCTTTTGCCGGCACCATGACATCGATCAGGCTGCACAGCTCCTCACGAAGTTCATGCCTGTTGTCGAAAACTTCCTCACCCAGCGCGGAATGACGATCTCGGCAGCCAAGGCGTCCGTAACTGTTTTTACGCTTGATCCGAAGGCGTTCAATCGTCACCCGGTCATCACCGTCAATGGGGCGTCCTTACCGCTCGCCCGCAAGCCCAAACTCCTTGGTGTGCGTTTTGATCCGCTCTTCACGTTCGCAGACCATGCCAGGGAGACCGCAAGCAAAGTAAGCCGCTGCACCAAGGTCCTCAAGGCTCTAGCAGGCAAATCCTGAGGCTGCGCGAAAGAGACTCTGTCGACTGCTTTCAAGGCGCTGGCCAAGCCGCACCTCACTTATGCGGCATCAATCTGGTCTCCTACGATGAGCTCTTCCAGCCTCCGCCACCTCCAGTCAGCCCAAAACGCTGCCCTCCGCACGATCACGGGTTGCTATAAAATGTCGCCTATAGATCATCTTCATGCGGAGGCTTCTGTTCTACCGGTCGCCCATCACAACACTCTCCTTAGCCAGCAGTTCTGGTGGAGTTGTTCGCAACCCGGCCATCCCAATCATCACCGTTGCACCGCTCCCGAGCCCTGCCGCAACGTCCGGCCGTCTATTCGAGCACTCCACAAGGAAGCTGTTGCCTCGTCTCTCGCGGATCTACCTGTTGATAGCTCTGCCACCAAGACAGGCTTCCAGCGTCTCCACCAGAGGGTCGTTGTCGAGGAGAAACGAGGTTACCGTCCCCCGGTCCTTTTGGGTGGCTATCCACCTCCGATTGTATCCTCGGAACGACATCTCCCGAGGGTCACTCGCTGTACCCTGGCGCAGCTACGCAGTGGCTACTGCATGCTCCTTCGCCAGTACCAGCACCGGCTCGACCCATCCATACCCGACTGCTGTCCCGACTGCGGCGTCTCGCCGCATGACTGCCGTCATCTGTTCGCCTGCAGTTCTCGGCCAGGCACCCACCTCACTCCCGCAGACCTGTGGCTCAAGCCGGTCGAGGTCGCGGCTTTTCTCCGTCTCTCAACTACTCCCAGTTTGGATTCCGGCGGGGATTCCTGATCCAACTATGGGCTACGTCACACACACACACACACCGATATAACCTGCTCCACAGAAACGAGTAAATGCACATAGAAGTGGTCTGAGATGGCAGCCTATATGAATATAATGTGTAAAAATAATGTACAGTATCTCCCATCTGTGGGAGATATTCGCCACACGAGAGGCAATGTACAGTATCCTCTAATGAGTATTTGTCACACTAACGCATTTAAATTACAGTGTAATAATGTCACTCCCATACTAAAGCAATAGCTGCTGTTCCACCTTGCATTCACAGTAAAGTAAAACCCAGTAACAAATTGGACTGTCAACTCCATGGCTGTGCTCACTCGTGGGAACCTCAAATCTGTCGACAGAATGGGGTATTCCGGCGTTATCTGCCTATACCTGCTGGTCTGTGTCCTTCGTACATAGGCGGCATGCCCGCCAAAACTCCCCGGATGTTCACACGATCACCTCAGGTGAGGACGAAGGACATGGCCAGAATGAACAATCATTAGAATTAAAACATGTTACGTAGGCCCACTACTTCTGGCAGCAGTATCCTAGTCCTCGTAGTCCAAACTTAGTATAAACTGCCCCAGCCTGGTGGATAGAGATGATTGTGCGGAAACCAAAGGAAGTCCTTTTGTGCTTAGGGCTTAAAACATGTATTTACTGGGAATAACATAGTCCGAGATTCACATTGCTTGTTGAGATTGAGGGAGCATGAGCCCAGCACTGATTTTAATCAATGCCACCGCTGGCTAATACCAGAACTATTATCACTCAGTTACACTGCTAGTTAGTAGTAGTAGGAGTAGTAGAAATAGTAGTGGCAGTACCAGCCTTGGTCTCCTTGAGTCTGTCTTGACACCTGCTGAAGGTGAGTGAGGGCAGATGGTGCGGTAGTACTGGCACAAAAGTCTACTGTCACTTAAGATAGAGTTATGTGGTATTCCGGCCCGCTTTGGAGAAACCGCCCTACTTTAGTTGACCCAATTGTGAAAAAACTCGCGGCGTTTTACAGGAGTCGAACCCGCATAGCAGGGAAAGCATTAACGCAGCCCAGACTCTACTACTTGAGCTACAAACGCCAGGCCTTGCGCCGTGAGGTTATTCACACTTGGATCGATTTTACCCAACCAACTTTACCGCCCATATGGAATCCACCAATAGGGCACAGCAAGCTGACTGCCCAAGCAGGCTTTCCTAAGAAATCATATAGAATCCACCAGAATGACCTGATCTTATTCGGTCGTCTTGACTCTGTCTTGTCACCGCTTCAAGCGGGTTGATAATTCAGAGTGAAGTAGACGGCTGCGCCTCTATTTCACTCAAGTCTTATCTCTGACTACAGTCACCCTTCCTGCTCCTGAGCACATAGTGGACTTAATCGAAGTCGGCAGTCGAACTACCAGGTGCGTTTTACCAACACGAAGGCTAGATCAGCACACAACTCAGGCGTTATTCGCGTTGCGCTTCCATAACGCATGTCAACCAAGGGGGAGGGGGTACGCAGTGTTACAGGAGGGAAGGGGGATGCAGGCTCACGCCACATCGGCCGCCGTACGCCCAATCCCGCCCCCGGTCTTCTTGACACCCCTGACACGAGTGAAGGAAGGGGTTGTCGTAGATGTGGTGCGAGTATACTATCACTTTGGCAACAACAACTTCTGCACTCACACCTATACAGCGAACGCACTTTTTTGACCCGGATCTTTCTAATAAAAGACTTGCGTGTTCACCTGCGCACGAATAGCCCCTTCCATAATGACAATGAGTGTCTTCTTGCACTTTTAAGGGCGATTTCTGCCACCAGTAATTTATTCATCCGGCGTCTCAAACTTTTGCACACGAACTCGTCGTCAAGGCGTAAGGGAATTGTACAACCAAATGCATATATAGCTCGCCTCCGTCGAGAATGACCTTAAGCTGAGCAGCTGAGTTGATCACGCAGTGCTTGATAAGTAGCTGGCAAATCAATAGGCCTGCTGATTAGATCCACGGTCGAGTATCACGCTCCCAGTAGTGGACGCGAAATCCGGTCGTCCGACTGGCCCATGAATTTCACGCATTCAAAGTCGAAGCTATGCCCTGGCGAGGACGCGTGAGTGTGGCGACTAAAAGTTCACAGCCAGCTCTTGTTCGTGCAGTCTCGCGCGGATCTGTTTGCCGGTTTCACCAACGTATTTGTCTTGACCAAAATCGCATTTTATCTGGTAAATCGCACCAGACTTCTCATTGACCAGAATGAGGTCCCTTGGATGAATGAGTTGCCGGCAAATTGTAGCTTCGGGTTTCTGAGCGGTACCTATCCGAAATTCGCTTATCTGTCTAAAAAACGCAGACAAGTCAGCAATAGAAGACGTTGCGTGAACCTGCTCCTGAGTTGTTGTTTTTTGCCCGACTTCTCGTCGCCATTTTTCGAAAAAACTTCCAATGTCTCCGATATCTGTAAGAGTTTCCCCAAAAAGTGAATTTTGGGCTTCTTGTCGTCCGACTTGGTGTACTTCGTTTCGACGCGGCGGTGGAGTGTTCTCGGCAGCTGTGTCTTTAGTCGTAAGGCCCACGGCCGCAGTAGCCATCTGCGCCCTCGACTTTGTCTTGACTCGCCATCGCTATTGAACATCTATATGGCTGACCTCCCGAATCCCCCCTGAAGTCGAAATAGTGTCTTACGCTGATGACATCACCCTGCTGTCCTCTCACCCGAACTTTCGCATGGCTGCCGATGCCTTAAATAACTACATCCCCAGTTTAGTCCGGCACCTAGACGATAAGCATCCGAAGCTATCCGCGCCCAAGTCCTCAGTGGCTCTATTTACTCCGGACCCCAACGAATACAAGTCCCATCCTCCAATTAAGGTGGAGGGCAATGACATTTCTTTATGTCAGTAACCTAAACTCCTGGGCCTCACTCTCGACCCGACGCTGGCTCTACACCGCCATGCTGACATCCAAGCCAGCAAAGCCAAAGCCAAGCTCAACACCCTAAAAGCATTGGCAGGTTCTTCTTTGGGCCAGGGCACTGAGACGCTAGTCACAACATACCGGGCAACAGGCAAGGCAACGACTGAGCATGCATCAGCTATCCTTGCCCCACTGTTTAGCGACACCAGCTGGGCGAAAGTTTACCCCATCATGCAGGCAAAAATCTACATTGCGCAGTCCCATAACCCAGAACATCCGGGTAATCGTCTCTTAACACGCCCTCCACCTGCTAGACGCATTAAGCAATCTACCATAGAAGCGTACCGCCCACATGCTTCGGTGTACCCTACTAATCTACCGATACCGGAACTTGTTAAGCGCATCCACACCGAAACTGTCGAGCAAGCCATTAGCAGCTATAATCCCAACAGAGTCCTTAACGCTCCTCCGTCGGTCTCCGACGTCATGGCCAGAGAACGTAGGGCCAACCTGTCCAGAAACGCCAGAACCAGACTATCCCAGCTGCGTTCCGGCTTCTCCACGCTGCTGAATTCATTCAAATGCCGTCTCACCTCATGCTTCGACAACGTCATGTCCTGGCTGTCTCCTACCTTCCCACACAACGTGCCACCTCTTCGACTGCCCGGCCAACCCTACGGACCTCACGCCTGAGGACCTATAGCTTCGCCCAGACAAAGTTGCCGAATTCCTTTATCTTTCTTAAAAATTTCATACCTTCATCTTTATTTTTTATTCCTTCATCTTTATCCCTTTGTCTTCCTTAAAAATATAATACCATGCATTGCTAGCAAACTAGGTTAAGGGATTAAGTTAGTACAGCAACAACAAGGGAACAGGAGAGGTCAATCGGCCACGAGAGAAGTGTAGTAACGCAAAACAAGTCAGAGCAAGGTACTGCACAAAGGTTGCGTGTTCTTTTATTCAGTCCGCTTGATGAGGAAACGCCTGCGACAATGGACCAATCAGCTATCACGAAAAATCGATTGTCTCATTGCCGCGCGACATGACAGCTGTGCTTCGACACTTTTCTGAACCGTGCCTCATCGTGGGAATAAACGCATTTCCAACAGCAATAATGGCCAGTTCGGGTTTATTGGGCGTTATCGGCCCCTGATCCCAGGCATTGCAACCGTACTTCGTACGCAGGATCTGTTGTGTAGAATTCCAACAAACTAACCACTGTTTCGGCCCTTATCGCTTTTTCTGTCTACCAGCATGTCTTCTTCATCCCTAATTGACGCTCTCACGCGACGCTATCGATCCGCCCGCACGCCCAGCCTTCGAGGAGCCGACACCGCACGAGGCTGTTAGATAGGAGTCAATCATAGGTAGGAACTAATCCGATTGCTGATAGAGCCGCTAGTCGTTCGAGGACACAATTTGATTGGTCCGATCTTACAACGCAATGACGACTTACCTTTCTTACAACCTTGCCCCCCCCCCTTGAGGGATAGAAACAAAGCGTCTTAGCTTTGGGCAGCCTTACAACAGACTGTGATCTGCGACACGTATTTTGCGACGTAATTACTTGATTCTTTCTTCGTCCTCTTTTTACTTCTAGTAATGTACTTTGAGACAGCCTCCAAGGAGAAACTGCTCACCACCAACATTCTGCAAGGCATACTAATGCGGATTCAACAGCCTCCTGGTAAGCCCTTCTTATAATGCGCTGTCCTCTGATTGCTCAGACTGAAGAGAGACGGGTGCCAGTTTGTCATCCGTCTACACAGCTGCCCTGTCAGGGTAATAACTGCAATGTCGCTCACAGGCTGGGCTTTCTAGAGGCTCATAGCGGTCTGAGTCGTGGTTGTGCTTAGATCACTACCATCATCAGGTAGAATCTCAGGTTGTAGGTAAAAGACAGAAGTCACCAGAATGAGGGTTTTATTGTGCACACATAACACATAATGACAGTTGCTTTTACAGGACTGTGAAGTGAGTTCAAGTGGGGTGTGATTGGTATTGCATGTGCCCGAAAGAGGTGTCGAGTATTGCGTTGGAATAAGTGCATACTACTCAAGTATACTTTTTTAAGGGTGAAGTTTTTGCTTGCCGATGGAAAGAAGCTCGTCATTAAGCCAGTGGCCATTTGTGTCTGGTACAGCACCTTTTACCTGCAGCCTAGGATTCGACCTGATGAATATGGTGATCTATTTACAACCAGGGCTAAAAGCTCCCTACACGTCCAGATCGGTGTACGCATACCCCCTACTATAATGTATAGTATATACTTTGGTAGATACGCGTAGATCGATCAGCTAGAGGACACACTCGACCTTCCATGGTGCCATTGGAGCTCTCGAGCCTACATCGCAAGGTGCCGTAAAGTAGTATATAGTATATAAATAATAGTATACAGTAGTAGTATATAGGACGGTAGTAAAGTCCATACAATATATAGTGGAACTGGGGTGTTCATCCGATCTATCTGGTTAGGGCATATACTTGTCCCGGAAGTGCCTTGAGGCTCGTACTTGAGTGATTTCAAGCTGTCGCTTAGTGACCTCGGATATATGATGGAATGGACCCGCAAAGCAAAGGGAGACCGCAATGTCAATTTCTGACTTCTTAGCCGTCATCAGCCAGTCATACCCATTCTCAGGTGTCGGAACCCCCGAGATTCGAACCCGGGACCTTTGGTCATTGGGTTTACCACCCTACCTCGGCACCACGGGCTCGTTGCTTTGTCGGTTGTGTTCGGGGATATGATGGAACAAAGGTGCTCATCCGATCTATCTGGTAAGGGCACATATTTGTCCCGGTGTACCTTGAGTGATTTCACGCTGTCGCTGAGCCACCTCAGATATTTGATGGAATGGATCCGCCAAAGCAAAGAAATTGGGTATGACTGGCCGAAGACAGCTTACAAGCCAGAAATGGCAATTCCGGTCTCCCTTTGCTTTGTCAGATCCATTCCACACTATATAGTATATATTATGGCGGATACGCGTAGACTGATCTGTTAGAGGACACACTCGTCATTCCATATGTGCCATTGGAACTCTCACTCGAGCCTACATCGTAAAATGTAGTAGCGCAGTATATAGTATATTAATAGTAGTATTCAGTAGTATATAGTACAGTTTATACAGTATACGCCGTTGATCATACAATATTTCGACATATGCGAAAAACTAATACTCTTTCGCTAAACGGAATTGATACTGATTATCGTGTAGTGTATTCTGAAGTAATTTCAGTCAGGATAGGAAGCCGGCTTCTTAACGAGTTTCGTTCCGACTCCTAGCAAAACGTATCGATTATAAAAACTGACTACTTAAGTAGTGTGCCTTTTTATTATTGATTTTGATTGCCTTTATAAATTCAACTATATTTTATGGAAAACATGCACGAGAAAATTATTTTTTGTACTTGTTTGATAGAAAATTACGCGTTCTTTAAATTTTATACTCAACGGAAGGGTAGCTTTTTGTTTTAAAAAAGTTGTCCAATTGCCGAATAATTTTCCAAACGAGTGAATGCTACACTCAAATTCAAGGTTTAAAAACTGCGCACTGTGTGCATCCTGTTTAAGGAAATGTACAGTTTCGCCTACAGTTTGAGGAAGACGTCACCTAGTAGTCATCAAATACTGAAATAGATTTAGAATATATTTTATGCAGTGTAGGCAGCACTAATAAATTGACGGATACCATTTATTATGGATTGAGACATAACAATCGTAAAAAAACTCATTATTAGCAACTAATTTAAAACCGAAAGCTACCCTTTTTGAGTATAAAATTTAAAGAACGCGTAATTTTCTATCAAACAAGTACAAAAAATAATTTTCTCGTGCATGTTTTCCATAAAATATATTTGAATTTATAAAGGCAGTCAAAATCAATAATAAAAAGGCATACTACTTAAGTAGTCAGTTTTTACAGTAGATACAGTTTGCTAGGAGTCGGAACGAAGGCTGTTAAAAGCCAACTTCCTATCCTGACTGAAATGACTTCAGAATACACTACGCGATAATGAGTATCACAACTGGAGTCAATTCCGATTAGCGAAAGAATATTAGTTTTTCGCATATGTCGACATTTTGCACGATCAACGGCGTCTACTGTACAGTATATAGCTTATTTTATGTATAATGCAAAGGATATAAACAGTACTTCTCCGATAAATACTGTACCTTCTACTAGGACTGATGTTAATACTAATTTACTACTATGATTAGTACCGCTAAACACCTGTCTGTCCATGGTGCCTTTTGAGCTCAAACTCGAGCCTACACCGCAAGGCAGGTAGTGATCAACGCAGACAAGGGAGACTAGGATGGTGATATCGGGCTTATTGGCCTGTATACTACTTAAGTATGCTTTTTTAAAGAATGAGGTTTTTTATGTGGACGGAAAATAGCTGGTGAATAAGCCGACTGTGCATTCCTTTGCAATTGAACGAAAACACATTTAATGAGTCGTTCACGGGTACAGTCGTCTAATTCATCATATTAATGTGCAGCGGATTGTAGGTTTTGTCTTTGGAACAACCATGTCTTCAATTTCGTTCACACTGTTTTAACTCCCTTGCTTGTATCTTTTTATTTGCAGGCAAGCCTTTCTCATTTGGCAAACGTGATCAACGTTGACGTATCTCACACCACTAACTTAGATTCTCACATATCTCCTCCTCCTCCGCCTCCCGATTCACTCTACTGGTTTTTCCTTCCTTCATCCTCTCCTCTTTTTAAATGTATTTCTCTTTTTTACCAAATACACTATTTTCAAAGTTGTCTTCGTTTTGCCGGCTGTTTTTTATTGTCGTTTGACCCCCAGACGCAGATGCCCTGGGGCTAGCCAATCAGAAGAAGAACCGTTTGTCGTCGGCTCATGTGTGCAAGCAAACCCCTTTAGACCAATCATGTGCTTAGAATCGTATCGCTATATTTTTGCTCCACCCTCTAGTCATACGCGACTTTTATTTTCCTGTCGAAAACTGCTTTGCCCTCGTAGCCTGCGCTGCAGACCTTTGGCTAGTAGGGGCCCAGGCGTTATTCAAGTTTTGCTCCCATAACATACTGAACTTGGAGGCGGGGCCTAGTGTGTGTGTGTGTGTGTGTCGTAGGCCATTGGTGGATCAGAAGTCCCCGCCGACCGGCTTGAGTCAAAGGTCCAGCACGGGGGTGAGGTGAGTGCCTGGGCGGGAACTGCAGGCGAACAGATGCTGACAGTCATGCGGAGACGCGCCACAGTCGGGACTGTTAGGATGTTAGCCGAACCAATTGCTAGCAACGTTTAGAGGTTTTCCTAAGGCGTCGGGCTTACCCAAAATGTCTTTGTTCGTTAACTCTGGTCGCGTGATGTTATCCCAATGCGGCTAACCAGGCCACAAGAGAGCGTGCACACAATCTCTTATAAGCCACTGTCACCCCCTGACAAAGAGAGTTGTAACAGCGGACGCGTGGCGACACCAGTCCGCTCCCAATGCCGGGCTCGCCCCGAGGCAGGACTCAAAGAGTTGTAGCCACACCGGATAGCGAGGACGCTGGAGTTCAACCCAGCGAGGCAACAGCCACCCGACACAGCTCCTCCGGGTTTTGTACACAATAAACCCTCCTCTGGGTGGATTCCAGAATTATGCCCTTCTTACTGTGTCCTTCCTTGGGGATTTCAACAGGGCGTAATTAAACTGTGACAGATGTCATCGTTATAACACTAGCGACGCTTAACCCGTCGTTATAACAGGGACAACACTCGGTTGTGGATGGGTCGAGCCGGTGTTGGTACTGGCGAAGGCCCATTGAGTAGCCACTGCGTAGTTGAGGCAGAGTAAAGCGAGTGACCTTGGGAAGTTGTTGTGCTGAGGCCGCAATCGGAAGTGGACAGCCGCCCAAAAGGACCGGGGGATGATATCCTAGTTTTTTTTTGACAACGGCTCTCTGATAAAGACACCGGAAGCCTCTCTTGGTGGCAGATTCAACAACGGGTAGAGACGAGGCAACAGCTTCCTTGTGGAGAGCTCGAATAGACGGCCGAACGTTGCGGCTGGGCTCAGGAGCATGGCAAGGGTGGTGATTAGGATGGCCGGGTCGCGAACAGGTCCACCATAACTGCTGGCCTAGTATTGTGCTGTGAGGGGCGACCGGCAGGACAGAAGATGATCGATAGGCGACATTTTATAGCGGGAAGTTGGTGGCATTCGTAGGTGCGGGTTCACGCTGCGCTAGATCCCGTCTCCGGTTGTCTGCGCTCGGTCTTGCCACAGCCAGGCAAGGGAAGAGCGATGGAGTGTTGTAAATGCAGCGCAAGTCTACTATCACCTAAAACTAACTACCACGTATGTCATCATCCCTGCATCACAATCCTGTAGAACTCGTCGAAAGCAACGGTCGAACTGAAATCGACTAGTGGTGCACTGTCAGGGTTGATTCATCAAGACCTGGTACCTGGTTGATGCGCCACCTGAGACTGGGTATGGTCAGCTGATGACGGCTATTCCAGTCTCTCCTGTCTTCTTCGGTACTATTCTTCCGCCTAGACTGCTGGCGCTGCTCCAGTTTGAACCCCCAAGGCAAAACAGGCGAATGAGTCCCAAATCTAATCGGTAAGCGCCTATTCACCGTGATTTCAAACATGTCGGAGCGTAGCTCTTATCGAGTAGACGAAAAGTATAAGTGATATCTTCTTGAGAGACTGCGCCGCTTGCACGGTTTTAACAAGCTTTACAGAGGGACCATGGGTTCCGCGCAATGTCTCCATTGTGAAGAAGCTAAGCTTGCGCCAGGCATCCGTACGTCCAGTAGTCTAATGTTGTGAATGCTGGATCGCACGCGAGAAGATAACCACCACCATCATCATCATCATCATCATCAAGCATCATCATGATCATCATCAAGCATCATCATCATCACCTATGGACCGTCCTTTGAACGAGACAGCTGGCGCTCTGAAAGTGTGTCGCAAGAGTAGTTCAAAGAAAGACAACTGTGATGGTTCAGTTCAGTGTTACTGCCCACCTGAGGATACTCGCCAAGATGTCATTTACAAACCATGGGGGTGGATTTCTAGTACAGTAGTCGCCAGTTATTAAGCCCACCTCGGGCCCAGATCAAATTGGGCTTAATAAGCGGCGGGTGCAATAACCGGAGAGTCCTAGTTCTTGATTAGCAAACGCAGGATAGGCACTTTACATTGCATGCATACTGTATTATGTATAGAGCTTGGTTATGTACAAGAAAAGAATGCTGTTTGTCTGTTTTTTATGAAATAACAAAAACAAAAAAAATGATTTGCGACATGTTTAAAAAAAAGCGGTCTAGTTTCAGTTGTTTTGGAGGAATCTTCACTCGCAATTGCTAACACAGTTGCGAATTCCCACCAGTCGTACAGAGCCTTTTCTACTTCCGTATCTTTTCCACTACGGCGTCTTTATGTTGCCATTCTCCTTGACTTCCTCGCGAATCGCAGCGTCCTTGTCCAGCAAGTTTCGTAGACCTC
>JAYGXS010000010.1:721922-733947 GCA_036362985.1 Ligula intestinalis | reverse complement strand
TGTCCTTGTTATTCTGAGTTACTAGGGTGTATTCACCGAGAAAAAAATCGAAGGCAAACTTACCGCCTAAGATTCAATTCCCGCCTACACTGACGGGACAAATGTCAACACATTTGGCATTCCATCTTCGCCGGCAATATATTTTAGTCAGCTCAGCCTTAACCAATGCAAAAACTGCCAACCACTCACCTTCGGATCTATGCTACCGATCACCAAATCGAATGCGTTTTGTTTTGCCGAAATCAACCAATCAGTACCACTGGAGCACCAGTGTCTGCGTGGGTATGCATCGTCTAGTGACTCGATAACAGTCTATTCATCACTCCTGCTTCGGTCTTCACACAAAATGGCACTCTAACAGCTTGACATCTTCGAGGACGAATTTCCCCTGATTCGAAGCTGTCCCGCGTTGAATGAAATTCGCCTGATGGAAGAAATCAAAGATTTGACGATCGAGGTAGCTTACCTTGCTTGTTCCCTTCTTTACACAGACCTTTGTGCATTAGGTGACGCATGGTGCCCTTCTTCATGTCCACCATATAATACTGGCAGCTCGTATTCCTCCCCTGCGAGCGTTACTGAGTGGAACAAACAGGGAAGATAATTCCGTCCTCAGATGGCCGACGGTACCACTGAGTTAAATGCCTTCTCCGTACTGTTTCTGCACCTTATAGTCTCGTCTTGAGATGACGCAGGCGAATGCAAGGGGCATCGCCTGGCTTGCCAGAATGATGAATATTCCTGCCCTTAAGAACTGGGGAGTTAGTTTCATCGCTGAGAGATAAGAGAAGTTATTTCTGTCCAAATGCCCGCGGCAAAGTGTCAATTTAGACAATCTTGCAAGTACATGGGATTTTGCCAGATCTCGGGAAATCCGATCACTGATGGAGGCATGCGTCAATCTGGCGCAAGAGCAGTTAAGCACCTTTATCTCTACTGACCTGTTTGTCCGCTTGCCAGCGGGCCTTGTGCTCACGCTGCTTCAAAACGATGATTTGCCAGTTAAATCCGAGGAGGAAGTTTTTGAGGTTTTTTTCCAGATGGCTGTGTCCTTGTTCAGAGATTAATCAGAAAAGGTTGGAGTTTTATGCTCCCACGATGCTCAAGGAGGTTCGCTGGCGTCAGGCAAGTCTGCAATTCCGCACTCATCTGATTAATAGTCATCAAATGTTCAAAAGGGCCGCCGAATGCAGGTAATTACATGTTTTAAACATTTTCATTATTATCTAATAAAAGTCGGTTTGTGGCCCAATTTTAACAGTAGACGTTGACTGCAGACAAGGACAAGACCCCGTGTCCATTCAACCTACACTCAAGACCATCCCCGAACTTATTCCTATTTGGGAAGGAGTCAGGTCAGGACAAGTCGTTTGTCCTCAAATTCGATTCACATCTGCATAACGGAGAATGCGTCGCCGATATGGATAAGCGCATATTCGCTTCCCACAGTGTTGTTAATGGTGGGTTGCCTGCACATGCCTTTTCTAGGTTAAATTTGAACATCATATATTATTTAACTTATTTTAGGTATTATAGGCAAAGATAGGGACATTAGGATAGCTATTTCCGGCTTATTAGCCATCTCATCAGCTAGTGGTAGCTAACTCCGGTGTAGCCGCCAGAATTGCCGCCACACTCGACTTTCGAGCCCGCGATAGCTCCGACCAGAGTCAAACGCTCTAACTCTTGACCCATGAGTTCGCTTTCTTGCCGGTTTTTTGATTGGGAGTATATACTAGTAGAAGGTAATCGTAAACCGATCTGTTTCAGGACGTACCCATTCTGGTTAATGCCGTTGCAGGTTTGGACGTCTTCCAAGCGTAGGCACATAGTATATTACTCACTAAGTTTCAGTCACGTTTATGTTACTCTGACTCTGACCGGAGAGATCGCGGGTTCGAAACGCGAGTGTGGCGGCAATTTCAGCTGAAGAGACGGCTAATTAGTCAGAAATGGCTTTCCTAGCGTCTCTGTTTCTACCCGAAACAGATAAGTGTACGAGTACCTACTACTATGATTTATCTGCAGACTAACAATTTAATCAGCTCCTATACGTAAAGTAGTCGAGGACTCTGATGCTCCGGATTGAATAACTGTTTTGTCGCGACGATATCTGCTCCTTCTTTTCTGTTATGTTTCAAAGTGTCCGCTCACCCTTTGCCTATATACGTACGTTTTGTATTCTTTTTTCATCCTCCTTCCCATGAGAAAGAGAGCATTTTGGCGGTTGCAGGAGAGACCCCAGGACAGTGGGCCTTAACGAGCGTTGCAGAATTCTTGGTAAGAGAACGGCGCTGGCGTTAGCGGACGCCCCTCTCCGTCAAACGCCAAGAACACGCGGCTGCATAGTGAAGGCCGGCGGAGATCAGACGCTTCTAGGCGTTTTTGGTGGATGCTTTAGAGGAGGGAGCAGCTGGACGGGGCTTTCTTCTTGTGAAGTCCATGATGTCAGTAGAGACAGGTACGCACAAACATTAACCCCGGTGGCACATCCCTTCTTCTCGTTTTCCTTTTGTACAAGCCAGTCGCTGTTCTGCTTCCTCTACTTCACACTTCCTCCCTCTCTTGACAGTGTTGGTGCAAACTATCCGACATGCGGAAAATTAGGGCAGGTCCAGTTGCTGTCTCCCCGCTCGAGGGCAGACGCAGTTTCGGTTTGCTGGTTTTAATGGCTCAAGGTTGCTTGCTTCAGTGGAGTTCTGCCAGTTGCGAGCAGACTGGGCAAAGACGGTGATCTCAGCTAGCACTACAGACTGTTGGCAGACAGCCGCCTCCATGACAAGTGCACGGGAAGGCTTTGCAGCCACATATTTTCGTGGAAAAATAGTTGCTTCCGGTGGATGGGATGATAATAATAACACCTTAAACTTTGTGGAGGTGTTCACGCCGCCAGCCGCCAGAATCTCGCTCAGCCAATGGACAGAGCTAGCTGGTATGAGGCAGCCGCGCCGAATCTTCAATCTTCTTAGCTCCGCTGACGCAGTTTTTGCTGTCGGTAAGAATGCTACGCCACTTTGTCCTGCATTTTTCATCCTCTATTTCTTTCTCTCTCTCCACTAAGCTGATTTGATGAGGAAGAACATAGATTGCCAGCTGAAAATTTACTCTAGTATACAGTTCAAGTTGTTCTTTTTAGCAATTAGCGGGATTAGGACCGAAACTAATCGGTTAATTATCCAAATTGCAATATAGCGAGTCCTGCAAGCAACTTGCCTAAGTTTGTAAACGTTTCATTTTTTATCCTATACCAGGGAGAACGCATTTACGAAAACTTATAAATAATTATGAGCAGCATTAGGCATATGGAAAACTTAAAAGAACTATAAGGAGTACTAAGCGCTTGTTGAGAAAAATAAAAAATTTCTGATTAACCCGAAGTTCCGGCGATGTAAAATATTACTGTAAACTAGAACCATAAATTAAAATATGTGATTAAGTTGAAAACGGAATGCAACCAATTTCTTTATTCAGAATGAACTTTTCTTCAGTCAAATTTTTACGTACATATTTCCATTAGTGAATGACTATTTATTGAATATCGTCGAAAAAAGTCTGTCATTATTTTCTTTGTTTTCAGTTTCTTCATTGATAAATTGACAAATTGCGCTTCTATTTGACGTTTAGACCAAAACCTTTATGATAAAATTGATATAAAGAGCATCAACCGCAAAAAGTGTTGTTGGACATTATTTCTTATAATTATGACCATTTTGCTCATATGTAGAAATTCCTCGAAGCAGAAAAGCACATTGTCGAGTATAAATCATGTCCACAACGGAATTCCGATATTGTTATTCCTAATATTAATAGAGAAACATTCCATAAAAGGTTACCCCTTTAGAAATGGTGTTATAAGAAACTCGTATAACGAATTTCTGTGCATAGTAAATTTTTCCAAGGTAATGTCACAATAAAATTGGAGCCTATTGACAATTTCTTGAATTTACCTAAAGATTAATGATTTAATTTGACTGGAGATGGAAGAACTTACTTTTATCTTTAAACTGAATTGTTTTACGCATAAGTGGATTAATTCCACAATCGGTTGTAAGCTTGCGAATTAAAAAAGGACTGGTCAGAAATATGGCCATTTCTTGAAATACTTGTTATTCTCCTGCGTGTTCCGTTTCCTAATAACATATAATCGGAACGTGTCGTTTATAAAAAAGTATATTTCTACCTGACTTACATTTAATAAGGCCTCATTTGTATCACTTCATGGTAAAATATCTGGCGAAGTTTGCTTATGCGCAAGGACAGCTGCGTGGTAAAATAAAATTTCCGACGAAAGTTTCTTGTTACTGCATTTTGTGCAAAAGCATTTCACAGAATAAAAATTGTAATTTTTAAAACTTTCATTCGTGCTTGTTTCTGAAAATAAATGCGATTCCTTAAATTTAGCTCCATTTCCATTTTATCAACTTAGCACAAAGTTTTCCAGTTCTGGAGGGGGTTAATATTCCACCTTTTCACTTATTCTGGAATTCTTCCACAGCACAATGCATATTAGTATAAAGTTGCGTTCTGTCGTACGTCATAGCATAGGAAATGTGTTCGATAAAAACTTACTCATGATTTAGCCAAAATTAGCACCTATTCTACTGCGTAACTTAAACTTAGATGGCAGTTTTCCAAACAAAAGTCCTTCTTATTATTTAATCCACTCAGTTGATCAAAATAACCTATTCAGATATATGCTAAGCTACCAAGTTAAATTTCGTCATGAACGTTGTTTGTAGAACTTGCCATAGTGCATATGTGCTAAAGAAAATTTTTAATGTGATTTACTAAAATTGAGCTTTATCAAAAGCTTTTTTCAATGCTTGTAGGCAACGAAGATGAAGCGTGCAATAGCGTAGAGATGGTTACGGCACCTACAAGTTCGGCTACTTACGACAGTGATTTAAAATCTTGCAGCTGGTCATCGAAGGACCTAATGGAGACGCTTGACAACATTTATGGAGCTGCAAGTATTTGCATTTGAACATCGGAGTTTTTTTAATATTGGTCCGGGGTCCTTTCCAAAATCACAATAAAAGACTTGCAAATAAGTCTCATTTGCACTTTCGTTTACGGGAACGTCAAAGGGGTGTGCAGCGCCAATCACCCAGGCAGCGGAGGGAGTGATTACTGGCAATTTTTTCGTTTGCATATATCTTTTCGCCCAATTATAATCAGATCACAACAGTTACACGGAGTGTGAACTTACGAGATAGCAATTGCTGATTTTTCGCTATCTGCTGATAGCTTAGCATCGTCAGACGGGACTGCTGATACCAAAAAGGCTGTCGGGGCATGTGGTAGAGAATTTCTCTGTCCTCGGTCTTTGGTGCCTTCGTTCAGTACTACTATGGATTATTCGACCCCACCGAACTTGGGGTTTCCTCAACTTCGGTTTCGATTTCATTTTGCTCTGGCTGCTTCCCTGTAGGATTTTGATGACCTCTAAGTGTGATATTTTGTGCCGTTTTGTTCTTCCGTATCTTTAGATCTCCACGAAGGGTTACCTTAATACTTGTCACATGTGTATTAGACGCCACATGTCTGTGTTCTGTTAATTTTTTATGTTTAAAACCCATCGCTCTACTCGGAATTAACCTTTGCTTATAAACCATTAGTGACTCCTCTGGAACGAGAGACCTGCGGACAAAATCCTTCATGTCTTTGACTTCTTGCCCTTTCTGATTGAATTTCGTAACTGTCGCTGGGCGTCCCTAAAATTCGTTGTCTAAATACGTTGGCTGTGCTAAAATAGCCATACTTTTAGAAAGCCTCTTAAGTCGTTATATACCATTCCATTGGACACCAATCTCCCATCCTCCCAAAACCCCCACTCCTCTAAAACTAGTTTATCCAGTAACACATACTACTTGCGCCGTTTCTTCGTCTACCATGTCCCCTCACCCACATCCTCCATTGCTCTTTCTAACCTCCTCGCCATGCCCCCCTCAGAAAGAAATTACGCCGCTCCGCCTACTGGATAGATTCGTATCCAGATCCCGACTCCTGACCACGCCAGGGACAAAGATGTGTGCTTACAAGGACATGCTTGGATTTGCACGCATTTTGTGTCCGTATGAAAACGCCGAGATGAAGGTCTAATGACTGTGGCCTGATATGAGCACCCTATACCTGCAGGTATTTAGCTCCCCGTCGAAAAAGCTGTCAGGGCCTCCAACAAGAAGTGACATGAGCGTGAAGAGAAATCATTGACGACTGCTCGAAGGTGGCTTAGTCAATTTTCGCTTGCACTAATGCCTATGTGTCAGCAGAATGTGTTTACTACTAAAAGAAACGCACGCGATGACAAAAAGGTCACAGAAAAAAGGTTTTTATACTTGTGTCTTCCTCATTTGCCGGCCTCTCCACCTTCAACCCTAATTCGAAGTATGACTACACCTTCCTCCTTTTGTTCCCACTTCCTATGCTATCAGCAGCCAAAACTTTTGCCTTTTCCCCTTTTACCCCCTATCCCACAATTATCGTTACCTTTTTCTCCATCTCCTCGTTTTTGGCTGCCAAAATTCTGAATGAACTGATACTTGTTTACTCATTTCATTCTTTTGAGACTCCTCTAACTTCTTTCTCTTCTCCAACGCCTGTCTTGCTCTCCCAGCTCCCTAAATAACAAATAACGTTGAGTAGGTTATTGACAAATTCTAATTACTGCCTGTTTATGCGTAATTATTTTCGCGCTGTTTAATCCGCCATATTTTCACTTATATTCTAGAACCTGCTACCATGACTAACTTCTGTCCATTGGGTCATTCAGCCCCCACTTCTTTAATTCTACCTTTGCAAAACTATGGAACTGTCTCTCAAAACGAGATAGTAGCAGACATGCCACTGCGATCTGACTACGTCTCTGATGATGAACCCGCGATGGATCTCGAAACTTCAGGTGAATAATGGCATTGTTCCAGCGACCGAATCGTCTTTTTCTTCTCAATTACTTCCTGGGACTCGCATGTTCACGTGTATTGGCAACATTCTCTCGTTTTTATCATATTTGGCATTGACGTGATCTCGTTATTATCGCTTAAATGCTGTGCATCTCCTATGTTTACGCGACCTTTTCTAAAAAGCTATCCTTTTCGCATGCAGAGTATGGTTCTGCATAACTTTAACAATAAAATTGTTTGCAGATTCGAACAGAACTTATTTGGATATATTTTGTTTTCAATGGGCGTGAAAATCTAGCCAAACATGAGAACTAGTCAATTGATTCTTACTTACTTGTACTTGTAACGGCATTCAACTCGGGCGGGTTGAGTCGGCATCAGTTTTGACATTGACTGCATCACGAATCACAACTGTCCAGGCGCGTCGATCTTGCGCCTGTTCACACGCGACCGCCATCCATTCACGGTTCCACAGGTGTAGGCCGGAAACGGACGACAGATCTGCTTGACCGTTGCTGTCCAAGTTTTCAGCTGCCCGCCGCGACGTTTGTGTCAGGTGGGGGGAGGCGTCGCCACAAGCAGGTCACGAATCAGCTCACCATCATCACGCCGGGACGCATGCCCGAACCACCGAAGTCGTCTCTGAAGCAGGTGTTGAGGGATAGCATCCAGGTGACAGAGTTGGCGGAGATCGGAGCAGCGAATTCGGTCGACACGATGGTTACGAAGGATGCGGTGTATGCAGTCATTGTCAAACACGTCAGGGCGCCTCATGTCCTCAACACTCATAGGCCATATATCTCCGCCATAGAGCAGGATAGATCGAACCACTGCTTGGTAAACACGGGACTTTGTGCGTAGTGATATTTCCCTTCTATTCCATAGAGGAGCGCACAGACGGTAGAAGGCAGATTGAGCACGGTTGACGCGTGATACAACCTCGTCGAAACCTTGACCCGTTTCCGTGACCAAAGAGCCTAAGTATCTAAATGAGTCGACCACTTCGAGAGGAGCACCGTCGAGAACAAATGAAGTGAAAACTGTAGGGGGCACACAGGAGAGCGTGACTTGGGTCTTAGTGACGTTTAGGCGTAATCCGATGGATCGTGCACGCTCATTGATCTTGTCCAGCGCCTGATTAACTGCAATACAGTTGTCGCCAAAGAGGACGACGTTATCAGCAAACGCCAAGTCAGTCACCCATTTCGAGCGATCAAACTGCATTCCCGGGAATTCATCCAGTGTTTTGGTCATGATCCAGTCCACCGCATCGTTAAACAGGGTTGGTGAAAAGGCACAGCCTTGGTGGACGCCCGTCCTGACGCTTAAGGCTTCCGTGTTGCTGTTCTGCGTCCTCACCCGTGTAGAAGTGCCATGATAGTATGCCTGCATGAGAGAGAGAAGCTTAGGGGTATGCCCTTCGTCCTCGTTATGTTCCACAGCGAACTGCTATCAACAAAGTCAAATGCGGCATAAAAGTCGATGAAGCATAGAACAGTGGGTTGTTGGTGACCCCATCTCAGTTCCAGCACACGGTGGAGATTGAAGATCTGGTCGGTGCAGCCACGACCTGGTCGAAATCCACTCTGTTTTCGGTGGGTGCGCTGGTCTCTCGCAGTTTGGAAACCTTTGAGAAGAAGAGACGTGAAAGTTATTACCGCTACATCGATAAGGCTAATGCCTCTGTAATTGCTGCACGCTCGTCTGTCGCCTTTTTTAAACAGGGGGAGGATCACTGCTTTACTCCATTCAGAGGGCACAACTTCGCTGTCCCATACTTTGGCAAATATTTGTTGTATCCAGGGCCCAATAACCTTGGATGCACATTTGAAGAGCTGCGGTGGGAGGTCATCCTCACCAGGTGCCTTATTGTTGCGTAGCCTCAAGAGAATGGGGAAAACTTCCTCTATACTTGGTGGCTCTGTGTTGCACTCATACAGATGGTGAGGATCGCCCGCATTGGGCGACAGGTCGGACATCACAGGGGGATCATGGTTAAGGTGGTAACAGAAATGCTCGCGCCATCTATCTCACCGGTCATCGATCTAAGTGATGACAGCACCGTTGCGATCCAGTAAAGTCTCGGCGGTGTTCCCCGAACCTCTGCTGGCCTGCTTTCAGAGTCAGTAGAGCTTGTGGGTATTACCTCTGGTAGCTGCTCGCTTTGTTTCCGTGGAAAAGTCGCTCCAGTTAGCGTTCCTATCAGCTCGGATGGGCCTTTTCGTTTGGCGCCGCGGCTCTCTGTAAGTGGGGGAGCCAGTGAGTCTGACTCGGCCGGTCTTTTCAGCTAACTCAAGCGTGGTTCTATTGATTCAGTCACGATGTCGCCGCCGGGTTTTGCCCAGATGGGTGAATGCCAGCTCTGACATCGCGACCTTCAGGGAGTGCCACGCGGGCTCTGAGTCCGCTCGGGCGTCAGGGTACAGGCCGTCGAAACGGTTCTGGAGTGCTTAGTGGAAGGCGTCGCCAGCAGAGAACTTTAGCTTTGCGACATCGATCTGCTGTGGTCGAGAGGGTCTGTGAATAGCTCTCAAACGCAAGCGAAGGGTTGCCCGCTGTAGGACATGGTCCGATGCATGAGCATTTCCTGTATCAGCACCGCGGTAGGCTCGACAATCCAAGACCGAGCTGGCCCAGCGTGCTCGGACAAGGATGTGATCTATTTGGGCCTGGGTGTGCCCGTCATTTGAGTACCACGTGACAAGGTGGTGGCGCAGATGATCAAAACGGGTGCTTGACACAACGAGGCGGTTAGACGATGCGAAGTTGACAAGGCGCTCACCGTTGGCACACTGCGCTCCGACAGCAAATTTGCCTACCACATGACGGGTTCCAGCGTCACACACACCTGGTCGGGCGTTCCAGTCACCGGCAATGACGAGTAGATCGCTTCTTGCGATGCAGTAAACTGTTCGCAAGAGGTCGCCGTTGAAGTCATCTTTTAGGCTGTCATCAGCAGCCAGAGTAGGCGCATGTACCGAGATGATGGAAACGTTGACTGGGGCACTTTTCAAATGGGCCCAAGCGATCCGCAGTGAGACAGCCTCCCACTCTAACAGACTCGAGCGAAATTAATCGGCCAAAGCTAGAGCGACACCATACAGTCCAGAGTTGTCGGAGACACCACTGTGGTAGACATGGTACGCAGAGTCAGTTCTTGGTACTAGTAGCAGTTTGTAGCCAGTGCTAGGTAGGCGGACCTCAGAGAGACACGCCACACCAACACGGTATTCAGAAAGGGATTTGGCTGTTGAAGGTTGGGTGCCGTCATCCCTCAGAGTTTGAACATTCCAGCCTGCAATTCGCAATCCGGCAACAGCTCGCAAATTTAACAACCCACCCGCGATGCCAATTGGATGGGGCGCGTCGGTTTCCGCGGACGTCGTAGCAGAGGTCTATTTTTCGAATGGTTATGATTCACGAGTGTAGATTGTCAATTCTGTGTTTTGTGGAGAAAAGGGGATTGACGCTAGGTCCATGGTCTTGCTCCCCTACATATGTAGTTACAACGACAAATTATTAGAAGCCAGTTTTTTTGGCAAACAATTGTTTCAGCAACTCTTTATCAGACCAAACGTTTGCAAGGAAAATTAACGCTGTACATAACAATGTTTGGTCTGATATAGAGTTGTTGAAAACAATTGTTTGCCAAAAATACTGACTTCTTATATTAACCATGGGAATATTTGCTGAACAACAAATTAATTCCTTCGATCTGAATTCAATCCTATGCATCATCGTTACATAAATCCGAAAGAAACCCTTTCTTTCAGTATAAAATTTAAAGAATGCGTACTTTGCTACCAAATGAGTACAATCAATTTTTTTCGTTTGCGTTTCCTAGAATATATATTTTAATTTATGAAGATAGTCAAAATCAATGACAAATACTCATTCTATAAACGAAGTTACTTTTTACAGTACATAAGTTTTGCTAGTGGCCAAAGCGAAGCTCGTTAAAAAGCCCGCATCCTATTATGATTGAAATGACTTAAGAATAGACTACCCGAAAATCATTTTGACAACCTGAGTCAATGCCGGTTAGCGAAAGAGTATCAGTCTTTCACATATGTCGGCATGGTGCACGAATTTTGGCGCGTACTTTAGTAAGTTAAGTGGCAGTTCCTTCCTAGAGTCTTTGAACCAACATATAGAAGCTGGTGACAAATATTAAGATTATTTATTTTAGGCCCCCAGAATTTCGGACGTTTCTCCTTTTCGATGACACGATATCTTTTTTGAGCAGTATATATTTAGATATGTTTTGTGCGCAGATTATACCCTCAAAATACTTTTTCATTCATTAAAAAAAGCAATTTAAGCATTACCCCAATCCTAACTCTTAGCCTAGCCTTTACCCTAACACTAAAACTAACCCGTAATCGCAAGATACAAGCCTGGAGCTAAGCGCCTTTAATGTGCGTTACCGATGATATCTTCGCCATTTTTTTAAAGTATCTGACCTTTTTGCTTTTTAACTTTACTATTATAAGTTACTAGAGATGAAACCACAAGAAAAGCCATTTCTGAGTCAGAGAAATCTTCCTAGCTGGCAACACTCACTACACCTGAAACGCATAAAAACAATGATTTTTGTCGGGAAGCCTTGATAGGGTGTTTATAAGCTTATTGTCTGCGCATATCACCTGACATCAAACTATTAGTCTACTATGCCATCGCTGCTATTGATCACTGGTGGTGCCTTCGAGGCCCTCCATACCGCACGCACGCATGCATAGACGCGTTGCGGACGTCGCTGCGTTTGGTTCAGTTTGCCAACATTCGTGCAGCCTGGCGACAGATACACGCACGCACTAATGCCTCAATTTTGCACGCTATGTGCCGAGTGCAAATGATCTTTACTCTCCACGTGCGTACACCAAATATATTGTGTATAAGACTGACGTCTGAAGACATGCTCTTGAGCATAGTGTGGTGATCGATAGACCACCATGGAGAGGGCATGTAGCAGCGGGTCTATGCACATGAAGAGTGCTGCCTCACCAAACACTGAAACACTGAACACAACAGCACGAGACCAAAAACTAATTTGTGGTTTGTGCGAATTGTCTGTCCAAGTCTTGGGTGGGAGGCTTGGTTATAATCGTCCATCCCATGCCACC
>JAYGXS010000010.1:617628-700339 GCA_036362985.1 Ligula intestinalis | reverse complement strand
CTTTCCTAAGGTGGGATTGCACTCTGCTTCTTGGTTGGAACTAACTTGCATAAGAAAAGCATGCAAAATGTGCATAACTGATGATGGATTCGAGCGAGGATCAGAAACGGCAGACAGATAAATGTCATGTGCCAGCCATCGCATATTCTTCTTCTTCTGAACTTTAGGAATGTGCCACAATTGCATTCCTGATCGCAGGAGTGTTAACCTTCATTACTGGGTGTTCGCCATTTCATGAGATTCTAGTTGAATTTGTCGGATGATTGTCCATCCAGGAGATTCGTTAGCTTTCCCATCGAGAGTGTTGTTTATTATGAAAGCTCCGGTCGACCTCATACCTGCCGCTTTAGACATGGTCGCCGGTCAGATGAGGACTTCACAAACAATGCAGGTTTTTAAAGAAGTTATTGGCCCGAAATTTCAGCTTTTCGCCGGAACCCATCATCAGGGAAGATCGCAGAAAAGGGTTAACAGTTCTATGCTTTACCAGCTGATTGCCACCTCACGAAGGGAAACTGAATGCACACCTTAGCATCGCTCTCTCTCTCACACACGCAAAACCACATCCAACGCCATGAGCAACGATGCTCGATGGATGCCCCACAGCATGGCAGGTGCAATGATGCTGAATTGCACGCAAATTAGTTTGTCCAGAAGTCAAAGATGCGAACGCTTGAACAAGAAAGTTATTTGCCTGACGTTTCGAATTCAGTCGAACACTTGTTGTGACTAGCTCGCGTCGAAGTGAACTTTTCTGAAGTTCCGCAACCGTTGATCTCGACGTCTGGGAACAGCCAAGCACAGTTGCCGCATATATGCCTTCTGGGCCGGCGACGAATAGCAAGCTTACACGCGTGAACGCTTGCTCTGTGGGCCGTGAGGATTGCCTGCAACTAAGCTGCACTTCGGATCACGCCGCCCCAGTGGAAGGGCGCGCTCTCTGTAGTTGATCTCCTTCCTTACTGTTCTTCGTTCCTCTGTGTACACAATATACTGTTCCTACTACTTTGCACTCTACCGACTTCTCCTTAACAAAGTTTCCATGGACTGAAGATCACAGTTGCTTGGGTTTAACTTATATAGCCCCCTGTGATAAACCCTTAATCATAGGTGGCCGTAAAATAGTGTGATACATGCACAGATTGGGGTTATAGATGCGCCGATTGCGCCGTAATTATAGTTTTTAGCGGTCCCCCGTAGGCGCACAAAAGTGATACGTTCCCATAATCACCGCTAGGGGTCGTAATTGATGCGATAATGGTTTGGCAGTCTGCTGCAAAGTCATTGATTGCCGCAATTTGCTTGTCCGTGTCGGATACAGGCTTGATATTTACGCGAAAATTATGTTCGCTGTCGTCGGAGTTGTTGCTGCGTCCGGCCCTTTCCACGTGACTGATTCTCCTCCTCAGGCAGTGTCTCAATACGAAATACAGGAACCGCCATCCGTAGCGTGACTGTTGAGTGACCGTGGGCCTGAGAATCATGATTCGAGCAGCTGGCGGCCATATTTTTAAGTTTTGAAGTCAATTTTTGCAAATATATATTTCCGAAATTCTTGATCAGGCCAAAATATTTGCAGGGGTAATGAAAACGGTACAGTTGGGCAGGGTTGATAAGGGTACGTGAGCACATATCGGCCTGGTTAAGTCGATTTGAAACTTGATCGATTTCGAGTCCTATCCTCGCACATCTTGTCGATACTAACGAAGCGTTTGAGGTTGTCTACCGGACATCAGCTAATTTTTCCAAATGCCTGCGCCAACAGGTACTTCTAACAGCCGAAGCAGTAGCTATACAGCTAGCGAATCCAGTGCTGTGTTGCCATAAGACGCTGACACAAGCCCTTACACATCCGTTGCCGCCCCCGACGAGAGATGGCGATCGCATTTCGCTCCCACGCTCTAGTGACGGCCACTCGCTTCGTGCAAACAGCAGTAATTATCACCCTATGCATCTGACCTCTGATCAACGCTCGCAACCTAATCTACTTGCCCTCCCCCTACCCCAACACACGAACCTCTACACGCCGACCTCGCCATGCGGGCGACGTGTAAACGATAAATTGTAATCAGACCAGTCTTAAAAACCCTGCCCAACTGTACCGTTTTTATTACTCCTGCAAATGTTTTGGCCTGACGAAGGTTAGTTGAAAACATATGTTTGTCAAACTTGACTGCTCAAGTTAAGCATGGGAATAATTTCAGAATTTTCAAGTTTCACAAGGTCGAAATCCTCGCAAGAGATGACAACCACTTGAGACATGAGCTGCTCTGGTTCTCAGGCCCACAGTTCATCAACAAGCGCAACGATTTGCAGTACTCAGCCATTATCTGAGCAGAAGAATCAGTCACTTGAGAAAGGCCGGGCCCAGTAACAACAACTCTGACGACAGCAAAAATAATTGTCGCAGCATTATCAAGCCCGCCTCCAACGTGAACAACAAAATTGTGGCCATTTACGACTCGACAGCGGACCACCAGGCCATCAGTGGCGGCTACAGGAACTGATAATTATAGTGCGCGTTTGGGTGGCCGCTACGAACTATAAATGCAACGCAATCTCTACTTATCTCAGGCTATCCTACGATTAAGGGTTCTCGACAAAATCCGAAACGTCAGGCAAATAAACTCCTTGATCCAGCGATCGCATCTTCTACTTCTCAACTGCTTCATGCAGCTTGCATATTCGCATCTATCGGCAAATTAGTTTGAACTGACAGTCTACTGGAACTGCATCTAACACATTCGCTTCTCCATCGCCCACCTAAACCTGAGGCCAACTCAGAGTCAGGAAGAGTAAATGCGAAGAATCCTGTGTACGTGAATGCGGCACTAGGCGTTAAAAATAGCAAAAACATAAGAAAGCGGCGGTTGTCATTTCAGAAACCTGATAGTCTCCAGTATGGTGACTGCTGCATGCAGCATTCCACAATTTGAAAAAAGACCAGTAATCACTCGCACACCAACATTGAGTAGGGTTGCAATACTGTTTATCGTGCAGTCCAATTTAAACTATTTTCAGTCACGCTAGAATGTCGACTCTGTGATAAGCTTCTCTATGACCGCTGCGAAAAATTTAATTCTGAAAAAAATGGCTACTTATATAGTATGCTTTTTTATCATTTATTTTGACTGCCTTTATGAATTCGAATCTATTTTTTGAAAAGCATGCACGAAAAAATCCTCTCGTGTTCTTATTTGGTTGAAAATTATGCCTTTTTTGAATTTTATACTTATAAGAAGGGTTTCCTTCGGTTTTAAAAAAAGTTTCTTCATTGCCGACTGATTTTGAAAGCAACCAACTGCTAGAACTGAATTCAAGTTTTACAAACTGAATGCTGTGTTCATCCTGTTTAAGGAAACGTACGTTCTTGGCTATGGTTTGAGAAAGTGGCTGCATAGCCCTCATAGAATTTCGTAATAGACACGGATCATGTTGTATATATCAGTGGCAGCATTAATAAATTGACGGGTACGATGTAGTATGAATGAACACCGCACATTCGTAAAAAAACTCAAACTTAGAAATGATCTTAAAACCGAAGGAAACCATTTTTTAAGAATAAAATTTAAAGAAGGCATAACTTTCTATCAAATAATTACAAGAGAAGTTTTTTCATGCATGCTTTCCACAAAATCAATTAGTGATAGTCGAATTGTACTGCATCTAAAACACTGGCTTCTCCATTGTCCATATAAACTCTAGATCAGAAGAGAGACAGGAAAGAAAATGCGAAAACGGGTGACATGTGGAATTAGGCTCTCACAACAGCAACAAAAACATAAGAAAGGGGCTGCTGGATTTTCAGGTGCACAGTCACATTGAAAAGGAGCCGTTACCGCTTGAGTATCTATGCTTAGCGGATGACTGAGATATCCTATCCATCAAGTGCCTGCCGAGTCACCCCGTTTAACCCATCGATGACAACAGTAGCTTATGTAGGCCCACTCATTAATCCCTACGCCCTGCATGTTCTCCAACGAAAACGGTGGTTATGGTGTTTTATGGGCGGGGAATTAGGACATGCAGTGGAATATACTCTAACAAATGCTAAATGCATTTTTATTTTCTAGTATTTAGAAATGCTGTTGATTTATATCTGTAGCTTTTCCTAATCTGTATTATTGTTTAACGTATTGTGGAAAAACTCAATTATTAAAATGCAGGTTTCTTGAATTTCCCGAAAAAATAGAAGTAGTGGTTAGGAGGTCATGTACTTCAACTTACCTGAGGTCCAACTTACCGTTCTGGAGTTAGATAAGTATAGTCCGCGCACACCTTCAATTTACTTGCGGAACAACTTACTCCTAGCGGCCGCGGGAAACAACTTCGACTGCATTTTTTTCACTTTACACTTACTTTACAATGTTCCTTCTCTGCCTATCCTATTACCCTATTCCCACCCAAAACTCTATAACCACCGTTTCTGAAGGACAAAATGCTGGGACTAGGGGTATATGAGTGGGCCTACATAAGCTACTTTTGCCCCATCGGGGTGAATTTTAAAACACGTCAGCTGCAGTGTATGCGGGGATTGAATCAACCCAGAAGCAGCCTAACCTCCCACCTTCCAGGCGCCAGCATAATCCTGGCTTTCCTAAACCGGTCCAACGATTCCCCGTGGCTCCAAAAAGATGACAGATAAGGGGTGGTGTGAAGCGACTCCCCGGGACCTAAACTACTGAGTGGGCGACTAGGCTACTGCAAGGCACAGTCCCCCTCAGCGTGTGCCGTTTCCCTACGCCAACACAGTCGACGCTCATTAAACAAAGCGTACAACGCTAGCATGTGATTTCGCGCAAAAAGCCCACTGTCTGCGCACAGGAGAATGCTGGCTTTTCGATGGGACCGTTTCAGGACATTTTAGAGCCGGTGAGTCTGTATTTTCTCGCGGTGACTTGCAACGATCATGTACTTTCGACAGGAGATTTCAATTTGAAAAATACACATTGGATATACCATTGTAAAATTACTATCTGGTGGATACAGTGAGGTTGAAGCATCGTAAAGTATCGGCAGAAGGATATAACTGACGGTCGAAAGCGTAAAGTCAATTCAAATGTGATTTAATTTACGGCGCACGATGAACTTCTTAGCTCAATGATAAAGTGTTGGATGCGCAAAAGCTTACCCTGCTCTGCGTGGGTTCGAAGACTTCCACCGAGGACGCGAAGTTTTCATAATTGGGTCAACTGACAAACTCAAAGAAGGCAGGAACCACCATTTCCGGCCGGTTAACTATCATCGTCATCAGCCAGCCATAATCAATTTCCGGTGCTGCAAACCCAAGGGCTCTTCGATCCTTCGATAATCCGACGTGAAATCTGTCACGCGAAGGGTTAATAGTGCAGCTCAAATATATGCAATCCAATGTGCATCTATTACATTAGCTTCCGAGCTGCTCTTAATCTATAGTGCGTAATAAAGAAACGGAGCAGACCGAAGATTACTAACAGTCGAAGTATCTAAGTAGAAATTTGGTGATTCTTTATTGCATTCGCAATCTCAGAACAGAGCGTGGGAGTTATCACTTTTGGTACAAAATAATTCAAATACTGGTTTTCTATCCAAAACGGGATCTGTTGAAATCCAAACCGAAGTTGTTGACATCAAAACCAGAGTATTACTCATTGTGTATTAGAACTATTTCTTCTATTTATTGAACTTTTTTGGGAAAAAATAATCTTTATTATATAGTTTGAATACATAGCGTATAATATTTAATAAAATTAGTCTCGATGGACATCAGATAGTGACAAAAATTGCCCAGAGAATGTCTCCGTATGTTGAAAATAACTTTTCAAGTTATTTTCACTGACAATTTGAGAAGCATTATTCATTCTTTCAAGTAGATCTTATCTTCCTTGAATTGAAGCATTCCTTCTCCCACTAGATTTAATTTGCGAGAAGACCTCGTCGCAGGGGTTCAGGAAAGGAGAATACCTTGGTAAGAAGTGTATCTTGTATGGAAACCTTCGTAGAATTCTTGAATGGAATCATGGAAACTAACGTTTTCCATACAAATGATATATTCTTCGTAATTGTCAAGAATAGCTGGAAAGGCTGGCAAAACAGTTTGGACTAGATTGCCATCTACGATACCAAGCACTGCTTCGTAGCTAATGACGTTTACTGCATTGATAGCGAGGATCATTGTTATACTCAGGTTATACGAATGCTTCTCAACTTGTCGGTGAAAATAACTTCGGAGACATTCTCTGGACAATGTTTCTCACTGCTTCTGCCTTTTGACTATGTCTCTAATGACGAATCCGCGACGGATCTCGAAAGTTCAGTCGAAGAAAAGTATTGTTCGAGCGATCGAGTCTACTTCTTCTCAATGTTTCTCACTATCTGATGTCCATCGAGACTAATTTGATTAAATATTATACGCTATGCATTCAAAATATTTAAAAAAATATTGTTTTTTACTAACAAGGTTAAATGAATAGAAGAAATAGTTCCAATATACAATAATTAATAATCCAGTTTTGATTACAACACATCCGGTTTTGATTTCAACAGATCTGATTTTGGAAAAAAAAGCCATATCAAGAGAAAAGTGAGATCTTTTATTTTTAGCCAAATTTTATTATTTATGGATGCGTGAATTCAAAAAATGTTCGAAATTCTCACTTTTCATTTTGACTTTGACTTTGAGAGGAAGAAACATTGCATATGCTTGCCAGCAATGGCATATCGACGCGCTACTGATGCGTTCATGGAGCACTTATCAAGCGACTGACAATTCAATAATCTACTGGTGGATTCCTCTGTCGAATGTTGCGCATGTTCGCCAAATTTAATGCCGGTCGATAGATGGTGTTAAAGTGATGCTCAAATCCGGGCACCCATTTCATCAAGAAAATAATTCCAACCCTTAACCAACGCGGATGACCGCTTCGCTGCGCCAGGGCGAAGTCAGTATCCGCTCGTGAAACTCTTTACGGAGGATTAGACTGTCGCTGCATCTTTTTCATTCCCTGTTCCCACAAAAAGCATGCTACACGGCCAGAGTTTTGCGGACCTGCAGCGCATCTACGCGTGCCACGCACAAGCTGGAAGACAACGAAGCATAAAGCGTAAAGCTTAAAAGAGCTGCTTTTGATGCAGTGGAGAGAACAAAATCGATGTGAGTCAACTGCATTTCGTTTTTACCTCCAAAAGCACCGCTGTACTTATGACATTTTAGGACCGCTAACTATTCTTTTGCAGCATCGTAGCTCATCGTACTGCTCATGAAATCTTTAACAAGCTTCAAATTTATTTCAAAATGTATTGTATTCCTATGATATGCTGTTTAAAACGTAAGCGAAATTAAGGGTTTTCCTTAGATGGAACGTATTTTGGAAAGCCTAAAGACAGGTCGAACCGCAGCTTATTTTCAAAATTATTTGTATATGGAGGGAGGGTCTTTAAATCTCAAAGAATGGCCTATGAAGAAAGCGTACTTTTTCAAGCAATAAGCATATAAAAAATAATATCGTTATGCATATTTTTTGTAAGATATGTTCAAATTTAAAAGGGCACTCAAAAATAGCTGGTTTATTTAACACTACCTAGGTAGTCTTCCCTTCCGAGCATGACTTAACTGGTTGCCTGAAAGAATCACGCATTCAAAAGCCAGTATCCTGACCGAGTGACTCAATTATTTGGCGAATTATACCGCAAGATATTCAAAAGAACAACCCCCTCGTACTAATGCCTTCCTACCAAAAGCACACTTTAGGATTTGGACTAACAGTGAACGAGGTAGAAAAGATATTGCATGTACATGCCTCCCCACATACGATAGTCAAGCCCAGGTCTCCGTTGCAAACAAGACTTGAATATAGCCAACGCCATAAACCTTGACTTTGTCACATTTAGGCTTTATGCAGGCTTAACGCCTCTGTCGCCGATACAAAGCCCGCCGAGGTGCACGAGTTGTCCACAATTAAGCAAAACTAGAAGCTATCCTAGCAGATCGTGCAATGTTCTAAAAATCCGAGAATGTCAAAGGTCAGACAGAGGCTGTCGAGGGGTCAGTTAACTACAATTCTCAAAGACCTCCACAAAGAAGGTCTTCTGTCTGCCAAAGAGCTTGAAAGACTGAGACCTGTAGGCACTAAGATGATATCCAGGATGTATGGTTTGCCTAAAATTCACAAACAATGGCTACCCTTGCGTCCTATCTTTGATATGAGAAACGGCCGATAAAAAAGCTGGAGCTACTTGGAAGTTACTCACATCGTCGAAACTTGAAAGATACATTTGATTTTTCTGAAGTTATGAAGAATCTGAATGTTGGTAGAAGTAAGATGCTCGTATTGGATTTATCATCACGTTTTACCAACGTACCCGTAGTAGAAACCATAGACTACCTCTGCGACGTTATTTGGCACATGAACTACCAGATAGGTATGCCCGTGAAAACCCTCAACGAACTACTTGCACGATGCACACGAAATGTGCAATTTCTCTGAAATGGTCAGCTTTACAGACAGATAGATTGTGTGGCGATGGGCTCACCATTTGGTCCCCTTCTAGAGAAAACGAGTCTAAGAGACACCGTCAATGACCTTATATTTTACAGTCGATATATGGATTGTATCTTCTGTTTGACAGACTATAACGCTGACACTGACGCCCTGGTCGCAAGTTTTAACAGCGCGAATCCATCGCTCAAGCCTTTTGCATAGACTGAGACGGACGACGAAATTGCTTTCTTGATGTCCTTCTGTGAAGGAAAAATGATGGGTCTATCCTCCGTAGAGTATTACAAATGAAAAACTGGACGGGAAAATACACCAACTTTCACAGTTTTTCCCCTAAAGATAAATTAAACATAGTCCGTGGATCAGCAGCTAGAGTACGACGGGTCTGCTCTCCTGAAACTGTCTAAGCAGAACTCCAACAGCTGCAGCAAACGCTTATTGAAAATGGATTCCCAGAAAGGTTCATCTTTAGGAATATTGGCGAACGCGCCAAAAAGCCTGCTAATTTAACCGCAGACAAGAAATACATTTTCATAAGACCGCTTTTCTTAGGCGATGCTACAAGCGAGCTAATCAGATGACGCCTGAGGACTGCAATCGCAAGCGCTTTCCCCACGGTGAGCTTACGGGCGTTCTTCACGAATCCTCCCCTCCTACGATTGATAGATAAAGACTTACTCCCATTGATGGTCACATCCCTGTGTATTAAATCTCTCGCTTGCTCCTGTGGAGCAGGATACATCGGCTAAACACTGAGGCACCTGGAAAAGAGGATACGTGAGCACATACCGGCCTGATTCAGTTAGGGGGAAACCAGATCGATCTCAAGTTCTATTCTCGCACATCTTGTCGATACTAACGAAGACTTTCAGGTTGTCAACCGGACACTGCCTAACCTTTCTAAGGGCTTACGCCAACGGGTGCTTGCAGCACCCAAAGCAGTGGCTATATGACTTACGAATCCACTGATGTGTTGTCAGAAGACGCTGACACAAGCCTTTGCACTTCCGTGGCCGACCTCGACGCCAGGTGGTGATCGCATTTCGCCCCCACCCCTAGTGACAGTGGTTCACCTCGTGCAATTAGCAGCTCATATCCCTCCATGTGTCTGCCCTCTGATTAACGCCCACAACTTAACCCAATTCCTTTCCCTCCCCTCTCCCAACACAAAAACCTCTACACGCCGACCTCGCCATGCGGGCGGCGTGTCAACGATGAATTTTAGTCAGACCACCCTTATAAACCCTGTCCATCTGTACAGTTTTCATTACCCCTGCAAATATTTTCATCTGATGAAGATTTGCTGAAAGCATATGTTCGCCAAATTGACTTCTCATCAGAAAAATAGTTGAATCATCCATTAAAGTCCATAAAGGCCATGGATTGTCTACCCATGACAAGATTAAACAATATTTCCGGAAAAAAAGTGAACGAAAATCGCAGTTTAGTATTTTAAAAGGTTCAGTAGTTAGGGGATATGTGCAAAACCAAAGTGCTGATACGCGCTTTTCACCGTTTTTAAAGCAAATCTTGTAATTTGTTTGTATTTTTGGGGGAAGGAAGACTACCCTAAGATTATTTGTTTTTTTTAAATAAGTCAAAATTCCGGTGTACGCTTGATCAACAGTGTTAAGAGAGCTATGGGGAGCGAACTCCAACGAAGTGTGTTTTGTCCCATGCAAAGGTGTGTCCAATGTCAAGGCGATGCATAGCCACTTCGGACAAATGGTCACGTCTCTTCACTGCCGATTGGTGCTCACGGATGCGTGTGGAGACAGACGATACGATTACTGTTTTAAAATATACGCGAGTCCATCCTGCGGTGAAAATAATCGAACATCAAGGTACTTACGTCACTCAAATCAAGTAGAACAGTTAGCCACGAGGTTTCAACGTGAATAAACACATGACCTATACTTAGGTGGAATTAACGGCCGTTTTAGCATAGTAAAACAAAAACATTTTTATTGCTACGAGCTTGTAAATTTTTAAAAGTTGTTGATTTCTTTAACGCCAAACGTTAGACAGTATTGGATACTTTTAAGTAAATGCAACACACACACACACCTCAAGGCCTCATCTGGCGAGTTTTCGACGCCGGCATTCTGTCCCTCAAACTCTACTTTTTTCAGTCATTTTTCCTGCTTGACTTAAAAGACCTGGTCATTTGTAAACATATTCCCCGAATGGTCTCTTCAATTGCCGGTGGTTCCTATGTTTTTTTAGCTGACGCTATAATATAGCGACACTTTAAAGCGGTCAAGCAATTTGCCGATCGCATCCTTAGTGAGGTCGGTCACCCCCCCACTTCACTTTAATCTTATGACTGCAAAGTCCTCCACTAGTATGCGCCGAAGCTTCCGTCATGTGTTTTGCCATAGATCGGGATATCAGCACTCTGTACTCCCGTTCCGACCACGGTACCTTACGTGTGAAAAATCAGAAAATGAGAAGTCGAAAGCCGACCTGTCTCCATAACAGATGTTGATATCGTGTGAAACTTTAAACTCTGCCTATTCTATGACCTTTACCCTTGCTCTATCCATTGCTCTCCGTGAATGGACGCATTTTTTGCTGAAACTTTTGGATATTTCCCTTCAAAGTACAGCGTATTTCTCCAAACCTTTCTGTATCCTTTCCAGGAACTACAACAGAATTTATCACAAGCATCCGCGATTAATTAAAGCAATGCTAAGTGCTGGCCTGGTGACTTTTTACTCTCCATGATTAATGAAAAGTTTCAAAAGCAAATGTGATTAGGTCAGTTCAACGCGTTCATCGGCGGGCCGGATTAGAAGCGCTTGCTTCAAACAAAACGGAATTCCTTTTAAGGGCCCAGTCGGACGACACCAGAAAAAAAAGCAAAAGGCTGAATATCTCACCTTTCTAACACAAGAAACCGCGCCTAGATGAATGACCACAAAGATGAGGTTAACTGAGAAGCAGATTTGCGTCAAAAGGTAGGAGTCCGTGCAGAATTGGGCTGACAGCAGTTTGGTGGTGAGGCCCGTCGCATTCGTCGACGCATTATTAGCATCCATGATCTCTCAGTGGTCGAGCGAACTCAGTTGAACTCAACAATTCGTCTGTTTCGCTGGCTAATTTGTCCACCACCAGTTCAATCTCCACCACCCGGAAGCAAGTCGTCGGAGAACGAGGACGAAGGCATTAGATAATGAGAGAGAGAGAGAGGTGAGTGACGTTTTGGGCTGATTTGCCGACATTGCGCGACGACCAACGCCGCGCTGCCAGCAGGCAGGCAGGCATTGACCAGTTGATGATGATACTGTCACCTGATTGGCCACGACGCCCACGAATCAGGCTATTGGTCAGAGCGTTAGGCGTGTGTTAACTTGCCTGCTGTCCGCGCCCTCTGACCTCGTCGTCCGCGTACACCAGGAAGTTAATGGTCGCGTGGCAAAAGTGCACTTGGGAAACAAATTTTACCTCTTGTGCTAGCACGGGCACTGGTCAGTTTCCGGCTTGATTTTCGAGTTAGTGCTGCTATTTAATCACTGGAGACACGGAGTGCATACATAACGTCTGCCTGCAGCTTCGGTTTGCCTTTCTGGAAATAGTCGTAAGCCTATGCGACCAGTTGTAAAGCCTTATTTTTTTAAACCGAATCCATTTTAAAAATAATGTGAGTTGTCAATAGAGGAGAATATGCGAGTTCCAGGAAGCAGTTTAGAAGACAAAGGTGCGGTTACTGGAGCAAGAGTTTTATTTTCCTGACGTTTTGGATTCTGTCGAGAATACTTAATCATAGGTAATCGTACGAAAGTTGGACACATGCGCAGATAAGGGTGATACATGCACAGGTTGCATGGTATTTCTAGTTCAAAGCGGTCATGCGCACGTGTACTATAACTGTCAGTTCCTGTAGCCAGTGCTTGATGTCTTAATTGGTGAAGTGATGGCTAATTTATTACTACAATACTCTTGTGCGCATCGGATGCGGGCCTGATAATTGCTCGACAATTATGCTCGCTGTCGTCAGAGTTATTGCTGTGCCCGGTCCTTCCCACGTGACTGATTCCCTTGCTCAGGAAATTTTTCTGTAGACCGTATGGGAACGCCAAAACGGTGCGCTTGTTGAAGGACTGGGGGCCTGAGAACCAAGGCTCTAGCAGCTCATGACTTACGCGTTTTTCATCTCTTGTGAAGAATTTAGCTTCGTCAAACTTGAAAACATGCCCGGGTCCCGTCGAGTGAGCTGGAAACTGAGAATTGGCGTCTTTCTTCGTCACCACCATTGCATGCTCGGCCATTCGTGTCTGAGGTAATCTTCCGGTTTCTCCGACGTAGTTGCTTTGCCCTTAAATGCACCAGATCTGGTAAACAACTCTAGCCGTTTCTTGCCGTAGCAGTGGGTCTTTCGGTCTCATGACCCGGCGCCTGATGGTTGCTTCTGGCCCGTGCGCAACTCCAACTCTAAGTAGAGTGAGTAGACGGCTGACCGCTTCTGAAAGATCCATGGTCCCATTCACGGAAAGCAATGAATATGGTAACGTAAAAGGTCATAGAATACTAAAATTTTAATGATTTACCCGATATCTACATTTGTTATGGAGAGAGGTCTGCTTTCAACTTTTCTATTTCCGTTAACGGTCGCGCGGGAAAAGTGCACGTGGAAAAACAAACGTTCCCTAGGCTAGAGTGGGCACTGGTCAGTCCGTTTCAGTCAGCTGCCCTATTAAAGTCAAATTTAGGCGTTATAAACTGGCTAGATTGTCGAGGTAGTGCTGCTATTAAATTATCGGAGACATGGAGTGCATAAATAACGTCTACCCACTTCTTCGGTTTGCCAGTAGTAGAGCCATCTTCTTAAAACTGAATCCATTTTGAAAACTATGTGAAGTCTGAATAGTCGAAAATATGCGAGGCTCAGGCAATTGAATAGAAGGCGGGAAAAGGCGGAAAAATCGATAACAGACCTAAAGGTCATTCCCGGTAGATTTGAGTGAAATACTCGGTGAGGTGTACGTTATTTTATTCCTTGATAATGAGCTCACGTGAGAGTTCCAAACGACGGGCAAATAAAATACTGGTCCTAGAGAGCATTTTTCCGCGCGAGGATTGGCAGAGACACACGACATCTCAATCGGTCGCACCTGGTCCGTTTTTTTTCAGACTGAAGTGCAATAAAATGCATACTAACGGATTTTTGAAGAATACTGCACCTGGGTCTCACTACGTGCTTTCATATTGCGGGGAAGGATTGTTTGACGAGTAAGAAGTCAATAAGCAAAGAAATAAATACTTTTTATTTTCAAGGTAAATATCCCACTCCTTCAGCAGAAAATGGCTCCATTCAAGGGAAAGGGTAAAGGAAAATGCCCTAGAATGTTCAAAGTTTAAATTTTTACATGATATCCACAGCTCCGAAGAAGAGGAAGTGATCACTGCAACGAGAGTTTTATTTTCCTAACGTTTCAGATTCCATCGGGAATCCTCAACCATAGGTGATGGTAATATAGTCATAGTCATGCGCAGATACATTTTCTGCGCATGACTATGACTATATCCACATCTGTTATGGAGACAGGTCGGCTTTCAACTTGTCCTTTTCCGTTTCTTCACATATGAGGAAGCGTGCTTGGAATGGGAGTATAGGGAGCTAATATTCCAATGTATTGCAAGACATATGACGGAAGCTTCGGCGCATAGTAAAAAAGAGGGGAAAGGGTAAGCGATCTCACTAAGAATGCGATCAGCAAATTGCTTGACCGTTTTACAGTGTCGCTGTATGATATTGTCAGATAAAAAGTCTACAAAACACCAACAGCTGAAGAGAGCATTTGGAGGATGCGTTTAAAAATGACCAGGTTAAGGCCAAAACTGGTATAGACAGGCGGAAGCCTATGCTACTACTCATAAAGCCTTTTTTAAAACTGGATCAGTGTTGAAAATAATGCGAATTATGTCGAAGAGGAATTAGCAGAAAGGCATGACAGCTCAGTCGATCACAGTGAAAGGGGACAAAATCCATACTCTGAGTTGATCTAATTGTGAAAAAACTCGAGGAGTTTGGCGGGATTTGAATGCGCGTAGTAGAGAAGGCCTTTATCGAAAGCCAACGCTTTAACGCTGAGCTACAAACGCCCCACCTCACTCCACACTAAGAGACTGTCAAAGAATGCTGCACGCGGCTGACACCATGCATCTGTCAAACTGCAGGGAACGATTATTTGTGAGTTATGAATTCAGTAAAGATAGGAGGCTTGTATGAAAGCACCTGCTGTAATATTGCGATCACTGCTTGGCGTATTATGAAGGGCAAAAACACCAGGCAGGTGTAAAAAATTGATATTCAGAGAAAGAGGAGGGCGGATGTGAAAGTAGGACTCACCGAGCATCCGGATTGGACAGAAACTTAAATCTTATTTTCAGTACCAGGAATACAGCTTGATGAATATTTACGTTAGAGTCCACTGCAGTTGATTTAAATAAACGAATATATGCGCGCAATAATTAAAATGGTTCAATACAGCTGAACTGGAAACAATCATCGACTCTATATCACCTCTATATAGAGGTGATAGCGTGTCAAGGAAAGGCATTCTTTGGGAAAATGAGTAAAATTTTTCAGAAATTTTCGACTCTGGATCCCTTAGTCATCATCAGCCTTGAGAAAATTGTGCAAAGAACATTAAACGTGTTAAAGTGCTGGTACAGTTATATAGTCATCTGGTGTGGGGGCTAGTTGGGAGTCTCAATTTGCGTCACACCGTGGTGGACATACTTAGCAGTCGCACTAGTGTAATGGCTAATTAGCAACTGTAATTTGAGTCGGTCCGGGGCTTGTCCAGGTCATCCGGAGTGGGCGCTAATTGCAGTTCATTTTGGTCACAACAGTTAATTGCGTTCTCTTCCGCCTCTCTTTGAGGTGTTTGTTTACGCCAGCTAACTCGATACGCCGGTTGATGCATGAATCATCAAATTGCATGGTCTCAAGCAATTCTCTGACTTTTTGCGGGGAGCAGACTCCAACGAAGTGTGTTTTGTCCCATGCAAAGGTGTGTCCAATGTCAAGGCAAAGCATAGCCACTTCGGACAAATGGTCACGTCTCTTCACTGCCGATTGGTGCTCACGGATGCGTGTGGAGACGGATCTTCTCGTTTGGCCTTAATATACCGTTTCACAAGCTTCGCATGGCATTTTGTAGATGGCTTCTTTCTCGTCGAGGTAGTCAACCCTATCCTAAGGGTGTACTAGCTGGGTGCATAAAGTAGCCATTGGTTGGAAATTACAATTCTTGAGATGCCTGCGTACTTGTTTATACGAAATTATATAGTTGTTAAAGAGATAAGATGGACATAACACAGAGGTGCTATAGTCAACGATTTAGAAGCTATCTCTATATCAGCTGCATAAAGATGATAAAGAGTTGATATAGAACTAATAAAGAGTTGTTATAGCATTAAATATTGTGTCCATTGGGGCAATATTAGCCTGCTTCTTTCCTTTTGGTCCTTCTTTTCATTTCAATTATCGCGCGCATGAATTGCAAATAGCGCCTGTCTGCAGCTTTCTTCTGCCTTAGTGGTTAAAGCCAAAACCACCAGAAGCGTTCGTATACCTAAACGGCCAGTCGTATAGTTATTTAAAAGCTAAAATCAGTTTTGAAAATCAGGCAAATCATGTCAGACGGGAATTAGCAGAAACAACTGACAGCTCAGTTGGTTGCACCCGGACTGCTTTTTTTGAGAGTGAAGTGCAGTAAACGGGTTGTCGAAAAAAACTGCTGAGACGGCTGACACCATGAGTTTTTCCTATTGCAGGAAAATATTATTCGACGAGTTAGAAAGTCAGTAAAAATAGAAAGTTGGCAAACAACACCTTGCACGAAAGCAGCCGCCGAACCCTTGCGAGCACTGGTTGGTGTATTACGAAGGGAAATTAAAAATAAAAAGCAGGGTCGAGGGACAACAGCAAACAGGACCGAATATATGTGCGCAATAGTTAAAATGGTCCAATATTGCCCAATTTGACAAAATCGACGACTCAGTGGAGCAACCTGCCACAGTCACTTGTGGAGGCCACTTCCCTTCAGCTGTACAAACAACGCTTAGATAATAAAATGCGTCCTCTCTCCTCTGTTCAAGTCTGAACTCTAAAAACCAGACATACATTGTAAAAAACAATGCTTCACTCCTTCCTCCAAGTCTGACCTCTAAAAACCAGACATATATTGTAAAAAACAATGCTACTCACTGTTTGCCAATACTATGTTAGTAGTAGTTAATTTTTATGGGTGCTTGTCCTGGTTCTAAATAGGGTTTTCAAAGGCATTGCTTATTATCCTCACCAAATAAACTGAAAAACTGAAAACTATATCAACTCTATATAGAGATGATATATAAGGCAGGAAAACGTTTTCTGGGACCAGTAGATAATTTGCCTAGCGCTTCGGACTCTCACACGAGGCCATTGTCAAGGACTGAAAACGTACAGCTCACTGCGAGATTAAGCCAGCTCTGCTGGGAGTGACCTTGAGTTCCCGTTGTTCACTCCGCCGCGACTGACCCTGAGCTTTGCCAGTGCTCGCGCAACGCGAGATAGGCATCTGGGGGTTCGATATATATGATACAGATATCGATGTTAGATAGGCATAAGGTAGAGTTGATATGGTCGACGACCTAGAAGTTATCTCCATATTATTTGTATATTAACCCTATAGAGATTATAAAGATCTGATGAAGAACTCATACAGGGTTGATATCGACCCAAAGATTGCGTTAACTTGGGCATTTTTGGGCCTTCATCTTTCCTATTATTTATGTTTCTCAGTACAATAATCGCGTGCAAATATTTGGTTCGTTTTATAATTTTTCCTCTTATTTTTTACTGTTCTGTGCTTGACTGTTTTATTTATTTGTTTTTTCTCTTGATATAATTTGATAAAATCTGATCTACGTTTAAGCCTCCTTCTCATTGTTCTGGTACTGAAACTTTCCGATGGCGAAAAATATACTTGTCAATCCTTTCTTTTGCTCCTCTCGGGTAAAATTTCCTTGAAAAGGAAGGTAGAATTCTTTGGAGGGATGCAAGAACACCAACCCGCGGGAAGCAGGAAAGGTAAAGCGACCGTAAGGTTATGCAACTAGTAAGGACTCATCTAAAACAGCCTGTTGAGTGTCACTCAAATGGTAGACTTTACGCAGGAAACGTTTTCTATAAGTTCTTGGGCTTCTGATGGTCATCCACTCTGCCACCCTGCGCATTCGGTTCAAATAATCGCAAGCTGTCTCAGTCATGCTTCAGTCCGGTCCACATTCATTTTACGAGCGCCACGACCTCTCGCGTCCGTGATGTGTGCTACGATTTTTCCAGGCAAAATTATTAGCCAAGCAGAGCGCACATATTGGGTCAATCAGGTTGTGGCCTCAAAAGAGGGATAATAGGCCGAGCGGTTTTTGGGCTGAACAGAGTGCTAGAGCAGAATAATAATCACTGCCGGTAAATTGATCGATCTCATCACTCGTGCGGCTTGTACCAATCGATAATGCATCGTGGGACGACTAATCAGGACGGTGTGATAACGGGTCGTTAGACCTGCCTCAATGTTTGTATATAGGTTCGAACATCGATTTCAATTAAGTTCACCAATTGCACCAACAGGTTGGCACAGAAGATTACAGTCTCAAGGGTAGATTTAAAGTGATGGAGGACGAAGTTAGCGCCAACCGCACTCTTCGCCTTTGCCCGGAGTCTCGAAGACTAAACGGGGCCTGGCGTAAGCTGCTATCTTTAATGCAAACCGAAACACCGCCTTACTTAATCGTAAGTGACAGTAGACTTTGCGCGGGTACTACTGTAGTATCTACCCTCACTGAACCTTAGTATGTGTGAAGACAGGTCAAAGGAGGCCGAGAATGATACGGCTACTACTGTTCCTACTACTACTGACTATCAATGTAGCCGAGTTGTAGTAGCAATGGTACTATTCCTGACGCTAACATTTGTCAGAAGTGACGCTGATTTTAAATCAACGCCCGGGCTCATACCTCTCTTATCTTCAGCAAGGAACGGAAAACCTGGGTTTATGTTATTTCGAGTAAATCCATGTTTGAGGCTCTGAGAACATCAAAGCTTGCCATGTTTTCCATCCTCTCAACTAGGAGTTGGACCACGAGGACTAAGATAATACTGCTATAAGTGCTTGCCAATGCTAAACTGCTACTTCTAGTAACTATAGTTACTAAGACCAGTAACTGGTATATTATGATATGGCATGTAGGTGCCTGTACGAAGCCGGAATCCGGTATGCACTCTCAATCTGTATGCGGTAAAGTAGATTAACAATTTATGGATTACGACCGAGCGTTATTTGCAAGTAACTCAAAGTTCTATCATACCTTTAAGACTTACGAAGTGACTTTTGCCATGGATAGGCCAACTACAACGCCAAGCTGGACAGAGTTATAGCACAGAACTCTAATAACGGCCGGCAGCTTGACCGATCGCATCACTCGCGCGGCTTGTACCGATTGAAAGTGCATCGTGGGACAAGTAATCAGTACGACGTGATAACGGGTCGTTAGACCTGCCCTAACAGTGCGGTTGACCTGCAGCCGTGCTGACAGAAAGCCGGCCAAGGTAGTTTAAGTAGTGCACCTCATATAACCCTAGAACCAGCCTTTTGTCTTGCAAATATGGTGGTTATAGAGGTTTGGGGGTGGGGAAATAGGACAGGCATTGATGGAAATTTGTAGAAGTAAGCGTTTAGTGGAAAATGTATTCGAATTAGTTTCCTGCGGCCGCTGTGGGTAAGTTGTTCTGCATGTAAACTGAGGGTGTGCACGACGCTTCACGCCGCGGACTATAATCATCTAGAATTGAAAGTTGGACATCAAGAAAGTTGAAGTAGATGACCTCCTAATTATCATTTCTATTTTTTTCAGAAATTTCAAAAAACCTGCAGATTGATAATCGGATTTTTCCGCAATACATTCTATGACAGTACAGATTAGGAAAATCTACAGATATAAATCAACAACCATTCTAAATAAAATAAAATGAAAATTCATATAGCAGTTATTAAAGTATATTCCACTCTCTATCCCATTTCGCCACCTGCAAAACCCCTGTAACCATCATTTCCGTAGGACAAGATGCTAGGACTACGGATATATGAAGTGCACTACTTAAACTGTTGTTGCTCAGCTAAACTAATGACGGAGCAAGCATAACGTTGATACTTGACAATGGGGATCAGATCATGACCATTGCCTCCAGTATGTGGCTTAGTTTGAATCTGCATCCAGTCGTAACGCCAAGCTCAAACCCCAATGACAGTGCTCGCTCTGGGGCCGTTGTGATAAGTCCCGCGCTGACGGACATTCGGGATTCTACCCTGTCAGGATCAAATGAGAACTTCATCCTAACTCTTCTGTTTACAATATATTGCTCACAACACTCTTGCCTTCCCAAGACTTCTCTTATCTTCTAAGGAACCGCGCGTGGACGATAGTATCCATAAGGGATACATCTAAATAGCCTTAAATCCTCCGCAACAGTACCATTAAAGATAGTATAGAATAGAAGAGGTCCAAAGCTTGACAATGAGTACACAAACAGTACTTGAACTTGTTACGGCTGTGATCATGCCTGATCTAGCCGGCCTCAATGATGTCACGAACGGTACCTCTCCACGCGTGACGATTAGTGGCAGCGGATCTGGAGAGCTCAACCCAGTCTCTCCTCCAGCTACCAAGACGGAAGATAGAAGGTCAAAGAACTGCTTCCATGTTTTGACGGACGGTGTCCAGCCAAGTCTTCAGTTACTCTCCTCCTCGACGTTTCCAGGTGGGCTGCGGCGGTGGATCGAGGGCAGCATAGGTAAGCTCGATGGGCGGACGGCGGAGAACGTGTCCAAACTACCTCAGCCGCCTTTCTTGAATGGCCTGAGATATCCTCGTGGTACGATCGCAGCGGATGCGGACTGTCTCATATGAGATGAAGTCGTTATACTTAACGCGCAGGATCGTCCTCAGGCATCGGTGGTCAAAGACCTCCAGTCTTCGCTCATCTTCAGCGCGCACAGCCCAGCATTCACATCCATACAGGAGGACTGACCGGTATACACGAATCTTTGTGGCGATGGAAATATCACGTCGAATCCATAGGCGCTTTAAAAGAATCGGGAAAACCCAGCGAGCAGCATCGATATGAGAGGCAATGTCGTCCTTGCTCTGCCCATTCGGTAGCAGCCTCGCCCCGAGGTATTTAAAGCTGCCTTCTTCTTCAAGTTGACCACCATTAATCTCCAGGTGTGCCTTCTCCTGGTCAGAGATGCAGCTAGAGAACAATTTAGTCTTTCCGCAATTTGTGGACATGCCAACTGACATAGCAATCTCATTTAACCGCGATACTACCGACTGTAGACCACAAAAGCATACAGTATGGCGGGTGCAGCAAGCAAAATGCCACAATTTTCGAAAGACTAGTAATCACTCGCAATCCAACATTAAGTTGGAGTTGCAATACTGATTATCGTGCAATTTAATCTCAAGTCATTTTTCAGTCATGTCCGAATGCCGCCATTTTAGTGAGCTTCTTTCGGACCGCTGAAAAATGGCTACAAGCTATGTACATTCTGTTTAGGCAAAAACATTTTTGCCTACGGTTTGAAAAAGGGGTCATACAGTTCTCATAAAATTTGCTACTAGATGTGGATAATGCTCTATACATCATGCACAGCATAAATAAATTGATGGATAAGAGGTACTAGGGATGAACAGCTCACAATCGCAAAAAATCTTATAATTAGACATTTATCTAAAACCGATGGATACCCTTTCTTTCAGTACAAAATTTAAAGAAGGCGTAATTTTTTATCAAGCGACTTCTAGAAAGAATATTTCATGTACGTTTTCCAAAAAAATGTATTTAAATATAAAAAGGCAGTCAAAATCAAGGATACAAAAATATACTACTAAAGTAGCCATTTTTATGGTAAATGCTTTTTGTCAGCGGTCAGAAAGAAGGTTGCTAAAAGACCGACACCCTATCATAACTGAAATGACTTGAGAACAGGCTAAAAGATAATCAGTATTGCCAGCTTACTCGGTGCCGATTAGCGAGTGAGCATCAATCTTTCGCACATGTCGGCATGTTGCACAAATTCTGCACCGTACTGTAGTAGAGAACAAGGGAGTCGGTAAAATATCGCTTGACTCTACACAAAGGAACGACGCGTGTCCAATAAAGTCACACATGTGTAGGCCTCAGCTGGGCCTACAAGAGCGAGGATGATGGGAGGGGGGGGCAACCGTTGCTTTGATGCGACTTTGGGGCTAGTTCATGTGGTATCCCACTGGTGAGTTGCATTGCCCAAGGGGGTGTCGTATGCAGAGACCCATGCTGCGCCGGTCGGGGAGAGATGGGTTGTTCTAGTGGTCCGTCCGAAGCTGCACATGCATATGTACGCGGACAAGTAGATAACGGTTCTCAGGTCAGCAGGCCGCAAACCAGCTGCTTATCGAGGTAGTGTTCCTGCGTTGGCCAAGGGGTGGTGTGGTTGAGAATTCGCCGTGGGGTCCCGGATATGTGATCATTAATTATAACCACCTACTTGCAAAATTTCAGTAGCCCTTTTTGACCGACTTTTGCAGTTGTGACTGTTTTGGACACACGTGTGTGTTCGATCGGACATGGGTCAAGAGGCTTCAGCTTAGCGAGTCAAAACAGCTGTCTGACTTTGAGGCAACGAGCAGTGAACAAAAGGGGGAAAGGATTGAACGAAGGGGGCGAACAGGATTGCTGAAGTTGGAGGAGGGAAGAGAACCATTGCATGTGGGCCAGACAGAATTTCACTGGAGATGGTTATGGAGAATTCCAAAACTGTTCATCCGATGATAACAGCAATTAAAAGTATCGGGCTAAAGTGGCTTATGTATTCCCCCTCATTAATCCCGACTTCCAGCATGCTGCCCTAGGAAAATGGTGTTTATAGGGTTTTGTGGGGGGGTTAGGATGCGCAGTGAAATATATCCGAATAATTGCTATATGCATTTTTATTTTATGCATTTGGAAGTGTCATTGATTTATATCTGTAGATTTTCTTAATCTGTATTATCGTTTAACGTATTGAGGAAAAACCCGGTTATCAAATCGCGGGTTTCTTGAAATTCCCGAAAAATGGAAATGGTGGTTAGGAGGTCGTCTACTTCAATTTACCCGAGGCCCAAAATACCATTCTGGTGTTAGATTACTATAGCCCTCGAAATTACATGCGGAACAACTTGCCCCCGCGGCCGCGGGAAACAACTTCGACCTCATTTTTTCCCTTCACACTTACTTCTTAAAAAATTCTTTCTCTGCCTATTCTATTTCTGCGCCCCCGAAACCCTATAACCACCGTCTTCCTAGGATGAAATGCTGGTACTAGGGGTAGATGAGTCGGACTACATACGCTACTTTGCCAAGTAACGCGTTAATTACAACCCCCATGAAGAACGTTAGTACAGTCGCTTGATAACCGCGTCCCATATGTACCGCGCAGCTCGTAACTCTAGTGCTCTTTTTTTGCGACTGGTTCCGATTATGGGTTCGGGTGTGACTCCGAAACCTCAAGCTGCGTCTGCATCTTCACTCTTGAACGAAGTCTCATAGCCCCTAGTCCGTCACAAGGGCCAATCGTTTCAGAACACGTGGCTTTCACATAGTATTAGATCGTCTGGCATGACGAAAAGGGAAATGGGGACGTCTACCTTCGGAATATGAGGAACCGGCGCCCTGTCAAGGCAAGCCACCCCGCCTAACCGTTGCACAAAGAAGCACGGTTTGACCCCTTTCTGGGAAACGAGCTCTGTTTGACCTTGCTGAAAACCTGGTCGAGCAATATTCAACATTATGACATCGTGACCTCACTTTCCAATCCTGATATTCTTTCAGTTTACGCGACACAAATCTATCATTGTTGCATGCCCTTCGACACCTGTAACGTCTTCAATCGCGAAACTTGATAAAAGACTTACTTTCATGTAAATTACTCAATCAAACAGCTGTCGCGCATTAAATACTATCCAACAAAAAATGCCCTTGCCAAAAGAAGTGAATATGCGAGTTCCAAGAAACAGTTCAGCAGGAGAAGAAGATGCGACTACTGAAACAAGAGTTTAATTTTCCCGACGTTTTGGATTCCGGCGGGAATCTTTACTCATATGTATTGGTAGGCTTATCGGGGCCATGCGCAGATAAGCCTGAAATACGTACAGATTGCATGGTATTTATAGTTCGTAGCGGTCAGCCGTGTGCGTACTTTCATTATCCATCCATCTCATTGTGCCCTTGTATTGATTTTGCGTGGAAGTAATACGGATTGGAATCGCAGAAAATTCTGCCCGTGCCAGTCGATACCTCGCCCGTGTGCCGCAAATTTGGCAAATACTTCACTATGATGTGCGTTAATGAACCTAGGGTTGTGCTCAGTATGACTAAGACAGGATGTGAAAAAGAACTGCAGGGTGCTGGTTATACATATTGGCCACATAAACTCTGTCCGCGTTTACCTTCTTTGTGTTAAGTTTCTTTCCATTCTTCAACATTCCAGAAATTTTTCCTACATAATTTTGCGTTGTGAACAATGTTTTTGTGACAGACCCGCATAGATGAAACCGTATTTTGGAAAAAAATGCCTTTCATGTTATGACGCAGAGTCGCTCATCTAAAACCGCAAGAAAGGCTGATTTTTTCTCCATTGTTTTTTATTTCCTGCAAAATATGTTCCAAAACCCCCCTCCCCCATTAGATTACGCAATAGATGCTACCTCTTCTGTTTCGCTGCATCGCCCCCTCATTCTTGACTGCTCTCCAGTTACTTTTCCAGCCTTACTTAAAGGAGACCTATTCATTTTATCCTCAGAATGCTTTTCTCAGCTGCCGGTGTTTTCTCTGCTTTTTTTCAGCTGATTTTATAATAAAACGCCACTTTAAAACGTTCAACCAATTTGCTTATCGCATCCTTAGTGAGGTCGCTCACCCTCTCTACTCTGAACTAATGACTGCAAAGTCTTCCCATCAAATACGTCGAGGCTTCCGTCATATGTTTTACCGCACATCAGCACTCTGTTCGCCCATTCCTAGCACGCTACCTCACCTGTGAAGAAACGGAAATTGAGAAGTTGAAAGCTGACCTCTCTCCATAGTAGATGTGGATATCGTGTAAACCTTTAATTGTGAGCATTCTATGACCTTTTACCATGATCAATCACTTAATCTATCCCTTGCTCTCCATGAATACAACCATTTTTTGCTGAAAATTTAAGATTTTTCATCTTACATAAACTAAGTATTCGCTCCCTCTCTCACTCCACATTCACATCAACACGCGTCGCCATTCTGGTGTGAACCTGCACTGACGCACGTTATTCTTTATTGTGTAACTTTCTACTTATGGTTTTTCAGTAGACATAATTTTATTAAAATAAAGGAATGCGTTCGAATGGTGGAATGATGGTTCCTCTTCGCGCGGCTAACTAAAAAATAAACTGGTTCCACCTGGTGAAAAGTAAATCACGTGATTGTATTAGACACAAATCTGTCGCAAAAGCGGGATCACCCTGCGCGTATAGCTCAACATCCTTGCAGCGCTTGCCTGGACAACCCCAGCGAGCCTCATTCACACGGAAACCTGCCTCAGTTATGCCAAAGTAGTGCATTGAGGCAACAAAGGCCGACTCCTTGATGCGATTCTGATACCAGCCACACTTGGTGAAGTTGTTCTTGGTGGGTGCTCTGGTCCCCTGCATAATCGGCAGGCGATCAGCCACAAGCAGTCTGGTGTACAGCCGGGGCATACTCTCCTCAAGCATGGTCAGACCGCGCCGTATGTCCGCAAAACTAGGTGCCATTACTCGCAGTAGCAGGCACGGCAGTCCGTGCACAAAGTAGACCCTGTCTTCATCCAGCAGCATGCGTCCATCGATCTGGTTCTCAATTGCAAATATTCGGCGATCTTGCTGACTGCTCAAGTACTGCAGTACCCGCCGCAATGGGTGACGAGAACTCAGTCGCAGGGGTCGGTAGGTCTGCTTCAAGACACGCCGTGAACGGCGGCTCTGACTATTATTCCGTGAGTACTGTTGCCTGGGCGATCGAGGCCGCCGCCGTTTCTTCCGGCGGGCAGTTGCCTTCTTCAGGCAGCGCTGCACCAGCCGGAAAACATTCACCATGGGCGCCAGTGGTCGTTTTGTAGCTCGATCTGGCCAGGGGCTCATCCGTGGTGATAATGACTCATGTCTTCTTTCTCCTCCTAGGGTGAAAAAAGCCCGTTCTCGAGCCCTGCTTTCTACGTACATCTTGTAGGCTTCTGCCAGGGCTCGGTGCATCGCGTTGCTGGCTCTGAAGGGCAAAGCAATGTCATCTATCTCCGAGCTGGTAATGGTTACATACAGCTGTAGCTCCTTGCACTCGCTGGAGAAGTCCACGTCAGTGTCAGCATTACTGTCCTCCTCAAAGCTCAGTTCTTCATAATCTTCCTGTCTTGCATTCTCCCTCTTCTTATCAGAATCATCATCATCATCCGCCTCATCTCCGCTGCTGTTGTTATCATGATGAAAGGCCCTGAAAGCGGTTCTGTCCTCACCACCGGCAGGGGTGGTCATCACCTTGGCTTCAGGCTGCTTCAGCTCCCCCTCGTTCTCCTGTCCTGGGTCATGCTTCTCCTCTTCCACTACCCCTTTCCCCTCCTCCTCCTCCTCTTCCTCCCCCTCCTCCTCCTCCTCTTCGTACGTCTCCTCCCCCTCCTCCTGTTCCTCCACGGCCTCCTCTCTACTCTGTGCATCGACGGCGTTGTTGCCGGACCTCCACAATCTGGCTGTCCTCAGGCAGTCATGTTCTCTGCTGCTGCTGCTTTTGCCACCCCCCAGAAGACCGTCAGCTCCAAGGATTGTGCTAAGGTGCCTCAGTTGAAGTTTCTGAAGCAGCCGAGCAGTTTCAGCGCTGGCGTTGTTTGTTTGCCGGCTGGGTGCCGTTGTCGTCGCAGCTATCAGTTTCTTAGCCTCCGCAAGCCCTGACGCTGGCTTAGGTTTTGGCCAGCTTACCCCCACCCCGGGATTCTGACTGCCTTGAGGTGCAACGCCGACAGCAACAGCATGAAACCTTCCGCGACTCCCACTCCGAGCAGCTGCTGCTACCGAGGAGGATGCCCTCTCACCGATTTTCCGAGACAGGGAACTCGAGACAGAATTCGTGCCCCCGCCGCTACCGACAAACAGCCTCCTGGGTATGCTCCTTTGTCTTGGCCCGCTGCTAGCGCCGCTGGCATTCAGATTCTTCTTCGACTGCTGCTGCTGCCAAGTGGGGTAAACCTTCTGTGGACGCTTCCGCAGGGAAGTCAGCGTCGAACGCGGTTGCCGACAGAGGGCTGTTTCGAGGAGGTTGAGCGTCTTACTGTCAAAGGCAATATGCTGCTGGCGAGACGATGTGGAGGACGAGGGGGCAGATGAGGGGGAGGAGGCGGAGGAAGCGAAGGGATTGTCCCCCTCAATTTCCGCCTCTTCGCTCGCCACCATGTAGGCTTCAAGGTCAGGCACGGCCTTGAGAGTGTGGTCATTTGCCTGCTCGGTGGATGCTGTCGTGAAGGAGGAGGAGAGCCGTTCGTCAAGGCCATTGGTGTTGCTCTGGTTCTTGGCTGCTGCCTTTTTTGCCTTCTCGCCGCCGCCGCCAGCAGCAGAATCCTTTTCACTCTTCGCCTTGCCACCAGCAACCTTTCCTCCCTTTGATGCGCCAGCTGCCTTTCCCTTTTTCTTTCCTCTACCTCCCTCCTTTTTGCCTTTCTTACAGCCACCACTGCCACCGCCACCGGTAGTCTTTCCTTTCCCTTTCCGTCCTTTGTCTTTAGCCTTCTTCTTCTTCTTCTTCGTTCCACCGCTGCTGCCTGAAGTTTCCCCGGCTCCCGTCACCTTTTCGTCACGCTTCTTGGGACTTGATTTACTCTCTGCCGCCGCCTTGACCTTGCGCTTCCCCCTCTTGAAGGAGGAGGAGGAGGGCTGAGGGCTCTCTGATGGGGGTGACTTCGTTTTTGGTGTGCTCATCGGGGTACACGTGCCACTTGGAGGCAGGTTCAGGGTCAGCTCCTCCGCTTTTTTGGCTTCCCCGCCAGCTGCAGGGGGTTCTTTTGGTGGGTTCACCTTGGTGGTGGTCTCAGCGGGTGCTTCTGTCAATGCTGTTGTCAGCTCGGAAGTGAGGGCACTCTGCAGCGTGGGTATCTCTAACGTGGGCAATGTTTTACCATCATCATCCGCAGGGTCACTGGTTGAACGCAACTCAGACAGACGCAAGAATGGGCCCGAGTCGGTGGAGGAGGTATAATTATTCCCATTACTCCATGGATTCAGGCTGTTGGAGTCCCTGGCTGTATCAGCCCGTATAACCTTTATCCCCGCTTTTCGCATAAACTCCCTGTGCCGTTCCATCTTCTCTCTTTCCTCTTCCAGTCGGCGAAGCCGGCGTTTGCTTTCACATCGGCTGTGGGTTCTGGCGGCGGACAGTCTCCGTGGGGCCTTCTTCTGCCAAGCTAGATTAGCAGGATGAGCATTTTTCTGAAAGATTTTATCTTCCATCGCATTAGATACGTTATCCAGCTTGGAATTCAGCGGATGCCGTCGGAAGGCTTCTAGCTCGTCAGAAATCTTTTTAAGTACCGAGTAGCTTCTCGACTCTTGAGCTTCTTTCAATCGTTTCAATTCATCCCAGGTGTCCAGAATGGGTTGGTTTGTGGACTTCCTGCCAGTTTCGGCTGGAACCTGGGATCTAGGGTAGGAAGGTTTCTTCTGTTTTGCAGGTTTCTTCGCTTGGTGCTCATTTGAAGGGATTTCTGTATCTGAAGGCGTGAGTTCAGTCCCCTTTGGTGCTTCTTTAGCCTCATGTAGTAACCGCATCCTCGGTCGGGGAACCGCACTTCTGACTTCGGCATCAGGTGGCGGAGATTCTCGACTAGACTGGGTTGTGAGTCTTTTTGTCCCCGTCGTCGTCCTGCTACGCGATCGCGTTCTCGTTCTTGTTCCCAAAGATGAACTGGTTCGTCTGCTTCTACTGCTCTCCCTTTTTCGGCTTACACCACCAGAATCAGAAATCTGATCCGATTTCGTTGGAAGTTTACGCGTTCTCCTCACAATGCTATAGGGCAGAGCTGGGGCACGTTGCTGCACCTTTGCACGAACGTCTCCACTCGGCCGCACACGTTTAGTGACCAAAGGACGTGATTCTGACAAGTTTAGCGAACTCGATGGGCGTCTGAGCTTGCTGTTAGGCCGTCTGTTCTTTTCTGTTGTAGTGTTTAATGGCTCTGTCTTCTTCTTCGTAACCCTCGGTTTCGTCGTGCTCTTTGTGGATGAATCAACACTAATATCACCCCTCACGGGCTTTTTCGGCGGTTTCTCTACGTTGGTATTTTCGAGGGTATCGGTCAGGCCGTTTCCGCTGCTGGCACTACTACTGCTGCTACTAACGCTTCTTGAGAGCCATCTCCGACGTCGTGGACCAAAGGCACCAGAGGTGGTCCTTGACAGGGTGCTGCGTGAATTGCATTCGCTTTTCTCGGCTGGTGGTTCTGACAGTTGAGCAGGTCGAACTTTTCGCTCCACTTTTTCTACTCTTCTAGCAGCACTCTCACTGTGAAGCCAGTCAGCTATCCAGGCATCCCAGGACTGGTAGTTTAAAAGGCGCTCTCGGCCAACGTCCATGCCGCGTCGGACGCCGCGACAGCTGCCTTTCTGATTGGGTGCAGGGGGGGAGGCACGACTAACACCGTATGAACGCGCGATGAGTCACGCCGCTGGGCTCCAGTTGGCGGGCGCCATATCGATCGGCCTCGTCACGTGACACTAAGCCCGCGCCGGGCTGACACACGTCACGCCGTCATGATACACTCCGCGGAGCTAATATACGTTAGACAGGCACCAGAATTGAAATGCTCCACACTCACCTTGGGAACTTTGGATAAGGGTGCCGTTTTTACAGCCCAAAATTCACTTATTATGGTTTTTTTCCAGAATGATGACTAAATACTCAATATTCTAGAGGCTAAGATAAGATCCCCATTTATTATGGAAACACATCTAATCTCAGCTCCTGGCTTTCTGTTTCTTTACACGTGAGGCAGCGTGCTAGGAATGGGATTACGGAGTGCTGATATGCCGATGTACGGCAGGACATATGACGGAAGCCTCGGCGCATTGTATGGGAAGATTTCACAGCCATTAGTTTAGAGTGGAGAGGGTGAGCGACCTCATTAAGGGTGTGATCGGCAAATTGCTTGACCGTTTTAAGGTGTCGTTGTGTTATACTATCAGCTAAAAAACGTAAGAAACACCGACAGCTAAAGAGAGCATTCGGAGCATACGTTTAAAAATCAACAAGTCTTTTTTAAGCAAGGCCGAAAAAATAACCGGAGAACAATAGAGATTGAGGAAGAGGATGCAGGCATCTATAAATCGCCAGATTAGGGCTTGAGGGGTGTGATAGGAACCTACCCGACGGATAAAATATTGAAGCTTATGATTTTTTAGTGAAGAGGCTTTCAATATGAGAATGAAGTCGACGAGTTGATTTCAGAGTAATGCTGAGGTACCGGAAAGAGGATACCTCATTGAGCAGGATGTCTAAGGATTCAGGAGTGGGAGAAGGTCACACTCGGAAAACGCACTGGAATGACTTCTGATTATTTGGTAGAAGACCAGTTGCTAACAACTATGTTGAGACGTGGTCCAGGCCATCCTTCAGTACTTGGAGATGTATCTGGATTTTGAGAGGATGGTCAACAACCATATCATCAGCATATTTAACAAACAAGCATTCGTTTGGCGATCGTAGGCCGTCAGTGTGGAAGAAGACGCGAGGCGATAAGGTAGACTCTTGAAGAACTCCGCAGTTTTTTGGCAGGACCGTGGATTTTCGCTTGCCGCACTGAAGAGAGAGAGAGAAATGCTTTATTTAGAACGGAATATCCTAAATTATTAGCAAAAAATAGCTCCATTCACGGAGAGCAAGGGCTAAGGTAAGAAAGAGGTCCTGGTAAAAGGTCATAGGTAAAAGGTCATAGAATACTCGAGATTAAAGTCTTACACGATATCCACATCTACTATGGAGACAGGGCAGCTTTTAACTCCTCAATTTCCGTTTCTTCCCACATGAGGTAGCGTGCCAGGAATGGAAGAACAGAGTGCTGATAAGCTGATGTGTGGTATGTCATATGACGGAAGCCTCGACGCATTTGACGGGAAGACTTCGCAGTCATTAGTTCACAGTGGAGAGGGTGAACGACCTCACTAAGGATGCGATAAGCAAATTGGTTGAACGTTTTAAAGTGGCGTTGTATTATAATATCACCTGAAAAAAGCATAGGAAACACCGGCAGCTGAGAAGAGCATTCTGAGGATAAGTTTAAAAATGACCAGGTCTTCTTTAAGCAAGGCTGGAAAAACAACTGGAGAGCAGTACAGAATGAGGGGGCGATGCAGCGAAACAGAAGAGGTAGCATCTATTGCGTAATAATAATAATAATAATAATAATAATAATTTGTATATTTAAGGCCCAAGGGCCCCTGTCGTTACAAACTTAGTGCTATCGTGAAAATAAAAATAATAATGATAAGCAGTGAACTATTATAAAATAATTGTCATCGGCAGTAAAAAAACTCCTAGATCGGTGGATGAGTTCAGCGGGCCACCGAGTTCAAAAAAACTTTAGGGGAAAAAACTGCCTTAATAGGTAAAAGGGTTTGATGTGGTTGGTTTGGGACCTGATGTTGAGGGTTTGGGACGTTTATGGTCATGGGAAAAAATAATATATCGTTGAGTTAAGAAGGGGTCATTCGGGACAACAGGAGAAGGCAGAAGAAGTCAAGGGAACATCATCGAGTTGCGACCCACCAGATTCCAGAGCCAATCGCGAAGACCACAGCGAAGGTTGCAAAAACAAAGAAGAATTCGCAGCCCTTGGAAGTGATGCTTGACTCTGCAGAGGGAAATGCTAACATATTTAGAAACCATTTAAGTATCCTGGGAAGAGCTTCAAAGGCCACGAGGACCCTTTTAAAAATCTACAACTTGCGTGTTTGGAAAGGAAACAGACAGTAACGACTTTATTTCCTCTAAATTTAAATGCTTATATAAGTTGCCTTTAAAAATCGACAGTGTAGAAGACAGTCTAATATCGAGAGGAAGGTTGTTCCAAATAAAAGCATATTTGGAGGTAAAAAAGCGAGAACGGTTAGATGTGGAGCTACGGGGCGGTAAAATTATCATGGAAGAGTTACGAGTGGCGTAAGGTCGGTCAACTGGAAGGAGAGCGTTAATTTGTGGGAGATTAGGACTATTGTTAACGCGAAACAGAAAGCATAGACCAGCTTCGAGTCTTCTTATCCAAAGAAATTTAATGTTTGCTAATTGACATCTATCTGTATAACACATACCAGACCCAGAAACAGAAAATATTTTACGAGTGAAAACTCGCTGAACCTTTTCAATCTTACTACGGTCATGCTGGGTGGAGGAGGGTTTTGGAACGTATTTTGCAGGAAATGAAAAACAATGGAGAAAAATCAGCCTTTCTTGCGGTTTTAGATGAGCGAGTCTGCGTCATAACATGAAAGGCATTTTTTCCAAAATACGGTTTCATCTATGCGGGGCTGTCACAAAAACATTGTTTACAACTTAAAATTATGTATGAAAAATTTCTGGAATGTTGAAGAATGGAAAGAAACTTAACACGAATAAGGTAAACGTGGACAGAGTTTTCGTGGCCAATATATATAACCAGCAACCTGCAGTTCTTCTTCACATCCTGTCTTAGTCACACTGAGCCCAACCCTAGGTTCATTAACGCACATCATAGTGAAGTATTTGCCAAATTTGCGGCACACGGGCAAGGTATCGACTGGTACGGGCAGAATTTTCTGCGATTCCAATCCGTATTACTTTCACGCAAAATTAATACAAGGGCACAAGGAGATGGACGGATAATTAAAGTACGTACACGGCTGACTGCTACGAACTATAAATACCGGGCAATCTGTACGTATTTCAGGCTTATCTGCACATGGCTCCGATTAGCCTACCAATACATATGAGTAAAGATTCCCGATGAAATCCGAAACGTCGGGAAAATAAAACTCTTGTTTCAGTAGTCGCATCTTCTTCTTCTTCTGAACTGTTTCTTGGAACTCGCATATTCACTTCTATTGGCAAGGGCATTTTTGTTGGATAGTATTTAATGCGCGACAGCTGTTTGATTGAGTAATTTACATGAAAGTAAGTCTTTTATCAAGTTTCGCGATTGAAGACGTTACAGGTGTCGAAGGGCATGTAACAATGATAGATTTGTGTCGCGTAAACTGAAAGAATATCAGGATTGGAAAGTAAGGTCAGAATGTCAGAATGTGGAATATTACTCGACCAGGTTTTCAGCAAGGTAAAACAGAGCTTGTTTCCCAGAAAGGGGCCAAACCGTGCTCCTTTGTGCAATGGTTAGGTGAGGTGGCTTGGCTTGACAGGGCGCCGGTTCCTAATATTTCGAAGTTAGACGTCCCCATTTCCCTTTTCGTCATGCCAAGTGCCCAGCGCATTGAAGGGAAGACTTCGCAGTTCAGAGTGGAAAGGGTGACCGACCCCACTAAGGATACGATCAGCAAATTACTTGACTGTTTTACAGTGGCGCTGTATAGAAATTCCAGCTAAAAAAACGCAGGAAACACCGGCAGCTGAATAGGGCATACGGCGGATACGTTTAAGAATGCCCAGGTCTTTTATTAGTAAAGCTGTAAAAATAACTGGAGAGCAATAGATAATGAGTGGTAGACTGCAGGCATCTATAAATCGCCAGATGAGGGCTTGTGGTGTGCGCTATGAACACAAGCGGCGGATATAATATCAAAGTTTACGGATTTTAATACAAAAAGCCTTCTATATGAAAAGCAAATTTAAGATTGGATGCCAGAGTAACACCAAGGTATCGGAAAGAGGATACCTCGTTGGGTAGAATATCAATATTTTCAGGACTGAGAGAGGGTCGCAGTCGAAAAATACATTGGAATGACTTCCGCTCGTTAAAGAGGAGACCATTTTCTGTCGACCATGTTGACATGAACGAATTGAATTTGGACAGTGAAATAGTCCCCAAGCCAAGAGGCAACCACATGCAGATGTTTTATTGGTGTGAAGTTGGTGTGGGATACTATAAAAGGCTGATGAGTAGTCAAGAAATGCACATGCCTAAGCACGACAACCCTTATCTAAATTTCTTTGAGCAGAATGGACTACCAGAGCAACAGCGTCTTGTTAACTACGCCTAGCCTTATATAAAAACTGCAGGGCATCGGAAAAATCGGAGGAAAACGGCGTAATTATGTCCAAAGCAACTTGTTATGCAAGTTTCAGTAGTGCAGAAGAGCAGGCAATTGGATAAAAAGATTTTGGACCAGTAGAGGGTTTTTTCGGGATTGGAGTGACTCTCACTGATCGCCACTCATCAGAAATCTTAGACTCCATGAAGGACAAGTTGATGAGGTTTGTCAATGACGGGGCTAACTGAAAAGGGCAGGATTTAAAGAGAAATGGTGAGATCCCATCTGGCCCTACAGCTGTTGAACCTCGAACCTTTTTAGGATGTTTCATCACTGTTTTCGCAGGCACAGGAACAAAGACAGATGTAAAAAGCTGACTAACAAAAAGGTCGTTAAGCCTGGAAATCTCACGCTTTATTTGGACGTTCGCGTGATTTAGTCTATCTCGTAGACCTAGTTTGTAGAACAATTCATTTTGGCGTCTAGAAGCTTTTAGGTGGAGAGAAGAGATTCTGTCAGGTCTAATCAAGACAGTGTCAAGAGGACAGCAGACAGTAAAACGTTATTTTAAAAAAGTTTTGAGGTAACGAGAGCATGACTCGACATTCGAGTGCTCAAAAAAATGGCGTTTTTACGTCCAAGGCAACTCGTTTTGCAAGTTTCAGTAGTGCAGAAGAGCAGGCTTTGGGACGAAAGGATTTGGAACCAGAAGTAGAGCTTTTCTCAGGGTGGGAGTGATTCTCCCAGAACGCCAACCATCGGGAATCCTGAACTCCATGAGATGATGAGGTGTGCCGATGCAGGGGATAACTGAAAAGAGCAAGAATTGGGGAGAAACGGTGAGACAATATATGGCCCGGCAGCTGTTAAACCTTGATACACCCCGCACAGCTGATTGACTTGTGACAGATGGCGGAATTCAAAATGCTGGACAATCACCCTGGGAACTTTGAATGACGGTGCCGTGTATATAGCCCAAAATTTACTTATTATGAAGGAATGAAAACGTTTGTGTTCCAGGTATTTGCATGAATGAGGAAGAAGAAGGGTTGGCGTGCACCCTTGAGCTGAGTTTTTGAAGTCTTATCGCAAGGATGTTAAGGCTACTACGGTTTAACCCTTACAGCTGCGATCTTCCAGGCCGGGTTCCTTACGAGATGAGCGAAGACTTGGAAAGCCATAAGAGTAGGAACAATATATTGTTTGCAGAATGAGTTGAAGAATAGTTCATAGGAAGATTGACTCGGTCTGGCGTGGCGTTCGACTGCTAGAGCCATGTGAGAGAGCAGCAGCGGCGCGTTCGACTCGCGAGGGGGCAGAATGCCAAGTAAGTTTAGCGTCAGTCATCGGGGTGGCAGCCGAATCCTCTCTCTGTCTCGCGGCCTTGATTGTGATTGGTTGGACCGCACGAAGGTAGACACTGGCGTGGGTGGTTGGTGTCTCATGCGCCAGTTTGCGTCTGGTCGGGGGCAGGCCGAAAAGTACATTCGCGCAAGGGCCTGCTTTGAGTGACATTTTCTGTAAAATCAAGAGTTAGGTGGGCATCGGGCAGAAAGGAACACTACAGTCTTCCAGGAGTCAATCGCCAGAGGGGTCATCGTAAGGCATAACAATGATAGAAGGGAACGGTCGGAGTGAGTTAATTAGCTGTCAGTGCTGTCAACGTTCACCGGGGCGTCAGCAACGAAAATGGGGTTAATTATGGTGGATGCGGGCCAATTAATTGTAAGAGTTCGACGGTTAAGGATGTGCAACAAATTGATCAGTGCTCGACAACCCTTCTCATCACTTATTGTGGTTTTAATTTAGTATTTGATGACAGGGTAGTCTTATGGCAACTAGCTCGAGTCGAAGTGAACTTTCCTGAAGGCTCACAGACGCTAGTCTGGACACCTGGATCAGCCAATCACAGTTCCTGCATAGATGCCTTTTGCTGGCCGGCGACGAATAGCAAACTTGCACACGTTCCCCATGCAATCTTGCCAAAAACCTTCAAGGTCGACCCAGCCAATGAACGCTATCTCTCTCTTTCTCTCTCTCTCTACTGGTCTGACTGCTGTCAAACCAGCGCTTGGACCACGGCTGGCCTCCTGACTGGTCGTGTTCTCCCAAGTAGGACTTCTTCCATCTATTCTCCTTTCCTCTGTGTACACAATATACTGTTCCGACTACTCTGGCCTTTCCAAAACTTCTTCTCTTCTAAGTTACCATGGTCTGAAGATCGCAGTTGCTAGGGTTTAACTCACTTAACCCCCTGCGATAGTCTAACACTCATTTAACTCAGAAGGAGAAGAAGAAGAAGAAGGCGAAGAAGAAGAAGAAGAAACGATCACTGGAACAAGAGTTTTATTGTCCTCACATTTCTGATGCCGTCGGGAATCCTTAATCATAGGTAATCGTAGAACCGTCTGATACATCTTCTACTGAACTGCTTCCTGGAACTCACATATTCAATTTTATTGACTGATCTAACTCCCATCTAAACTATTTGCTGAGCACCGAGTAGGGAAAGGTTGATCGACCATTAAAAATATTTTCCGCAGTAATACGGCTCTCATATAATCACATATAATCACTTAAAATAGGTTGTGTAAACCCATGAACTATTAACTGGAATTCGGACACTGTACTTCGGTTAGGAATGACTAAGTACCTGGGGTTGTAATATTGATTATCTTGTAGTATAATTACAAGATACTGCCGCCACGCCATCATCCTGGCTTTTCATGCGAAAACATTGCTAACGACTGATCGATAAAGTTAATAAACCTTTTTCCAAGGTGGACCTTATTGGCAGATTCCATACGAGGGGCAAAGTTGGACGGGCAATATTGATCCAAATGAGGTTAACCTCACGGTGTGACGCGTGGAATTCGTAGCTCAAGGGGTTAGAGTGTTGGTTTGCGCAGAAGGCCTCCCATCTGTTTGGAGGATCGAGCAGGTCACCCAGACAGAGGCACAGACCATTCGAGGTCACGTCGGACAAGTCAACCCCTGTAACAGTAGGAGGTGTTAGGGTGGCCGAACACGTCACCCAGAAGTCAGACAGTACGAGTTCACGTGAGGCCATTCCAGCGCATACAGAACGGGCCATGTCGCGCGACCTGCAAAGGGCGAACATTAGGCCAGGACAAAGAAGGCATGTAAAGTCAGACTGCCCAGGAGCCGGACTGCTGTTGTCAGTGAGGTCACACGAGGACAGATGCACAGAGGTGCGTAAGCGAGCGTGCGCACCAGGAGAGCCAATGGGGAGCAATGAAGACTGCCTCTTAAATAGTTAGGTGCTAGCAGAACGGGGACTCTGTTGTGGGACACGCTGCCGATGACCCGAGACTGACCGACCACAGAATACTACTGCTGGACACATGGAGCAGAGTTGATGTACTAGTACAAGTGACAGTTAAATACTAGCTGTTATCCTATTCTGTCTTCGCTTCCTAGCACGTACTGGGGGAACATAACCGGTGATGACACAGGAACACACCAGGTTACAACACCCTCCTATGCGGGTTCAAATCCCACCGAATGCCACGAGTTTTTCACAATTGGGTCAACTGAAAGTCTTACTTGGAACAAAGGAGTAGTCGCCTACAAATATGCAAACTACTTTCTTTGAAATGTTCGGCTGTTCTGATGCATTTCTTAACTTCTGTGTACCAATAGGGAATTCAAAGGCGTTTGCTCATATTTCCCTTAAAATACTTAAACCTCGTTCAGTTCAACTTGCAACGCCTAAAATCTAGTTTAAAGCTCATGAGTGTTTGTATTGACGAAATCAAAGAAGTCGTACACGTTTATTTTTTGTCATGGCGCCGTTGTCACCGGCAACATTGTTATCTGCTGCAATTCCTGAAACGATTGCCTGAGACAGTGAAAAAAAAATTTGAATTTTGGTAAACAGAGGACCGGCTGCTTTGTACACACAGAACGCTCAACTTCAAGTCACCTTACCTGGCCCGCCACGACTTGCTCTAGTCCTCGAAAATAAAGAAAAGCCAAATGGGGAGCCATTTTTAGCGCATAAAAGAGATTAACAATAAATAATCGAAGGCAATTAATAGTATTACAGAATTCGCCGGCTATTAAGCCCACGGTTAATAAGCCCGCCGCTTATTGAGCCCAATTTGGTCTGGGCCGGAGAGGGGCTTTATAACCGGCGACTGCTGCATTAAGCCCACGGTTAATAAGCCCACCGCTTACTAAGCCCTATTTGGTCTGGGCCCGAGGTGGGCTTAATAGCCGGCGACTTGTGTAGTAATAGTAATAGTATTAGTTCGACAATAAATGTTTCGAAAAGAAGAAAAACCCGTTGGGACAAGTACACATCATCTAAATTAATTGCTTTTAGGTTGCGAAAATCCCCAACACAGAAATCCGAAGAGTAATTGGCGAGCATACGTATACTTTCAATAAATTATCATCAAGCCATTGCATTTATATGGGAAGGGGGTAAATCGTTAAAGGTAAATTTTAGGTAAATTACGTTCAACGTTACAAGCAAATTAGTCCAGGGAATAGGGTAGGGGTTGGTGTAGTAAAACGCGGCTAATTAAGCGGTAAGATTAGGGAGAAGGGGGGTGGTGGAAGAGGAGAGAAGAGACTTGGGGAAAATGCCGGTATCTAGGTGGCCGTTGGCCATGCTAAGCTTCGGGCTTGCAGCAGGTTCTTCTGCGCGCACGAAATTGGCTTCCTCAACCGGATAGCAGTCGCTTCTACTGTTGCCAGCAGGCGCTGTCTCATTGACTTAGGGTAGCTTGCTGGGACCTTGAAGATCACCCTGAAGGTTCCGTTGGGATCCACCTGATGTCCGGAATCCACCATGTGCGCTAGGATAGAGCTGTTGATGGTTCTGTTGGTATTGAATTCACCCTTTCTTAGCCATTGCGAGAGGTGTTCCTTTATTCTTTTGGATAGGCGCCGACTCGTGCGACCAATATAACCTGCTCCCCTGGAGCAAGCACAGGAGTTGATGCACATGGAGGTGGTCTGAGTCGGTAACCTGTCCTTACCTTCACCATGGAAGTCTGGGTTAGTTTGGAATAGTACCCAAACTATCGCTCTTGGGAAAGTTCGTGACACGGCCTCCTCAAGGCATCTTTTCAGGAGTTCACCTGTCACGTCTCCTCGAAAGGGCACTTTGAGAAATAATGTTTTCTTCTCCACAGTGAGTGTTGTGGGTTTCATTTCTTTAGTAGCCATATTCTTGGTAATGAATTTCTCAGGATCTCCGTTCTCACGGAGTAAGTCCTGGATTTTCTTGAGTTCCTATTCAATAGTATCTTCAGAACAAATTTTTATAGCCCTTTGCGTTAAGCAGCGAACTAGATTTCGTTTCTTTTAGAAGGGAACGAAACTGTTAAAGTTCGTTTATTGTCCAGACCAGGTTTTCTTTCTAGACACGCTCCTTCGGACCTTATCGTCGGGTCTACGACTAAGGAGGACGTTCAGGAAGGGAAGAGAACCTGCTGTTTCCATCTCCAACGTGAACTGTATGGAAGGATGGGCTTGATTGACCGCGCTTAAGAGCGCGTCTCTATCGGTTCCTTTTTTGGCAATCATGAAGATATCATCCACGTAGCGACCGTAGTGCTTTAACTTGTGGATCTGATCGCTAAGTTGATGTTTTTCCAGCTTGCCCATGAATATGTCAGCCAAAAGTGGTCCCAGAGGTGAGCCCATGGCAACGCCATCTATTTGTCTGTATATTTGGCCGTCAAAAAGGAACTGCACATTCAGTGTGCATTTCAGTAGTAGTTCCTTTAGTACATTCATCGGTTTTCCTATTTTATGTTGATTGCTCAATAGGAATTCGCAGACGTATTCAACTGTCTCGGTAACCGGGACGTTTTTAAACAGCGAGGAGACGTCTAGGTAGAACATTCTCATACCGTGTAAGTCCTCATCTTTGATATCATCGATAAATTCAAACGTGTCTCGATAGCTCCGTGGTGCCAGTTGATGCTGCAAAGGCTTGAGTTTCGCCGCCAACCCTTTCGCTGTCGCATGATACGGTCCTTTGCGCATGTCCAGAATCGGACGAACTGGCAGGCCATCCTTATGGATCTTTGGCAGACCATACAAACGGGGGATTTGCGTGCCTACTGGTCGGAGGCCTTCGAAGTCCCGGTCGATTATGAAGCCTTGCGAGTGGAGTCTTCGTAAGCAGTCGGTCATTTGGGCCTCTACTTCTTCTGTGCGATCTTTTTCCTTGTCAACTTTCTTGAATTTTGTCTGATCTGATAGGATCGTTTGCATCTGTAGTCTGACCTTTTCATTTAAACGAAACCGGTTCCTAAATGAAGGAACGACACCGGACCTGAAGAATATCTGGCAGGCATACGTAGCTTTCGATAAATTTTCCTTGGGCCATTACATTTATACAGGGAGGAGGTAAAAGGTAACATGCTGGCAATTTTGTTCATCATCACAGTACTCGGTTGGTTGCGAGGAGATGCGGGTTTTTTGAGTCCGGACAGGGCAGAGGGGGGGTTAAAGGGGGCGAAAACGCGGAAAGATGCAGGCAGTTACGTACCTGTTGGCCGTGCCAAGCTCGGGGCTTGCAGGAGGTTCTTTTTTGCTGCCAAAACCGGCTTCCTCAACCGGATTGCGGTTGCTTCTGCTGTTGCTAACAAACGCTGACCTAGCTAAGTATGTTTTACTATTTACTATTTTTTACTATGTACTATCTTTTACTATTTGGGCGTCGGCTGTGTTACTCACCACAAACGTTTGCATAGTCCACCCGCATATTGCATTGTTCTTCCTTCGCGATCTTTAGTGGTTTACGACCACGATTATACGTTAGATTGTGTTCCTCAACATAATGGTACGGCATAGTCCATACGAATATGACATTTCATCTCCCATGGAGATATGTAGTGACATCAAGACAAATTTACAAAAACGAAAACATAGTATTCAATCATCGTCCAGTGAGTTTCTTACCGCACTTTAAATTCAAAATATATGTTACATACTATTCGCTCTCTTCTGAACGTTACCTTACTGCTACGGTTTGTAGACGTTTCTTTTTTAGAAACTAAGATACACGTTGTCCGATAAGAAAATGAGATTCGAATCTTCGGGTCCAGTTAGCGTTCGAGAATGTTGATCAATGTCGGATTCATCTCGCTTTTGATTCGCATTTGACTTTCCGGACCCTCGAATTTGGGTCAAGTCCGAATTTTCACAAATTGCTTTTGTATTGACCCACGCTTGCTCGTTGTATATCTAACCTTATTATTACGATTTTATCTACTCATCCCTGCTTTTGTATGTTATATTTATTTCATTTTCTCTCTCCTGTACTCCCTGTAATGCCCCAGCCGTATAACCAATATTACAGAACTCTGGAGTGTGTGCTTTGCTAAATAATCCATATAATCGATTATTGCCGTCATCTTACATTAAAAATAAATGCCCCTCGTTTGTAGGCGCCTCCTTGTACATTTTGGATACAAATCACTTTTAGTGAAAATCATTAAAAAGGCGAAAGCGCTGCCTCGCAAATGCCTTCGTTCAACTCCCAAAAGATGCACAACTACGTTACAGCAGCAAGCATATGTGTGTCCCCACAAATCGACGCAATTTCAGCGAACTGCCGACCTCTGAGTCTTCTAAAACCTCCAAGGACACGAACTGCGAAGTCATGTCGACACTGTCAGGACAGCGCTGCGCAGTTCGCAGGTAGTCCTCCTGGCTTGCAGACGGAGACCTAATCACACGCGGTTTCTTCCAGTCCCGGTAGACATCTGGTAGGTTGGCTCTCTTACATCTGCTCTGATATAGTGTCTCTTTTTTCGCTCGAGAAATTGCCTATCTAACGTCTTCAGTACGCGCCAGAATTCGTTAAGCATGCTGACATATGCGAAAGATTTATATTATTTCACTACTCGGCATTGACTCACGTTGCGTGACTGATTATCGTGCAGTCTTTTCTGAAGTTATTTCAGTAATAACGAGCTTCGTTCTGACCACTAGCAAAACTTATGTTCGGTAAAAAGTAACTACGTAAATAATATGTGTTTTTATCATTGATTTTGACTGCCTTTATAAATTCCAATATAATTTATGGATAACATGCACGAAACATTATTTCATGTACTCGTTCGGTAGCAAATTACGCCTTCTTTACATTTTATACTTAAAAAAGGCGAAGCTTTCAGTTTAAAAAGACGTTTTTAAATTGCTGAATAATTTTGAAACCTACTGACTGCTACACTCGAGATCAAGGTTTACAAACTGCGCACTGTGTACATCCCATTAAAGGAAAAGTACGTTGAACCTACAGTTTGAGGAAGAAGTCACATAGTTATCATGAAATTATGCAATAGATGTGGAGTAGGCTTTATGAAGTATACGCAGTATTAATAAACAAACAGATATGATGAATTATAAATAAACACCTAACAATTGTAAAAAAGCTCTTAATTAGAAATTTTTTAAAACCTAAAGATATGCCTTACTTTATGTATAAGATTAAAAGAAGGTGTAATTTGCTACCGAAGAGGTACAACAAGTAATACTTTCGTGTATATTTTCCATTTAATACATTTGCATCTAAAAAGGCGGTCAAAATCAATGATAAATACGTATACTATTCAAGTAGTTACTTTTTACAGTACATCCGTTTTGTAAGTGGCGAGAATGAAGCTCGTTAAAAAGCCCGCTTCCTACCATGACTGAAATGACTACAGAATAGGCTACATGATAAGCCGATTAGCAAAAGAGTATCCATTTTTTGCCTATGTAGGCATGTCGCGCGAATTCTGGTGCGTACTGAAATCAACAGTCAATCAATCAACCTACCTGCAGACTGTTAAACTAAATCCTCATTGAAACATTGTTTTCCCGGAAGAAATTTTAACAAGGCAAAGATCACCAGCTTAACAGGATTAATTGACGTCATACAATTCAGCGACCTCTTATTCGACTGCAAACGGCCCTTGTCACTTAAGTGTCAATCTAGAAGGGTGAAACTTGATAGGTTAATAGAGTAGAAACTATTAGTCTTCGATTCGGGCGCAAGGTGAGGGGATAGGGGGGAGATAGTTGCCACAGTTCATGTTAGTTCACCTTCATGAAAGCCTGTGGGACGTGGTTAAACAGGGGAGTGGGAGGATGGGATAGCATAAGCAGGAATGATTTTATCGATCGTTACCATGGCAACGTGAGGTTAATCACATGATTCAGCTGCTACCAGAGTTCTGGTTTTCTTCTCCGCATTGCAGCAGTCTCTGCAAATCATGGGGACGTCCGGTCGTCGCCCGAAGCACGACCTTGAATACAGTCTTTCGGTCGACCGTATGGCTAGTGTCCACTAGGGGCTTCGTGATTAAAATCTAAAGTATTTTATGTTCCACCCTGAGCAATCACTTCGGCATACGTTCAGCCGACCGCACTACCAATTGCAACGGCCGTTTGCGGTTGAATGTGAAGTCGCGAAATCAAACGACGTCAATAAATGCCACCGATCTCCTGATCCGTGGCTAGTTTCAAACTTCATTGTTAAGGTAGTTATGTTTCCTACCTCTGGTTTGGTGGCCAAACGTGGACGTTTGTTATCTTTTGGCACTGGATCCCACACAAGGAGTGCTTCTCCAATCTGTGTTTCAAAAAATATCGAGCAAATTTTGACCTGTAAGCGGACTATTAAAATGGACCTTCTAGCGAATTATTAAATGTACACAGAGATTATTTGCATGGATGGCAGATGCGTCCGTTTAAACCTAGTTCAGGGGGCAAAGCAATCGGGGTGGATCCGAGAGTCGGCAGTTTGATCGTCCCCCAGCGTGTATGTCATCCACCCGAACGGTGTTGAGCCTTACTATAGGCTGTCGCTAGGTATGTTATCACAAGCCCGTTAGTTAAGGTAGAACGCTGAGTCTACACTAGTCTTCTGTCGGTATCATGCCTCATAAGTCACATCGGATCAGCATAATTAAATTCGGCGCATCCCTGAGGAATAGATCAGTGCACAAACAAATAATATATACTCCCGATCTACAACCGGCTAGACACCGAGCTCGATGGCTCAATGATTAGGACGTCTGCCCCTGACTGGCGAGGCGCGAGTTCGAAACTCGGGTGCGGCGGCAATTTCAGCTGCTACACTAGAGTTGGCTGCCTGTGGCTGATGAGGGTCAATAGTCCGAAATAGCTATCTCACAGTACGCCAAGTGTCTGCCTGAATACTCCTATTAAAACATAATTAAATTCATTGATTTTACTAGAGGTAGAGCGATCAATTTGGATGCCTTCGGACTGCCCAAGTGTCCCATGGGATGGACTACTTATAATACCAGACTTGTATTATCATCTAATTGGCAATGTTGGCAAAAGCTGCCCAGTAGTAATGTTATTCTGCTTTGGCGTAGGAAAAACAGTTGCCAATAATTTGATCATGGCGACTTATTGTACCTTTTTGCTAGTATTTTGAGAATGTAATCGACGGCGGTTTGTAATCGGCTCAGTTGTGGCTCGCTATTTTGTTATTTCCACATATTTGCACAGTTTTTCATTGGATTACTCGTTCTATTCTCACATCCTTCTTTGTCAAGCCTGCAGCAAACCATGTTTTTACGAGACGCAACGATTGCTTTCGGCCTGCCCACCTATCACTGGAGATGGACTCATTATAAGGCAAAAATATTCATGTGGTGCACCTCCTATGCCCCTAGTAACAGCATTTTTTATATGTAAACGGTGATTATAAGGTTTTGGGGGGCGGGAAAATAGCATAGGCAGGGAAGGAAATTTTAAGAAGTGTAAAGGGAAAAACGTAGGCGAAATTGTTTCCCACTGCCGCTGGGAGTAACCTGTTCTGCAGGTAAATTGAAGGTGTGCGCGGCACCTCGCACCGTGGAATATTCTTATCTAACTCCAGAACGGTAAGTTGGACCTCAGGTAAGTTGAAGTAGACGACCTCCAAACCAAGATTTCTATTTTTCAGGAATTTCAAGAAACCTGCAATTTGATAATCGGGTTTTTCTACAAGACGCTAAACAAAAATACAGATTAGGCAAATCTATATATATAAATAAACACCATTTACAAATACAATAAAATAAAATGCATACAACAGTTAGTAAAGTATAGTCCACTGCCTATCCTAATTTTCCACCCATAACACCCCTACAACCACCGTTTTCGTAAGACAAACTGCTGGGACTAGGTATTAATGAGGTACACTAGATAAACTACTGTTGCCATCAGCTCGGTCATGGCTGGCTAATCTTGTTAATTCCACATAATTGCGCATTTGTTTATTGGTAAGCTGGGTTGATTCTCAAATTCTTCTTGAAAAGCCTGCAACAAACCATGTGTTGGCGGACGAAACGATTGCCGAGATGCTTTTGTTATGCCATCAATTTTTTGTTGATAGCTGATTGGTCCATTGTCGCCGGCACTTTCATCAAGCGGACCGAATAAAAGACACACAGCCTTTGGTGCGGTGAATTGCTCTGACTTGTTTTGTGTTATTACGCTTTCCTCATGGCCGATTGACTCCTCTTTTTCTCTCTCGTACTGGGCCTTGAGGACTAGCTCAGAGGTCGTGCTTATTTAAAGGTACCAATGACAGCAAAATTTATTAGGTTATGGCATTTCGGGAGAGCTCTTCAGTTGCTGCTTCTCATTGCGTAACGTGAATCACACAAAAGAAAACACTAATTGAATTCATACAGAAAAAATCGATAAAAACAAAAGGTTATAAGAAATGGCCAAGAGGCTAATCAATAACATAAGAATTCAAAACGATATGGTCCGCAAAAAACGAAGAACGACATTTTAGGTAAAAATTTGGGAGGGGAAATGTGTAAACAGGGAGCCAAGGTTACCAAGACAGAGTTAGGTTCACTACATGCTCCAACTGGTTACATAGGTCGGGTTTGAACCGCCGTATGTAGGCTACCTCCAGGAAGCGTAAGAAACGAGTTGTTTGTGCCCGAACAAGTACTCAGAAAGACGTTTTGGGTTCAACAGAATGGCCCGCGTCTAGCATGTGTTCAGTAATCGGTGACCGAGGAATTCTGTTTTCTTGCCTTATTAACCAGCCAGACAAATGTTCCTTAGCTAATTACAAGTGCCGGGCACGGGTCGTAACAAGTATTTATAAAAGTCGTCTGCTACACGACCGCTTAGCTGTCATAGATCTTATCTGCTGCATTTAGGGCCAGATATTGTATTTATTACAGCGCTTGTTACTTCGTCCATGCACGAGTCGTTAAGTGCCACTAAGGCCTCCTTCAACAACTGGTGCCATGTCTGAGTAGGGTAATTAGTCACGTCACAGAGGGGGCGTACGGATGAAACTCTTTCCAGCATTGCTATCATTTGGTTAAATCACCGAGTAATTGACACGAAAATCACCAAGACTTGTGCGAAAGCAACCACTGCACCAAGTAAAATCGTCGGTGATAAATGTGGACTTTTAATCGTGAGTGATAAGGGGTTGCACAGCATTCCCCTGTCTTTATCTGCTGCGGTTGCTGATGAGGGATTGTGGTAAAGATCTGAAACGTCTGGCAAACAACATTTTCCTCCAGTATTTGCATCTTTTTTTCTCAACTACTTCTTGGAGCTTGTCTTTTCGTTTGCATCGGCAACACATATCGCTGTGTTCCATGCTGGAACCATTGGTAGTCCGATCAGTGATGAGACCGAGAGTTTAGAAGGAAATGCTGGACAATGTGGGGTCTTTTTATGCATATCCTACATAAAGACATTAGGCGCTGTGACCTTAATCCGTGGTACTTGCAACGCCAAGTTGTGCAAATAATATAAGGTGCATGAATGCGTTTCAACTGCATTTCAGTGGTCCCTAGTACTTCAATGGAAATTTTTCGAATACTCAGAAGGCTGATTGACATTGCTGACAAGGTAGACCGAAATGGCTGTTTCTGGTTTATTAACCGTCATCAGTCAGTCAGTATTACCCAACCCCGGATGGTCCACCACCCCAGGGCTCGAACGCGTGAACCATCGAACGGGATAAGTGCGTTCCGTGGCGAACAGTTAGTGTTCACAAACGAATTCGAAGGCTTCCGCAGAACCAATGCGGTCACCAGTATCCGTCACATGCGTGACCATAGGACCGCCTTTTGCGAACATCCGGCTCCTTTGGATTAAAAATGGGCAAGTAGTTCAAATGGCCTGACACATTGCAGTTCTTTTCGCGAGAGGTGAGCATTCACCAAGGAAGTTCAAAATTAATATCCTCCTAAATGTTGTCAATGAAATTATACGTATACTTGACCCGACGGCTTTTCCACGGGTTTTCAAAACATCGGTTTTTGTATCATTATTATTCTGAACGGATATTGCTAAGTGCCTTCAGCGATCTATTCTTTCTCTTTTTTACGCCCTGAAAACGGCTTCTCATTCTTGGGGATATAAGGAAGTCACGGAGAGGGAGAGGGGCTAGGTTAGCGAGCAGGGGTGGTGATAAACCGTTGTCATATTGTCTTTCACCAAAACCCGTTTATTTTGAATGACGTGTGGGCAGTCACAGTGGCAGGATGAAATTAGCTGGCTCTTAGATTGCTACAATTTAAGTTACTTGAATTCAGTTACTAAATATAGAAACTTCGGCCACTGGATTACTCGTGCACTTAATTGCATTAGCAAAATACAGTGTTGATGCTACCTTTACAAATCTGTCGCAGAGTCCGTTAGCGGAAGCCATTCTGAAACAAACGTCATAGGAATGAGTAATGTGACCTGTGTGTAGCAAATAGCCCTTTTGATGCAGACTGCAGAAATGAGAAAAAGTTTGTAGAAACGGAAATCGCGTATCATTGGAAGAGGGGAATGTTCGATCTGCCGACTTGGTGTGCGCTTTACCCCGTGCCTTGTGGTCTCCATTCCGAAAATAATCGATGCTTATCTGAATTACGGAATAAGACTAGTTTTGTCCCCAAAAAAGGCCGGACGATAGACAGAAGCCTTCTTTATAAATAATGGGAATTATAAGGATTAGTATTATAGGGCCTCTAACTGATCGGCGTAGACCTATCCGTCACTGCATGGTCCCGATCAAAAACTGACAAGACAGCGAGGTCTTAGCGCGGTAGTAAGTGCGTTGAACTTCTAACTAACAAGGTCGCGGGTTCGAAACTTGAGCAGGACATCAGGTTCGGGGGAAAACTTGAGTTGAATATGACGAACTGACGATGGCTTATAAGCCAGAAATGGTAGGTAGTGGTTGGGTGATATGAACAAAAAAGAATTGTTAATCTTGTAAAATTATCAAGCTAAATATTTAGTTTTAGATAATTATCGGGATTTTTACATTGCTAACACAGTCTTTTAATTGCTTCCCTCTGAATTACTTCTCCCTACAATCCATATCTCTTCAAAAATTTCGAAACCAGTAACACTTACTAATTACGCTTCCTAGGAAATAAGTGGTATTCTAGGGATTGATTGTCCCGGCGAACTGTGCCAATTGGTTAAGATACAGAAATAACTAACAATTCCCCCAAAAAACATATTCTGTGCTGTTTCATTGCACCCTAACGAGCTGATACCCTCGGTGCACACCTAAACTACTTAGTTGGTTATTCAAACAACCAAGATGAGTTCTACTCACAGACAGTTGTGAGTGCTTGATCTGCGACTTACTCGCATTTTGCTGGCATTCACGGAATCTTTCAGTTGCTCGTGGGCATACCATAAGGTGACTGCCGTTTCGACGCCATTTGAACACGCCTTTAAACACGTCTTTCGGCGAATTTCAACAATTCGTTAAATATTTAAAACCTACTTATTATGTTTCAGTAGCCAACAAATCCTAAACTAAAGACAATGCGTCCCCAACCTCAGCCAGACCAAAATTGGCCGATGTCAACACAGTACCTGAATCGAGCGAAGCAAGCTGCGCTGGCCTCAACGGGAGCCGGACACTTGGCACCGTTGTTTGGTCCAGGAGGAGAAAACTGCAGACCCAACAGAGGCGGCCCCTACCATCCAGGCCCCAAACCCGGCCAGGGTCGCCAGGGTTGTGCTAACTGTCAACAGCAACAGCAAGCAGGATGCCAAAACCCGGACACTCTGGCTTTCACCTCGCAGCTCTCCGGCCTTCCAGTACCCGAACACCCCTCAGGTGCCTTCCCCAACTTCAACTACGTCATGGTAGCTCCTCAGAATGCTGGTGGAACTTGTAACCAACCGTGTGGTGGTGGCGGTGGAGGGGTAGGAGGCGGTGGGAGACCAAACCCCTACTTTCAACAGCAGTCATCACCAGGGCAACAAATGCCATGGCAACAGGGCTGTGGACTACCGCAGTACCAGCAACAGCAGCAGATGCAACCGCCAGCGTTTTCGCAGAACCAGGGGCCGCCTATGAGCGCACAGTGGCCACCCATGGATAGCTCGAACTGTCAATGTGGACGCTGTGGTGGTGGCGGTGGAAGCAGTGGTGGTGGTGGCATGACAATGACGAACTTATTCTAGCTCCCGGGACAAAAAGGACGGTCTTACCCTTTGTTTACTGCATTCTGCAATTTAAATAAAATCCTACTTCTATGTGTGTAATTTCTGCTCTCCATTGTCCGCTTGTTTTTTTTAAAACGGGAGCCTTATTCATAGCCTAAACGACACCTGATGGGGAACTGCCAATTTTGCCCAACAGAAGGCACATAAAAGCAAAGACATCGGAGACTGAGAAGAAGGAGACTCGATCGCTGACGTTTCGACATACGTCGCGGATTCATCATGAGTAGGAAACAGTAGCGAAAACGGCCTCTGGAGATGTCCATAACTGACTTATTGGCCATAATCAGCCAGTCGTGCCTAGACTAAAGTGATGCCCCACTCGAGCTTCGAACTCGCGACGTTTTTTATCAGAGTCAAACGTCCTAACAATTGAGCCAGAAGCTCGTTGTCCTGCCAATTTAGGTCGGGAGATATTGGCACTCGTTGATGAATGTTCTCCCGACCACTAACGGAACTCATTTGTCCCACTCTGCCTTGTGTCTTGACAGAGGCCTTGACAGCCGTAATAGCTAGTAGTATACAGGCAGATAGTATTGCCGGCACTAAGAACGTTCCGCCTGTTGGCAGATGTTGCCAGCGATTTATTGGGTCAGCTAGGCAAGTTGCCGTGGACCGACTGTTTGCTGGTGCGTGACCGTATGGGAGAGTGTGGGCAGCGAATTGATCGTTCGTGTCAGCGCATTGGAGTGCGTGTTGAGTGTACAGTTCTGCGAATCCTGCGAACAAATTTCAGGACGAAATTTAACTTGGTAGTTTAGCGTATACCTGGAGAGGTTATTTTGATCAACTGAGAGGATTTTATAATAAGAAGTGTTTTGGTTTGAAAAATTGCCCTCCTATTTAAAGTTATTGGGGCAAATAGGCTCTCATTTTTGCTAAATCATGAGTATGTTTACATAAAAGGAATTCCGCATGCTTTAAGGAAAGACAGGACGAAACTTTTGTCTCATTTACATTGTGCAGTGGAAGAATTGCAAAATTAGTAAAAAATGTGGAATAATCCCTTCCAGTACAGGAAACTTTTGTGCAAAGTCGGTAAAATGGAACTCAAGCGAAGTTTAAGGAATCGCATTTATTTTCAGAAACAAGCAGCGATCGAATTTTAAAAGATTATGTTTAGCTATTCTGTGAAGTTTTGTGCAAAAAATGCAGTAACAAAAAGTTCTTGGTAGAACATTTTCTTTTACCGCACAGCTGGTCGTGCGCGTAAACAAAGTTTCTGCATGGAACCGCGCAGAGAGCCTTATTGAGGCCTTATTGAATGTAAGTCATGTAGAAATATAGTTTTTTGTAAACAATAGGTTCCGCTTAAGCGTTATTTAGAACCGGAACAGACAGAAGACTAATAAGTATTTCAAAAAATGGTCATGTACGTGGCCTGTTTTTTTGCATTTGCACGTTTAGTACGAATCTAAGAAATAATCTCCATGAGCGAAAAATAATCCGTTATAAAGAGAAAGGTATGTTCTTTCATCTACAGTCAAACTAAATCGTTTTTCTCCAGATAAATTAAATAAATTGTCAAAAGTCCGCAATCCTCTTGTGTGATGACCTTGGCAAAAGTTATTGTACGCAGAATTTCGTCAGCTATACATCCAATAAAGGTACTTTTAAAAGAGGTTATCTACCATGGAAGGTGTTTTTATTAATCTTAGGACTCAAAATTTGCGTGGTATCTAGCAAACATGTTGCATGCTCGAAAATGTGGTTTGCTGTTTTGAAGCATTTTTGCATTTGACTAACTTAACTATCTGTATAGGAAATAATATATAAATCTCGTTTTTTCGGTGAATGCTACTTAGTTATGTCTTATTTTAAAGGGCTTGATGTAAACGTCGAAAGAACGGACAAATGGTAAACTTATCAATGAATACACGGACAACTAGCGAAATGAAGAGAGACTCTATTCCACGATATTCAATAACTACGTATCTAATCATTCCCACATACGCAAAATAGTTTGACTAAACGAAATTTCTTTTTGTATAAAGAAAGTGGTTGTTTTAAGTTTTATGCTTAACAAACTATTTAAAGCTATTGTTCTAATTTATAGCTATTTTTGACGTCTCCACAAGCTGTTAAGTATTGAGAAAATTTTACTTTTCTTAACAAACACTTAGTACATCTTACAGTTCTTTGAAGTGCTGAATATGCCTAATGTTGCCCACTATTATTCATACGTTTTCGCAAATGCGTTTCCACTGGTTTGGGAGAAATGATCAAACATTTACAAATTAAGGAAATTTGCTTGCAGCACTCGCAGAACTGCATGATTGGTCACGTCAAATAAGGACAGTCAGGAAGGTACGTAAGCAGGAAGAACCAGGGGTGACAAGGCAGGCTGGCCTAGGCCGAGGTCAAGTCTGAGGGCCGTTAGTCAGCGCGATTTTGTCGGCAGTCAGGAGAAAATGGGGACACTGGAGCAGTTGCTGACTGCTAGGGCGAAATGTCAAACATGGGGGAAAAAACGGGATGCCAGGCAAAGGAAGCATAGGAACAGCTGCTACAGAAGAAGACTAAACTTCATGACAGTAGTGTTGGCTGTACAATTAATTTTAAAGTTTGCTGTTTAGCGGTATTGATGTTGGTTGATCACCTGCAACGGATGCGTGCCTAGGAGTAGGTAAAGACTGGAGGCTATTACCGACCAAGACTAGAGAGCCTGGAATGGTCATTTATTGCTTACCAGCCGTACCCAACCTCAGGCTCCAAACCGTAACCTGTAATCTAATACTCTGGTTATTAAGTTAGGGTTTCATGGTGCTTCCGATCTGTATTCGGAGTCTCGTAATTGCATCAGGGTAAAGGCTTTTGAACACCAAACCTAGCCTACCAGGGCCTTCATCTGAGGTCAGACCGACTCATGTAAACGGCCCTTACGAGTGAGTCGGGGTAAAGGAACAAGAAAGGCGGGAATCCTTAGGCTCCAACTGTCAGTGTGGACGCTGTGGTGGTGGTGGTGGTGGCATGACAATGACGACCTAATTCTAGCCCCGACAAGGGAAGTCTTACACTATTTGGTTACTGTACTTTGCAATTTAAATAAAACCCTACTTTTCTTTGTCTGTAATTTCCAATATCCATCAATCACTTGGTCTTTTTATTTAATCAAGGATGGAGGCCTTAGTCATAAACAAAACGAAAGAGGTTGGGAAGCTGCTAATTTTTCCAGACAGAAGTGAACTTAAAGTATTGCTGGCAAAGACAACGGAGACTGGAATAGTCATTTCCGGCTTATTAGCCATCAACAGCCAGCCCTTTCTCTTCCACAGGCTCCAATCTGCGACCTGCTAGTTAGGAGTCCAACGCTCTGATCAAATGAGTTACGACTTTATGGTGTTTCCAGTCTAGATTGGGAGTCCCGTAATGGTTCGGTGAGCACCTTTGCCCGAGGGTAAAGGCCTTTGAACGCCAAACTTGGGCGGCCCTTAGATGAGGACAGAGTGACCCAGAGAAACGCTCCCAGAAAGGAACACGGAAGGGGGGAATCCGTCGGAAAAATATCGGTCACGGAGTCTTAGATAGACGTTAAGGAACAGTGGGTGAAACTGGACGATGTTGGAAACCAATATCGAGATGGCCACTTCCAGCCCCTTTTGTTCTCTTGTTCACATGTTAGTCCGCCTAAAGGTCATTCTCAACTAACACTGCCAGGAAAACTCTGACCTCTGCGTATTATTCATGTAACCCACCTTTTAACAGCTCGATAGTCTCGGTTGTTAGGAGCCCTCCCAACCGCGTTCGCACGCATTCTTGATAATTCATTCCCACGCCATACGAGCGGTTCGCTTACACACAGTGCATGCGATGCCGCGCTGCTGCGGCCAGGCGCTCTTCACTTGAGCCCAAAATGTGATTGGTCCTATTTTGTACGCGTTGCTTGTCACAAGTTAGCTGTATTAAGTATATCGCAGAGGCTTAAGTAAATGAAATCTTAGCAACTGCGATCTTCAGACCATGGTGACTTAGTGGGAGAAGAAGTCCTGGGAAGGCTAGAGTGTTAAGAACAGTATATTGTGTACACAGAGGAACGAAGCATAGGTTGAAGAAATCTGACTTAGGAACACACGACCAGCCAGGAGAGCCAGCCAGGTCCAAGTATCGCTTGAGAGCGGTCAGGCTAGCGGGTAGGGAAAGCAATTCACGCGTGCTGGCTTTCTATTCGTCACCGTGCTAAGGAATAACGTTGCAGCATCTGTGATTGGCTGTTCGCAGACGTCAAGTACCGCAGTCGTGAGATTCTAGCGAAGTTCACTTCGACGCGAGCTAGTCACAACAGGTACGCTAAGGGGCTAAAATATTGCGCCTTTTTGTTATGTTCTCCCCTTGGGCCTCACACAAAGCGTAATTAGACAGTGATATGTCGACTTTTGGCTAACATTTACAACGTCGATGGGATTTCAACCTAAGACGGTCGGGGGAGCATTTTAATAGAGCCAAGGCTCTAACCAAATGAGCTACAAGGTCCCCAGGAGGAGACGCTAGTGTAATCACATGTGGGTCAAGTTATTTGCTACCTGCCTTAGTAGGGTTTCCCAGGTAATTAATCAATCAGTCAAAGGAATTATTTAAACCCAACAAAACCCCCTACTAATTTATTTTGCCTGGTATTTAGATGCTCGGCATCGACCCCGGAAATGATACTTTTGACAGTAGATTAACTATATTGATTTCGCTTGACTATGTGGAACTGTGCAAAAGATAACACTATTCCTCAAAGTCCCCTTTCGAGGGGATTCGGCAAAAGAGCTCCTGAAAAGATGCCTTGAACAAGTCGTGCCACGGACCTATCAAACGGAGAGATTTCGGGTATTATTCTCAACCAACCCGGTCTTACATTGTGAAGGAAAGGATAGGTTACCAGCTCAGACCATTTCTTTGTGCATCTACTCCTCTATTTGCTCCTGTGGAGCAGGTAATATTGGTTGCAAGAGTCGGGCCTTATCCAAAAGAATAAAGGAACAGCTCCCGGTATGGATAAGACAAGGTAAATCAGGAGCGTAAACACTTCTATTCTAGCAGACATGTTTGATTCCCGACACCAGGCTGACCCCAACGAATCCTTCCGAGTGATCGTTAAGGACCCATCAAAGTCCCTGGCTCGGCACCTGCTAGCAACAGCAGAAGCCACAGATACCAGGCTGATGAACCCGCCATTCTGTACACAGAAGAAACTCCTACTAGCTCCGCGTCTGCCAGGGCCGACAGACACTTAGCGGCATGCACTCGTTTGCGCTATGTGTGTCTCCCTCCCCCCGGCTCCCCTAGACTGGCTGCATCAAACCCTGTCCTCTTAACCAGTCTTTTCTTATCGACCCGTCTCTCTTTACACACGACTCCCTTGTTCACGTTTTAACATGTACCTTGTTCCTATATAAATGTACTGGGCCGAGGAGAATCTAACGAAAACATACGTACGCTTGTCATTTACTCTTCTAAATTCTCTGATGGAAATTTTCGCAACCTTAAAATTGTAAAAAGTTCTTGTCCATTAGTGGTAACACCTCCTGCTCATATACCACATCTGTGAAGAAATGGATGTCCCCACATTAATCATCCAGCTCAAAAATACTAAAATCTACAATTTTACTTGTGTAAGGCCATGATTGTCAGAGACGTTTCTTTTGCGATATTCTAACCCTTTTACAAAAGGGTTTCTGATAAATTCGAGCCAATAACAGTCAGATAAATGACCGGTAGAGCAGTCTAACGTTACCTCAACGGCTGCCTTTAAAGGTATATTCCCCTTTAGAGTTAACTATTCACATTCGGACATCGCAGAGTTGGCACAATGGTGATTTCCAAAATATCCCGAACTATGTCGATATCACAAAAGTTTCTCCTTTTATACTGACGCTTACTTCCTGTGCCTTGTTTGCGCATGGAGGAGGGTCGTCCGTTAAACCGGCGAATCCTGTTTGTCGGTAAACCGGCGAGGGGCGCGAGGTCGTATGGCGTCAGCCCTACCCACAATTTTGAAGTGCATTAAATAACGGCTACTGAGTATTTAAAAGTAGCATATTCTGTTTAAAAATACTATTTATAAGTCAGAATGCACAGGCAATGAGGGCAAGGCGGATGGCAAAATGCGAGCTTGCAGAGTTTTTTGGTAAGAGAGCGAGCAAGGATGTCTGTTAGACAGTTTCTGAGGTGTTCTGAAAGGTGACATTGTCATTCAGGAGACAGAGGCTGCTGGAGGAGTGGAACCGGGCTCTGGGAAAGATGCTGGGAACTCGGGCGCCGACGGGGAAGTGACGGAAGGTTGAACGTTTCTTGTAGACGAAAAATACCACCCCGCCAACCAGGCTAATCGTACAGAAAAAGCTCAAAAAGTACAGGAAGATGCGACCAGCAGAACTCGGCGCCGCCTTGCCTGGTGACACCGTTGTCCGGCTCGATGGGAAGGCCTTGGGCTGTCCAAACCCCTCCGCATTATCGCCATCATCATCGGCGTAGTAGTCCTGGCAGGAGGGCACGTCACAGTACTCCCAGGTCAGGTTCGACAGGTCATCAAGCACGTAGCAAAATACTCTTTTACGCAGACCATTGGGATTGCGGCACCAGTTACTGGCTGCGGAGAGAGCTGGTAGGTATGCGGGGGATTTAAGGCGATCGCTGCCCGACAGGGTTATCCGACCATCGATGACGGAGGCAACTGCTCGCAGTGACGTCGCATGGAAAGCCTCCTTGAGCATGCTCAGCTCCGCGGTATCTGTGATCAGGTCCCAGCGCAAGCAACTAAACAATGAAATTGAAATTTTTTAATATATATATATATATTATGAAAAAAGATTCGGGGTCCAGATATGTTATTGCGTTCACCCTCTCCCAAAGAAATAGAAGGAGGAGAAGAACCAAATTATATTTGGAAGGACGTTTCGGAACCCATTTCGCTTCCATCGTCAGAGTATTGTAAGTGCTGCGTCTGGCGGTCTTGAGTTGGCAGTCTTGCCGTCTGCCTCGTATTATACCCGTTGGTCCTCCACTGGCACAAGGCACAGAGTTACAGACTTTAACGCTGCGTACCAGGCGCTTCGCACAAGGCTCGAATAAACTCGTCCAGGACCAGTAGGACAAACAAGCACGCAGAATCGAGAGCATAGGCTCACGTAAAAAGAGGTGGCGGTTGGAGGTCATGCGGCCAACATCAAACGCTGTCTCATCGAAGCACGCGCGAAGCAGAGAACAACTCAAGCGAACAGCGACGAGTGATCAGTCCGCTGGTTGACGTGGGGGAGGCCAGCAAGCATATTAACTCACCTACACCTACGCTGGACATCATAGTTGAGCCACAACCGGAAGTGGCAATCATCAGCTCAGCCAGCTCATCCGGCCAGCCTGCAAGTGTGAAACCGGATGGACGTAGGGGCATTAGGAGGATTCCCGGCCTAGGAAGACAGCACCGGTCAATGACGGCTGCAGAAACGCGAACACCGGAAGTTGACGAGAGACCCCTTGACTGAGGTTATTACGCTTCACAGGGCACCATGATTGAACATCCCGTCTAACCCCCTCCTCCCTACCCCCCCGTCCTCTGTATTGGTTAAACCCTATTGACTATGACTGCCAACACCTTTAAATACTGTGAGGCGCGGTACAATTACCACCTCTGATGACGGAAGCCTGTACGCTTTTGAAACGTCAGGACGATAAAACAATGGTTCCCGAGATCGCCTTATCTACTCATATATATATAATAGCACGATATATACAGTTAGCGGGAGGGGGGAGGGTAAAAAGTGGTGTAAATAGAAAGATGTCTCACCTTTTGCCAGACACCGTGGTATTCAGGAATCCACTGTAATCTTCTTGGTTGGCCTCGGTGGAACAGAGTCTGGTGTTCCTTAGCGTACTCACCTCTACCTCGACCTCCTCCTGCAGGCTGTCAGCTTCGCACAGCGGAGAGAGATTCCTATTACAATCAATGGGTACCATATCCAGTTCAGTGCTGTTGAAATCTGGAGACTTTTGGACAAACAGGGAACACACAAACAAAGAAACATCAGGGAATATAATAAGGTTTATTGGTAAGATACCTCTTGGGCACCGTCAAAACCCTTGGAAAACAGGAAAAAACTTTAAAAATATTTTTGCACTCAGATATTGCTCTGTTTTTGTTTTATGCTTGGTCAATAGTGTGCAAGATAGGGAGTTTGTTCTAAGTGAAAAAAACCTGTTTAAAAAGGTACAATAAGATCAAAATTGGAAAATAATATCCATGCAGTACATGTGTTGGAGGCTTCAGCGTAATAATATTTGAGGTCTCGAAACAGTTTATCATTTATGGATTTTTGATTGATCCTTCAGCTGCGGTCAATTCGAAAAATATATTCTTCCAATCGGATTATAGCAGGGCATTAATCTAGGGTGAAATTCGGTGTTCTCCCTGCTTAGCAGTATTCTAAATTGTAACATTTTGACAACTATCATTGAGGGCAGTCCGGACACATAAAAGTTATTTTCGAAGCATCGTCGCCATTCAGCATCGAAAAACGAAGACACCAACCTAAACTAGATAAGAACAACAGACAATACGTCCTATGCTATATAAATATATACTATGCTACTCATAAATAAAACACACAAAACGCACTTTTTTGCATGTATTTGTTGATTATATCCCTTAAAGATCGTAGAATTATGAATGCAATTTTTTGCTACCAGAAAACATTACATGTGAAAATTAATTTAATTTGTGTTTTTAAGTCGATAAAAAACTTACTTTTACAAATAGGTACAGTGCTTTTTACAAACCATAGGCTTGCAGGCGTATGAAAGTGTTGTAGTCTTGCTTGTTAAATCTTTCTAGGTCTTGTACTTGAAAAGTATATTTGTTAAACGGAAACTTCCCGTCGGACAATTGTAGTGGAATAGGGAGGATAGGACCGATTCGATCTGAGATTTCATCCCCCATAACGTAAATGTGAAATTATAACTTGATTGTCATCTACAAAACTAGGTACCGATACAGGCGGATGTTCAGGAGCTCGGCATCAGAGAAATCAGTCTGTGCGAAGCTGGTGATTGAGTGACAGAATTTGAGGACGTTATTAGAGGCTTTTGGGCCCTATTTCTCTATCAAAGAACTGACTTGAAAAGTGTCCTATCTTATTCAAGAAAAGATGTGTAGTGCTATTTGACAGAAACTTTTTTTTCATTTTTAATTCTGCTAGGGTTCGAGTTTTCCGAAGAGAATTACCGAATTTATCCTAGAATGTGGATGACCCAAGAAGCCATAGTACGGCAGACAACGCATAATAAGGTGGAAAGTAACTTGGGGGCGCGGAAATTAGCAAATTTTTGCAAGAGCATTCTCAGCGAGGACCTACATTGGCAAAAGCGAAGCAAATATCAGGTGCTCCGAGGGACTTGTTGGGAGCAAAAATCGGGACGCTGGACCACTCAGTGTGTGTCACCGGCACCTCCGCGGAGTCATCACTGCCACCGGACCGCTGCCACTGCCAGGAGACGGTGCCGGGCGCGGGGCTGCTTGGAAGACGTAGGCCAACCCAATGCGGTTGCAGCCACCAATTGTTGATGCCACCTCGCGTCGGCGAGGGCAAGTGAGCACGCAGCCAAGCAACGTGATAGGGCGAGAGAAGGGCAGCCAATCGACCATGCTCAGCGCTTTGTGATTGGCTAGCGCACAGCTGAGCTGCCTCGTCGTAGGAGCCGAGCCAGGCGGCGGCAAATCGATAGCAGTTTACGCCTTTTTAATTGAAGAAAACAAAATACACGCTACTGTATACAATTAAGTAACAATGTTTCTGCGCGCACACATTGTGTAGACGTATATTTCAGCGAGACGCACCTCGAGCAGATCTGTAGACCGCGTAGTTTTCTGGACAAACAGTTCGAGGCTGCTTGACCTTTTCTGGAGCTGGAGTGAGTTGGTCAGGCCGGAAAGAGCAAACGAAGGGCAACTTCTCGCTGCAGTCAAATTCGGCCGATAGACGAGCAAAGCTACTGACTTCCGGTGAACCAGAAATCGCGAAGCATGTAGGTAACTCCTCTAGAGAATTATGCTAAAATTAAGAGACAAGTTTAAGGGTTTTGATTCGCTGGTAAAAGCTCACCTATCGCTGAAGGAGATTATTTGTCCGGCAAAGAAAAATTGCTGATGGAAGCGAATATGCGAGCTCCAGGATGCAGTTCAGAAGTAGAAGATCCGATCGCTGGAACAAGAATTTCATTTGCCTGACGCTGTGTTTGGCCTGAGCGCAACATTTGCTCATCAGGAGAATCAGTCACGTGGGAGAGGCAGGGCCCAGCAATAACGCCGACAACAGCGAACATAATTGCCGCGCCATTATCAAGCCCGCATCCAACATGAATGATGAAATCGCGGCAATTAATGTCTCGGAAGCGGACTGTCAAGCCATCAGCGCACCAAATACAACCCCAAGCCGTGACTACAGAAGCTGATAGCTATAGTACGCAAGCAAGTGTCCGCTACGAATGATGAATACCGCATATTCTGTATATGTCACGGACTACCCTAATGTTACCTACGATTAACAATGCTCGGCAGAATCCGAAAGGTCTGGCAAGTAAAATGCTTACTCCAGCTATTAGATCTTCTACTTCTGAAAATCAAAATGGTCATTTCTGACTCATGAGAAGTTATCAGCGGGTTACACCTAACCCCAAGTGGTGCAAAACCCCATGCTCGAACATGCACAATTTTACTCACTTTTACTCTAAACATTGCGCCGGGGGTTCGTTGTTTTGCCAGTTCGTGTTTGTCATGCACTTCCTCAAAGAGTGCAAATATATGGTGCCGGAAACTAGCCACCGGCCCCAGCAAAAATAATTCGGGGCATTTTCTGCTTGGCGTAAATACTTTGAAATACGTATTCTAACCCATGAAGTCATTTTAAACGCAACTGTGACGTTTAAAGATATTACTGCGATTTCCAGCAAAAAGTCCAACGACCACTTACTAACTTTCGGTGCTGGAAGGTCCGATATTCACTCAATAATTACAAAATAGGGTTATTGATTCTCGCCTAAGTTAGCAAGCCATGGGCTCAAAGTTCTCATCGAAAAGGAAACTTTTGGAAGGACTATCTTTAGAGGTACTATTTGCCTGTGACTTGTAATAATAAGTTACTTTTGCATTTTCAGCAGTGCGACTTTCTTTTTTCCGTTAAATTCCGCCAATATAAGGTCGAATAGCCATCGATTGACATCAGTTGCCTGTGTAACAGGAGTTTATGTTAATGGAGTTGATTGAATTTAAATGAGTGAAATAACTATAAGTGGTTCTATTTTAGCATTTTTTGATCACTTTCAAGACAATGAAAGATTCATTTACACTCGGTAACAAAGAATAAAATACTTAACGACCAACTACGCAAGACTCTTAGACGACCCTGCAAGGCAGTTTTACCAATGTTTTAAAACCTGTTGCATTTGAGTTTCTCCAGGCGTTCAGTCAGACTGATGAGCCACCAACTAGTGACCGCGAAACCTCGGTTCTTACGGCACCTAAGACTGAATCGTGAGCAAATGGTATCTCGTCTGGATAGTGTGGTGAAAAAAGTAGCTACGTTGGTCTTAAGTGGTTTCGAAACGGCGCCATACCTGCCTTTACAGCAACAAACATTATTTCCGAACAGGTACGCACCAGATCGGTGGAAACTTCGTGAGGGACGTAACAAGCGGCAGATTCGTCAACCGTGTGCGATCCATGACGGTAATTGAATAGACCCAGCCAATGATAACGTCGCCAGGCGACCTCCAGTCTTGAAATGAAGGGCAGCTTGCCGTACCTGGAGTTGTTGGCCGGTAGCATGGGCAACTCTGAGAGAAGACTTGCGGCAAACACTGAAATACAAACCAAAGAAAAAGAAAAACAACTTGAGAACGCCGAAATGATGTGGGTGAAGGAGACGTGCCTGAAAGCGGATGAAAGATGACACACTCACTGTGATCTTCGTATGAATGCAGAACCGCCAAGCCAGCTGTGTCCGAAACTGCCGGTGGGGCAAGGCTCTTGCAGTAGGCGTGCGCTTCAGCAAACGACAGGAACCGGTCATCGATTGCCTATTTCAATAGGAAAAACAGGCTACTGATATACAAATAAGTAAGTGTTATTATGCAGTACAGATGATGTAACTTTAGTTGGCGTTGGTGTCTTGCATGGTAATAGCAGCAACTTCGTCATGCGAATGCCGTGGTAAATATCAAATAGACAGGATTTCGTTGTCTTGCCGTGTTAGATCGGGAGAGCGGGACAAATAAGTTACGTTAACGATCATTTGACGTTCATCAAAAAGTTTCAATAGCTCCCGATCTAAACCGGCAAGACAACGAGTTCGTGGCTCAATGGTGAGAGCATTAAACATCTGATAAATAGGATCGAGTTTCGATAGGTGCGCCACCTTTATTGGCTGACCAAGAATAATCATCTTAGTCTCCCTTTGTTTTTTGCTGGGAGGAATATCCGTAATAAAAATTGTCCTTGCTGTCCACTTCGATAGGCTGCTGTCAAAGGATTTTGTTCGTCCACTGTCTAGTCTAAACCCACTGCCCCGTTTACGTTTTGACAATTAAGTCAATGTCGAAACCCAGGGTTACTGTCGTTGAACACTATCAGAATCCTCCCCTTTGTGTGCATATCCAGCAGCGGACTACCAAGTCGTCTAAGAAGCTGATTGGCTTACATATCAAACGCCCTAACCTACAGCAACTACTCTTGAGAGCCCTAACGAATGAGTGGTCAGTCCAGCAGATTTCGTCCAATGAGGTTTAATTAAACCACCTCTTTTGACACATAACGAATATCCAAGTTATCCCGACTGCCTTTTGACCTAGCTACTGACCTCGAGTGCGTCTACACTGACAACAACCCAATATACGATCCGTGTTTGGGTAATGAGCACAACTAACTACTCATTTAGTGAAAGAAGGCATATTTAATTTAGTTTTCACTCAGTTTAGTTTCCATGGTTTAGGTTGCTGTCAACTGGGCCATTACCTCCAATTCACCGACATTTTTTCAACTGTGGACTCAGAATTTGCACTAACTGGTTACAGTCTTCTACGCGACTATTTTCGGTGAGGTCACGCGTCCGCTATACCCTTGGAGCACATGTTGGCTTATTAGGTTGGCATTTTGATTATAGATTCATCGTGCTTGCTATTTTGGCATTATTTGGCCACTTTTTTAAGTACCCAGGTGGTTTTCTTCGTTAAAAATGTTTAGTTAACAGCTTCCGACGAAAAAAACAATTTTTTGAACATTTACTGTTTATCGCATACTCACTTCCGTCGTTCAGCCGCACCAATAAAACACCTGTCATTTCCGGCTGAACAAGTTTGAACTTCGCCACGTCGCTTCTCCACCGAAAATTCTGTACAACCTTCATATGAATGTTTCCTTTTTACAAAGCCTGTCTCCTATTTACTGAGCCCGGTGTCCGTGTCCCCTTTCTCCGCGAGTACTGGCAGTTCTCGCAACTCCCCCTGTCTACCCTTTTCACTTGTTTCGACTCCCTGAGATGCAGATCCAGGAAGTGACTTTGTGGTGGAGAGCCAACGGTCCGTTCCTCTCTCCCCCATTCGAGCATCATTCCCGCGGGCACGCTGCGCAAAAGATGGAAGCACTCGTCAAAGGGCCACTTTAACACCCCCCACTGCCGACATTTTCATATAGCCTCTGTTCACGAACCCCCCCCCTCCCTTTTGCGTTGGTGCTTCAAACCAATCCTGATGCCACGCCTCCTGTCCCACTTACATATACACGCTATTCCAAAACTGGTTTCGCCCTGCGTGGTGATTGAACTCCTCATGTTCCCTTGTACAGGGTCACGCGATTTGGCGGACTCCCTTCGCTCTTGACTTTTTGTACCCATTGTTGAGGATGGTATACGGTTTCTGTTGTAACCTAGTGTGTTTCTGTGTCGACACTGGTTATCTTACTTGCGTCACCACTGTTGTAACCGAGTGTGTTCCTGTGTCAACAACGGTTATGTTCCCCAAGTGCGTGTTAGGAAGAGAAGACAGGATGGGATAATAACTAGTACTTAACTGTCACTGGTACTAGTACATCAACTCTGGTCCGTGTGTCCAGCAGAAGTCTTCTGTGGTCGGCCTCGTCTAAGCAGCAGAGTCCTGTAGTCGACAGCGTGTCCACAACAGAGGCCTCGTTCTGCTGGCAGCCTTGCTATTTAAGGGGCAGTCGTTGCTCCCCATTGGTCGTCCCAGTCCGCACGTCCGTACGTCTGTCCTCGCGTCAGCTCCCTCGGCTCCCGGCCGGCTTCAGTAGCAGTCCGCCCCCAGTGGCCGCCTGGCTTCTTTGTCCTAGCCTAGTCGGCCCTTCGACGGTCGCACGACCTAGACCGTTGTGTATGCGTCGGACTAGCCTCACGTGACCTCGTACTGTCTGACGTCTGGGTGACGTGCTTGGCCCCTCTAACAGTTTCTCCTTTACTATTCTCCTTACGAGTACCGCTCTGCCTTGATAGCTGTTGTAAATGAGTTTGACGTACGCGTGACTGCTGGATAAAGAGTCCAAAAAGTCAAGAAATACGAAAAATCTGCTAAAACTGCTGTTCCCCTATAACACGCTGAAGCGGAGTCGTATATCACGTCCGTGCCAATAAACTTCCTGTTTGCAGCTATAATATGGCGCCTTGTGGTTGGATTGTTGACGCTTAAAGTCTCTCGTCAACAGGCATGTTCAGCGCACCATAAGAGCGCAGTGTAAGGAAGGTGGGGGTTCAGAAATAGGAGCTGCGATCGCTGGAACAAGATGTTTTGATGCCGGAAGTTTCGGATTCCATCTTAAAATCCTCCTCAGAGATAACCGCAGAATAGGATTACGCAGTTGGATCAAACGTCTCCGCCGGAGTCCAAACTGGGTGCAGTTAGGAGACGGAGAAAAGCTGCGACCTCAGCTGGCTTAAGCCAAAGGTCCACAAGGGTGAGTTGGGTGAGTTGGGTGCCTGGCCGGGAACTGCAAGCGAAGAGATGACGGCAGTAATGTGGCGAGACGCCGCAATCGGGACAGCAGTCGGAATCGGATGGTTCGAGTCGGTGCTGGTACTGGTGAAGGAGCATGCATTAGTCCCTGCGTAGCTGCGCCAGGGTACAGCGAGTCACCCTTGGTAGATATCGTTCCGAGGCCGCAATCGGGGGTGGATAGCCACCCAGAAGGACCCGGGAGTGGTAGCTGCAATTGGCGTCCACAACGGCTCTCTGGCGAAGGCGCAGATAGCCTGTCTAGATGGCGGAGCCATCAGCGGGTAGATCCAAGAGATACGAGGCGACAGCTGCCTTGTGGAGAGCTCGGATTGACGACCCAACGTTATGTCTAGGCTCAGGAGTGTCGTAACGATGGTGCTTCGCATGGCCAGGTTGTGAACAGGTCCACCAGAACTGCTGGCCCAGGATTACGCAGTAGCAGCAACGCGACAGCAGGCAGCTCCAGTCATCATAGCTAGGAATCGTAATTGGAGCAATGATGGCTTGGTAGTTCGCTTCAGAGCCATTACTTGCCGCGTTTTTGTCATCCGTGTTGGATGTGGACTTGATAATTACGCAAAAATTATGTTAGCTATCATCGAAGTTGTTGCTGGGCTCAACCCTTTCCGCGTGACTGATTCTCCTGCTCAGATAATGTCTTCGTAGACCGTATGGGAACGGCAAATCATTGCACTTGTTGATGAAATGGGGGTCTGGGAACCATGACTCGAGCAGCTCACGGCTCACGCAGTTTTCATCTCTTACAAAGATTCCGACCTCATTAAACTTGAAAATATGGCCGGGTACCGTCAAGTGAGCTGCAATCTGGGAGTTGGCGTCCTTCTTCCTCACCGACGCTGCGTGCTAGGCCATTTGCGTGCGGATTTATCTCCCGGTTACTCCGACGTAGTTGCTGTGTCCACAACTGCACCAGATCCGATAAACGACTCCAACCGTTTCCTTTCGTGGCAGTGGGTCTTTTGGTCTCAGGACCTGGCGCCTGGTGGTTGCTTCTGGCCTGTGTGCAACTCCAACTCCAAGTGGTGTGAGCAGGCGGCTGACTGCTTCCTTCACGTACAGAAGAGCTTTCCAAACTGTTGGGGCAAATGGAAGTGGCTTCTTCGCTCGTTTGCGTATTTATTGCGCAATCTTGCACTGATCAAACCTAACGCATTTCCCCTAACTAACATGCCTAATATTGAGAAAAAGACGACTCGATCGCTGGGACGACACATCTATTCGCTAGTACGTCAAAAACGTCTCGGAGGCCGTCGGCTTCTTCTCTCGCCTGTGTATGCACTGGTAACCATTCGCTCTCGAGACCCGTCGAATACATATTGTACTTCAGCAACTTCGTCTTCCACTGCCATCCGAACGCGTTCGGTATAGCGCGCATCAGGCAAATAAACGTCTTCTTCCGGCTATCGCAGTTTCTACTTCTGCACAATGTTTCCCGGAACTCGCCTAGTCGCTTCTATCGGAAGATGTAGGTGCCGAACGCGTGCCAGAAGTTGAAATGAAACGCACACGAAGGAACAAGAAGAGTGAGTGTGGAAAAATCTACGCAGGGCAAAATATGCGGGCGCCAGCTCGATACATTAGTTAACTGAGTTGTCATCCGACGCCCAGGCCTCAATCAGTTCTCGACCCGTCCTGCTGCTTGCGTGGGCTGTTCGAATTTTGCCAAAAGACCTACTTTACCTTTGCTGAAACTACCTATGAACAAATCAAGGGAACTCTGACGGGCTCTCAAATCTCCGGTTTTATAACAGAATTGGTCCTGCAAGAGCTGGAAAAGATTGCCTTCACCAAACAGCCCCCGATCTTTTGGCGCCGTTACGTTGACGAAACGTTCGTTATCGTCAACAGGAACACGCTGCAGTTTCCATGATCACCTCAAGTCGATCTTCCCAGATGTACAATTCATGAGTGAAGAAGAAAAGGATCAACAGCTACCCTTCGTCTACGTACTCGTCATTCGAACTTCCAACGGCGAGATCGAAACGGCTTCTCAGTTTTCAAAGCAACCATTTTATGGCTTAAGAACGAAGCTACGTAAGAACGCTGTTTAAAAGAATCCACACTCATTGCAGTTATTCAGAAGAAAAGGCACGCTAGGCCCGATATCTCTGCAACTATTTTATGCGAAATGGCTATCTTTAAGCCTTCATAAGCCGATGCCTACGTATCCGCCCTCCAAGGACCCAAACATAACCAACCCCTACAATTTGGCATGCACTGCCATATATCAAGGATGTGTCGGAAGCGACCGAGTGGATTGCCACAGGACTAGGCGTCGGGATTGCACACCGTCCCATTGCTAGAATGAGCAGCCAGGTCACGAGGATCAAGGATCGATTAAGTCTAAGTGAGCAGTCGGATGTAGTGTATCGCATGCCATGTCTCAACTGTTCCATTAATTAGATGGGACAGACAAGACGCATGCTGGGTTCGCGCATACACGAGCATGCAACTGGCTATTCGACGGGTTGAGGCGTTACTGCAAGTGGCGGCGGCTCACACCTACGAGATGGGTCATGAGTTCAACTTGGCAGCTGTGAGGATAATTGCCCACGCCAGCAGCAAGACAGACCGAGAACTGATTCAAGCCTTGGCGTCGGATGACAACTGAGTTAACCGATGTACTGAGCTGGTGCCTGCATATATTGCCCTGCGCAGGTATCTCCAGACTCACGGCACTGGTGCTTAATTGGTCCTGTTCCTGTCTCCCTTCCCCTATAAATTTCGCTCGCTTTCGTCGATGCTTTTATCTCTGACGATGGATTTCCAAGAGAGTTCGAAAGCTCAGACTAATAAAACTATGATTCCGGTGATCGAGAAAACTTGTTCTTCTATTCAAGTTTTAGACGCTTTCCACGTGAGGCCTACCAAAATTTCTGCGTTCCAGAAAGTCGTTCAGCCAAGTGTGCACACCAAGAAATTAGCACACCTACCTCCACCTTAATTCCTATCCCACACGTGCCCTTTCGAGAGGAGTTCACATGTATGTCTTGCGCCTGAGGCTAGCCAATCAGAATAACCCTGGAAAAATGTAACTGAACAGCCCAAATAAACACTTCTGCGCCAGCTTTTCGAGCCGCATTTGCGTTCGCGTGTGTGTCCTTATGAAGCAAGGATCACTAAATCAAGCAGTGCGGTTTAATATATAAAGACCAATCTAGAAACATGATACACCTGAACCACTAAGACTATAAAGTGTTTATAGTTAATGCCACACTCAGGGCGTTAAATGCAACTTCATGCACAAATATCACAGTAAATCCAAAGATACAAAATTATTCAAGTAAAAGCACAGCTAGGCATTTGCATAAAATTAAAAAAACGGGTTTTGAAGATTGTGCAAACAGCATCATTTATTGGACTCATAAATGTAGAGAGCATATATCGATGTTGTTACTTACCATACCAACAGCCTAGGTACTTGATAAAAGGCCCAGACACGTGTTTCGCCGGTATTCTGCCGCTGCTTGACAGAGCTGCGAGGGCTCTGGCTTATCAGTGGGTCGCCCAGCTTCCCCTGTCTGCTTTCTGTTAGATATATCGGTTTTGAAAGTTCAGCTTTTTTATCTCCAACTGTGTCAAGCAGCCGCAAAATACCGGCAAAACACGTGTCTGGGCCTTTTAGCTGGTACCTAGACTGTTATTATGGTAAGTTACAACATCAATATAAACTATTAAAGCCTGTCTGTCGGCAGCAAGTGGATATTTTACGGGGGTTGATGGATTTCAGTCGAAAAATACACTTACAATTTCTGTCTACGCCTATAGACCCTAAAAAGCCTGATGTTTACCTCGAACAGGAATTGATTTTTCAGGAGACTAAAAAGCTGAATTTAGAGTGCTCAGTTTGCGTTAACGTTATTGATTAGCCCTCGCGGCCATTTCCTATGACCTTGCTGTTTGCATCGATTTTCGTTTGTAGGAATTCAATTTTATACTTTCTCTTACGTGTTACTCACGTTATGAAACGAGAGGAAGCAGCTGGATGAAATGGACCCCAAAAATTTTACTGTTTCCGCAATCTTCAAAATTGCTCCAAGGGAAAACGATGTTTGAAAAAGCGGGTTCTTACACGGTAGCATTGCTTGTTAAAGTAGGAGAATCCGTCAGCTCTACAGTCAACTTCGGGCTCACGAACGAAGCCAGAGGCGTCTACTGGGTCTGCCGGTGACGCCAAAGACAGTGTACTCAAACATCCGGGAGGTTGGAAGACAGCAGTCGGGGTGTCGTTGGCCGGCACTGGCTTCAACTGGGCCTGACACAGGTGACCGAGGTCCAGACTGCATCGAAGTGCGTACCACAACCCTGAATCAAAAGTTAATAAAGGTTAGTAGCCAAATGAATGTTTGTGTGTTAAATATGCTGATGAAGTTGCTGATGCAGCGAAGCGGAAGACAAAGTTGCTGGATTGCAACATCTTCGACAGGTACTAAGAGCGAATGGATAGCCGCCCAATTTTGCCAACCAATGCATACGCAAACGAGAGAAGAAGCCACATCTAACTGGCCCAAAGGTTTGGCGAGCTCTTCTGTACGTGAAGAATTTATCGGAAGCGGTTAGCCGTCTAAACACCCCGCTTGGAGTTGGAGTTGCGCACAGGCCAGAAGCAAACATCAGGCGCCGGGTCATGAGACCAAAAGACCCACTGCCACGGCAGGAAACGGCTGAAGTCATTTACCGGATTTGGTGCAGTTGTGAACAAAGCAACTACGTCGGAGAAACCGGGAGATTACTCTGGACGCGAATGGCCGAGCATGCAGAGGCGGTGATGAAGAAAGACACCAACTCCCAGGTTGCAGCTCACTCGACGGGACCCGGCCATATTTTCAAGTACTGAAAGATGGCCTGGACCACGTCTCAGCATGGTCGTCAGCAAATAGCCTTTTCCTTTACCACCAGTAGTCAGTCCAGTGTGTTTTTCGATTGCAACCCTCTCTCAGTCTCTAATCTATTGAAATTTAACCAATGAGGTATCCTTTTTCTGGTATCTTTGAATTGCTCTGGCAACTTATCCCTCATTTACTCTTCATATTTAAGGCCTCTTTATTAAAATCCGTGAAATATTGTACTATGTCTGCGGTTCGCGTTCATATTGCACAACACAAACCCAAAGCTGGCGATATACAGATGCCTGCATTTCCCTCCTTATTCGTTACTGCTTTTCAATTATTTTTCCAACTTTAGTTAAAAAAGACCCAGTCATTTTAAACACATCCTCTGAATGCTCTCTTTAGCTGCCAGTGTTTCCTATGTTTTTTGTAGCTGCCATTATAATGCAGCAATACTTTAAAACAGCCAAGCAATTTGCTCACCGGATCCATAGTGAGGTCTCTCACCCTCTCTACTCTGAGGTGCGAAGTCTACCCATACTATGCGTCGAAGATTCCGTCGTATATCTTGCCATACATCGGCATACCAGCACTCTGCACGCCCACTCCTAGCAGGCTAACTCACGTGTGAAGAAACGGAAATTCAGAAAATAAAAGCCGACCTGTCTCCATAACTGATGTGAATGTCGTGTTAACCTTTAACATTGAGTACTCTGTAACTTTTATACCCTCCGTGAATAAAGCCATATTTTGCAGAAAATATTCGATATTACCTTCAAAATAAGGCATATTTATCTTTTCCTCTCATTACAACCCAAAAGGAGCTTACCCGTGGGTATGTGGATTGCGATACAATGACCCTGGTCAAAGAAATCGTCCGTCTCCGTCGCGAATGATTCTTGCAGCCTGCTGACGTAGAAAGTTGCTTCTCCCTGGGACCCGTCTGTCCAGTTGTTCCATCTTTCGTCGCGAGAAGATAACGATGCGGATAGACCAATCCACGCCAGCTCTGATGTCTTGATTATGCGTGGTGCTAGCACCGGTGCATGCTCTTCTGCATCCTTTAATAATAATGAAACAGAATTTACCTACTGTTTAATTTGTCAGTAGTTAGTATATTTAAATAGTTTCAGAAATTTAAAGCAAAAAGTCCCAGGTGTGAACTTGAAGATGGTAATTAATGCAAAATTTAATGAAAACATAACATACGGGAGTGCTCGTCAGTTGAATCCACTCCAATGTGTTGGAGGGTAACGAAGGAAAAAAATAAGAAATTTAGTTGGCACAGAACGGTCACTAAGGCAGGGGAATGTGCAAATCTGTCTATAAACTGAGTTGGATATCCACGCTTCAGTAAGGTATCTTTGAGTTTCTTTGTCCAGACTGACAGATGGCTCCATTTCACGTAGAGTCTTCCACAAAAATACCTGGAAAGGTCAGTACTTACATCATCTAAGTTTTGTTTCCATTCGATGGAAACATAACTTGGTATGTAAACTTTTCCAGAGAACTAGAAGAATCTGTTCTGAAGACACTTTGGACGCAGAATTAAGCTGTCTTAAAGATACCTCACTGAAGCGTAGATATCCAACTCAGTTTATAGACAAATTTGCACATTCCCTGCCCCCTTTTTCTCGCACCCAATTTGTCCCTTGCTTCCCCCTCTACTTTGTTTGAACTTTCCTTCTTTACTTATTGGCCTTAGTGACTATGACCTGTGACTGTTCCGTGCCAACTCAATTTCGTATTTTTTTCATTCGTTACCCTTTAACGCATTGGTGTGGATGCAACTGACGAGCACTCCCGAAATGTTATGGATCCATTAAATTTTGCATTAATTACTACCTTCAAGTTCACACGGTTCACGGTGCATGCTTCTCTGTACCCTTCAAGAATAATGAAGCATAATTATCCTACTGTTTAATTTGTCAGTAGTTGGTATATTTAAATATTTCGTTTGCACGTACGTCGGCAGCGGCGAGGGTGACTCCAATGCCCCATGGCCGCATTGTGCGCAGCACCGTCTGTGAGGTCACGCGCTCAGGCAGGCTGGCCAGATGACCTGTCCATGACCTGTTTGTAGACTCCACCAAGCTGCTGCAGTGTTTTTCAGCAGCTTCCCAGTTGTACGCTTGAGCCCTCCGTCCGGTGACAAAAATACGATAGCAGGTCTTCGGACGACTCAGAGTTGCCTCCAGTTCCGAAAAAATGTCTGTTTCGGCAGGCGAAAAACCCTCCGGACAGGTCAGCCTGGAGGATTTAAAGGGGGCGGGGAGAAGATAATATAACATTAAGTTGAAGCGTCTGACAAGTCTTTCCAAGGCTTCACATTTATGTGAGCGGAACCAAAAACGGTTTAACAGGTTTCATAGGGTGCCAACCGATTTTTGCTACAGTAGTCGCCGGCTAATAAGCCTACCTTCAATAGACCCAGCCGCGTATTAAGCCCAAATCAGCTTGGGACGGAATTTTACACAGCAAAATACGCCGGCTAATAAGCCCAGTCTCCGGTTACACAGCCCAGTTTGCCAACAGGATAGAGTAAGATTATCATCTCTCTGCGTGCGCAACGCGGGCTACAGGCATCAAATTTTACAAAATTTGACGATTTCTGGTGCCTGGATAAGGACATCAAAGACCACTTGCGAGTGAAGTTTCCTCCAAAACAACTGACACTAGACCGCTTTTTTCAAACGCGTCGCAAATCATTTTATGTTTATGCTATTACGTAAAATAAAGACAAACAGCATTCTTTTCTTTTACATAACCAAGCTCTTCACATACTACGGTACGTATGCAATGTATAGTGCCTATCCTGCGTTTGCTAATCAAGAACTAGGACTCTCCGGTTAGTGCGCCTGCCGCTTATTAAGCCCAATTTTGTCTGGGCCCGAGGTGGGCTTAATAGCCGGCGACTACTGTATTGCGCCAAATCCGTTATTTCCGAATGTGGACAGTGAACTCTAAAGGGGAATATACCTTTATAGGCAGCCGTCGAGGTAACTTATGACTGCTCTACTGGTTATTCCTTTGACCTCCATGACTGCAATTGTCTCGAATTTATCAGAAACCTTTTTTGTAAAAGGGGAGCATATCGCAACAGAAATGTCTCTGAGAATCATGGCCTTACACAGGAAAAATTGTAGATTTCAGTATTTTTTAACGGGGTGATTAAGGGGGGAGGTGGGCTTAATAGCCGGCGACTACTGTATCACAGTAGAGATTCATCATTGCGGCGAAACATTTTTATTCCCCACATCCGTGTATGTTATTGCCACGAGTGCTGGCGGCTGTTATGCTAAGCACTTGCGTATTAGAGAGATAAATATGCTTTATCTTGATGGTAAATATCCAAAATGCTCAGCAAAAAATGGCTGCATTCACAGCGAGCAAGGGATAAGGTAAGGTAAAAGGTTCTAGAATACTCAAACCTAAGGATTTACAGGGCATCACCATCTGTTATGGAGACAGGTCGGCTTGCGGTTTCTTCACACGTGAGGTAACGTTCTAGGAGTGGGAGTACCGAGTACTGGTATGCCGATATGACGGAAGCTTCGGCGCATGGTACGAGAAGATTTCGCAGCCATTAATTCAGAGTGAAGACGGTGAGCGATTTCAAAAAGGATGCGATTAGCAAATTGCTTGATCATTTTAAAGTGTCGCTGTATTATAATATCAACACCGATATCTGAAGAGGGCATTCGGAGGATACTTTTAAAAAAGCCAGGTCTTTTTTAAGCAAAGCCGGAAAAATAACTTGAGAGCAGTACAGAATGAAGGAGAGAATGCAGGCGATTCTATAGCAAACGGCTGATATAATATAAAAGTTTACGGATTTTAATAAAAAGGTTTTCAACATGAGAAGTGAAGAAGAGGTTAGATTAGTGGAACACCAAGCTACTGGAAATAGGATACTTCGTTGGGGCAGAAAGTTAATGGATTCAGGAATGGGAGAGGGTCGCAATCGAAAAACACACTGGACTGACTTTTGATCGTTAAAGAGAAGAATGAGCAATCTAAATGGTCTTTTATGCTTCAGCTGCTATGCTACCGCATACTTACAAAAATTAGCCTGCTTTTTCAGTCACCGTAGATAATTTTCTTTTATGCGGTAATATGTTGATTGTCCACAGCCGTTTCTGTAATAATCACGATTTCATTGCACGTGCTAGCGACTGGTGTGATAAGCATCTGGTAATTAGGTTCGTCCATATCTTCCGCTGAAAGCAATATTCGCCCGCCAAGTAATTACTCTGCGCATGCAATGTCAAGGACTGAATGCGACAGAGACAAGCGATCGAGGTCGCGGATGGACTGTGGGGGCAGGAGAACGATGACTCCGCAGGACCTGGGTTATTTTTCAAGCCTTACTTAAAAAAATACCTAGTCATTTTTAAACGTAGACTCCGAATGCTCTCTTCAGCTGCCGGTGTTTTCTATGCTTTTTAGCTGACATTATAATGCAGCGCCACTTTAAAACGGTCAAGCAATTTGCTGATCACATCCTTAATGAGGTCGCTCACCCATTCCACTCTGAACTAAAGACTGCGAAGTCTTCCCGTCCCATGCGTCGAGGTTTCCGTCATATGTCTTGCCGCACATCAGCATATCAGCACTCGGTACTCCCATTCCTAGCACGCTACCTTATCTGTGAAGAAGCGGAAATTGAGAAGTTGAAAGCCGATCTGTCTCCATAGTTGATGTGGATATCGTGTAAACCTTTAAATTTTGAGTATTACATGACCTTTTACCTTTTACTATAACCCATTGCTTAACCTTTCCTTTGCTCTCCGTGAATGAAGACATTTTTCGCTGAAAATTCATGATTTTTCCTCATAAATAAAACAAGCTTTCTCTCTCTCTAGCTCTCTCTCTCTCTCTCTCTCTCTGATTCAAAGAAGTCAAAATTCTTACCAAGTGTGATAATTGCATGCGCCTGGGTTATTGCTTGCTAGCCTGGAGTCTATCAACAAGCATAATTATCCTCCAACTAAATTGGGCTTGAAATGGGAAGACACGCAAGAGTCCGCGAACGAAAATGTCCTGCTGTCGGCTGGAGTCGGCTATTAGTGTGTTTTGCCATCTATTTTCCGCTGAATGGGTGAAACCTCGGTTAGCGACGAGTTTAATCCGTTTTGGTACCCAGCTCGTCATGTGAAAGAGGTTCGTCTTTCGGAAGCTCGTAGCCAATCAAACTACATCAATTTACTGATTGGCTACAGGGGACCGAGGACTCACGCCCCGGGGAGCAAGACTCAACGGCGGGAACAGGCACTGAGTGGGAGCTCGTCAACTGAAAAAAAGTTTCTGTTAGTGGTTCGTACTTTACCTAGAATGCTCGTAACCCGACGCTCCACTGTAGACAAAGGTCGTTATAGTAGTGCACCTAATATAGCCTTAGTCCCAGCATTTGGTCCTGCGTAAAGGGGTTGGGAGTTAAGGAAATAGGGCAGGCAGTGAAGGAAACTTGTAGAAGAAATTATGAATTGGAAAAATGCAGATAAATTCGTTTCTCGCGGCCGTTTGGAGTAAGTTGTTCTGCATGTAAATTGAAGGTGTGCGCAGACTTGCACTTGTTACGGCTGCGCTCATGACTGATCTAGCCGACCTCAATTATGTCCCGCATGGTGCTTCTCCACGCGCGACGGTCCGTGGCCGCAGACCTGGACAGTTTGACTCATTCCCTTCGCCAGCGCCGGAGACCGAATAGTGAAGGTCCGAGAACCACGTCTATGTCCTGACGGACTGAGTCGAGCCAGGTTTTGAGTTGATCCCCTATTCGACGTTTCCAATTAGGCAACGGTTTCAAGTCGAGGGCAGTAGCACTGACCTCTTGAGGTAGGCGACGAAGAACGTGTCCAAACAACCTCAGCCATCTTCCTGAATGGCCTGGGATATCCTTGTGATTTTGTCCCAGTAAGTGCGGACTGTCTCATTTGAGACGAAGTCGGTGTATTTCAGGATGTTCTTCAGACAGTAGTGGTCAAAAGCTTCCAGTTTCTGTTCCTCCTCCACGCGCATAGCCCAAAATTCACATCCGTATAGGAGAAGAGACCGCACCGATGCACGGTACACGCGGATCTTTAGAAATATAGCATCGGGACCATAAGCACTTCCGAAGGCTGGAGAACACTCGTCGTGCAGCGTCAATTCGGGAGACAATATCATTCTAACTTGGTCCATTCGGCAGCAACCTCGCTCCGAGGTGTTTAAAACTGTCAACTTCTTCAACTTGACGGCCACTTATCTCGAGAGGTGCCTTCTACTGGACAGGGATGCAGCATGAAAGCATTTCGGTCTTCCAAGTGTTTATCGACAAGTCGACCGATTTCGCGACTTCGTTCACCCGTGCCATTATAAACTGGAGATCGCCAAAGCTTGATGCTAGTAAAGCGATATCATCAACATAGTCGAGGTCAGTCAACCGGCATCCGGGTGCAAGCTCAATACCGTCACTTTCTTGTAGGGCCTTCCCGAGAACCCAGTCAATGGCGTATTTAAAGAGAATGGGCGACAGGACACAGCTGAGCCATGTCTTTAGTTGACCGCCTTGTCGATATCTCCAGTTTACACTACGAGAAGGCTTTACGACCAATCTGCAGAGATCCGTCGATGGTTTGCGCAGGACATGGCCAAACCATTGCAAGCGGCGATGCTGGATGAACGATGCTAAACTTGGTAGTTTAGAACATCTGCGGTATAGCTCAACATTGGAGATTCGATCCTGCCAGAGGACTCTTATGAGGCGTCGAAGACACCAACGGTCAAAGACTTCCAGCGATAGGATGTCTGCCTTTCTCACTGGTCATGTTTCGCAGGCATATACTAACACCGGTCTGATTGATGCTTTGTATATCAGCAGCTTAGTACGTAAACTGATGTCTGAGCGAGACCAGAGTGGTCTGGCTAGCAGCCCAAAGGCATTTCTAGCCTGCGCGATTCACTTCTTGATTTCGTCTTTGGCCTGTCCATCGGCTAGCATATTTGAGCCCAAATAGTGGAAGCAGCTAACTTCTTCAATAGGTTGACCGCTGATAAACATTGGTTATGCTGCGCCCAGATACGTAGTCAGGAGCTTCGTCTTGAGCATATTAATTGTCAGACCAACAGTTGCAGCGAAGCCGGTGATTCGGTCTAGCGTTGGCTGTAGTGATTGAGGAGTTCTACCGAGTACGACAATGTCATCGGCATATTCCAGGTCAGGTACTCTGAATTCAGAGCTGATTTCACATCCACTGTCAGGTAGAATTGACTGATGCATTACCCAGTCGATCAAGAAGTTGAAGAGAACTGGAGAAAGAGGGCACCCTTGTCGAACTCCACGAGTCAGAGGAAAATAAGTAAACTCTTCACCAAGGGTTCTTACTCGGGCTGATGTTGTGCCACAGTAAGCTTTGATTAGATTAAGCAACTTTGGTGGGAGACCGTCAGCAAGCAAGACTTGCCATAAAGCTTCTCTGTCGATAGAATCAAAGGCGGTTTTAGAGTCGATAAAACAGGCGGTGTTGATCTGCTGGTTTTGATGTCTGTGCTCTAGTATGCGGCGTAGAATGAAGATCTGGTCAATACATCCTCTACCTGGACGAAATCCTCCTTGGTTAGGACGAGAACGAAGACTGCGCTAAGTCGAAAATCTACGGAGAAGGATGGTCGCAAACACTTTGGTGGCTATATCTATGAGGCTGATGCCGCGATAGTTTGAGCATAGTGTCCAGTCACCGCGCTTCGGTATGGGTAAAATAATGGACAGTGACCAGTCAGTCGGGATGACTTCAGCAGTCTATATGGTCGAGTAAAGTCGATGTAGTGATTCCGTCAAAGCAGGACAATTAGTTTTGTAGGCTTCTGCTGGGATACCATCTTCACCCGCTAGCTTCCGAACTTTTAATTGTTGTAATACCGATTCCACTTCAAATCTCGTAGGTGGCACGCAATTACTACGGTATGGAATTCCAGTTGATAGCTGTAGGTTCGGAAGTGAACGTATAGGCGGATCCAGTAGCTCGCTAAAGTGCTCTCGCCATCGATCGATTTTGCCAGCCATATCAGTTATCACTTGACCCGAGTTACCTCGAACGGAAGTGCATGGCGGTTTTATTTGCCAGCGGCTTTACGTAAAAGGTAATAGAGCTGGTGGAAGTTACCATGGTTTGAAGCTGATTCCATGGAGCCAGCTAACTCAGTCCAATGGTTCTGACGATCGCATCTTGCTGATCGCGTAGTTTGGCGTCTTAATGAGCGGTAGCTCTCTGAGTTTGGCAACCGAGCGATTCTAGCTTGTGCCGATAGATGGAGGGTGGTTGTGGAGATCCAGTCCTTCCTCGGTACTACGTGTTGTTGCAAGCTCGAATTCATCGCACTTTGTAGCGTGTCTCTCAAGTATGGCCACTGAGTATCGGGCGAAGTTTCATTATCGACGTCATTTGGGGGTTCGATGCGAACAGTGGATTGATCTCAGATCCGTGCAGTGAGACTTTCGTTGAACGCTACACGGGTTTCTGTGTGTGATAGTGCCATAACGTTGACACGTTTTGGGGGAAGTTTCTTACTTCGATTCGACAAACGGAGCTTAAAGCGGGCACGGACAGGTACGTGATCCGACCCAACTTCCGCACCGCGAGACGATCGACTGTCGGATACGGAGGCGGTCCACCTTGAGCGTACTCAGATGTAGTCTATCTTGTTTGCCGTTCAACCATCGTTTGAATACCATGTTAGCAACTGCCAATGGGGGTGTTGAAAACGAGTGTTTTTAACGACGAGATGGTTGTAATCAGCAAATGTTACCAATCGTTCTCCGTTATCGCAACGTTGGCCCAGTCCGTATTTTCCGATGAAGTGTCTCGAGATTTCATCGCACGGGTCATTCCTGGCATTCCAGTCTCCGGCGACGAAGAGCAAGTCTCTAGGGGGTATCCTGGCCACTGTAGCTTGAAGGCGTTCATAGAACTCCATCTTAACTGTTTCATCCGCTTGCGATGTTGGGGCATAAACGGCAACCACAGACATATCTGCAATGGTGCCTTTGAAGCGGGCTGTGGCAATCCGCTCTGAGATAGGCTCAAACGCTAAGAGAGTGTTATGCACCTTTTTTGTCATGGCTATTGCCACCCCAGGCAGTCCTGTGTTCGTTTGTGGTCCGCTGTGGAGGAGCACGTACTCAGCATCCTCTTGTGGGACTTTGATTTTGCTCGTTCCAGAGTCTGGGAGATGAACTTCTGACAGACAGGCAACGTCTACTTTATAGTCCCATAATGCGCGTGCTAGAAGTGCTTGACGGCCGGGATCAAGCAATGTCCGCACATTCCAGCAGCCGGTGTTCAAAGTGTGTCGCGAATTTAGGGTACTGGCTTGCATATTTGACATTCCGGGCACCAGGCGACCACGGAGCGCGTCGCTCCCCGGGGATGCTGTAGCATTGTTCAAGTTGAGAGCACTGGCTTACGTATTTGGCACTCCGGGCACCAGACGACCACGGAGCGCATTGCTTCCCGGGGACGCCGTAGCAGTATTAAGATTTGTGATATTCGTATTGTCCATAAAGTCTCTTGGGAATTTTGTTACAGATGACGTCCCTGGTGTTAACTGTCATTGCCCTCTGTTCGCCCAGAGTTTCCCCACCGTCGGGGAGGTCGGGGGTTGGATTTCGGTTGGCATCTTCACTTCATCATGAAGTTTATATGCAATGAGTGGTCTAGTTCATGCTTATTTAACCGAATTTCTGAAATGCGTTTTGCAACAGGCGTCGTAAGACCAATCGTCATGTTGCATCATCCCATAATACTTCGGCTACGCCAGGATGCTGCCCCTTTAGTGTATGCCATTTGGGTTGCAAAGAAAACGCACACTCCACGATAAAGGACAATTTAAGTAGTTGGATATTTTTCTATTGGTTTTCTCGACCCTTATAAATTCCACTAATACGTGGGCAAGAGATTCCTTGGTATTGGTTTCGGATACAACAAGCCGTAGGTTGCTTTCATACGATAACCGTGAAAAGTTTTATTTTAAGTTGATAAACCTGATTTACCAAAAAAAGGATTTTGTGAAAATAATAAAAAAGGCGCAAATTTTGTTAAAATAATTTAAAACGGTGGCTATAGGCCGACGGCGTTGGACACGTAAATCGAAAAAAGGCGCAAAAAAACAAATCGAGTGCGAATCGAGCACGAATCACTGTCGAAAAACTTGGAAATGTGGAGATTTATTCTGAAAACTTTCCTGCACTCAAAACCCAGTGATAATGGATTTTTTGAAGACTTTTTGTGCTATCAAGCAGAAACTTCGGGCTTTTTACATAAGATATCACCATCCCACACTAAACCTAACACTTCCCCTTACCTTAACCCTTATCCTTACCCAAACCTGACCCTTAACCTAACCCTAAACCTAAACATAACCCTAAAAGTTACCCTACCCCTTACCCATACCGTAACCCTTATCTTTACGCTGACTTCTGACCCTAACCATAACCTTAATCCTAACCCCTAACCCTTACCGTAACCCTAACTGTGCTCAAATCGAGCTCGGATCGAGCTCGAATGGCTGTCGACAAACCTGGAAATGTGGAGTTTTGTTCCGCCACTACCACGGTAACTCCTGTCAATACGTGTTGTACGGGAATATGCACAATAATGTACTCTCGTGTGCTCGTTTTAAAGCTAATCTTGTCTGCCTTAAGACCTATACTCGAAGAAATGAAATTCTCCTACTTTGACAACTATGAGCGCAGCTCAGGCCTATGATTAAGGATTCTCGACAGAATACGAAACGTCAGGAAAATAAAACTCTTGTTTCAGTGACTGCATCTTCGTCTTCTTCTTTTGAATATGTTCTTTGCTTCCATATATAGCTTTCTTTAAACAATTTGCCAATTGAACCTAGGCCGCTAACTACAGTCTATCTGCTTTCAACTGAAGACTGCACATTCATCTAAATACTGATTCTATTAACCTTTTATTCTCCTCCTCATTTCCGGGCAGCTTTCTCCATAACTCCGGAGAAGGACCATAGGTAATTTATGAGATCCTCTTGAAACTAATTTTCTCTGCCTCGTCTCCCCGGGAACCTAGCTGTCTCCATAAACCACCAGCCATTCAAACTATGGAAGCCATATGGACGCATTCAGTCTAGACTGCTCCCGTTTTGTTGGCTGCAAACCATCATCACGATTCCATTTTGACTCCTGAGATGTCGAAGCCCAAAGTCAACTGATGCTTCTTCGCGAGATTTCATGTTATGCGCATTAGCGACCACGGGCGAACTATACATACATTTCATTATCCAATTCTGAACGGCTTTTGTAGCATAAGCCTACTCTAAACATCTATTCTGCTTTCCTGAACACTTTTTTGAAAATGGAAACCCGCTGCACTCTGCTTCCATCTTCATTGTATGAGTTTTTTAACTCCCAATTTTCTAGTTCACAATTAATTGCAAAATATCGCCAAATATTGCCCTAAAAGGACAACTTCCGCTGGCATTATTACAAACTTGTCCATTTTATCTGCGCACATCGTCAAAGCGTTTTTTTGCCAAAACTAAGTTTGTTCAGATAGTGCTTTTCAGGCGCTAGCAACCATAAATTCCAAGTTATAAGGACGCAAAATGCATAAACATAAACAGATTAAAAACACGCGGCTTTTATTTCGTGCGTTTTCACCTCTCGCGGGAGCAGGGGGGAAGCGAGTTCTGGAAGGCAACCTGCGCAATCAAGCAGAGATCACTACACTCAGCCGGCCAAGATCCCGTTCACCCCCCCCCAACACACACTTTGAGAACCCAACCCGATCGGCATGCAAGCATGTACACACAGACGGACTGCCTCTAAATCCTCATAACTCCGGCTACGCTTAGAGCATGTCCGCTATCCTGGAAAATTAGGTCGACTAGAGGGGAGGGAGAGTGGTTGTTCGTGCGCGTGGAGGGGCGAGGCGAAAGGACCGAAACGCGAGCTCCGTCAAGCCGACATGACGACCAAAAAACAGGCTCCGGACAGATGCAGGCCGTCCGAGCTGAGTCCACTTACTCCACGGCGAAGGGGGAGACAGGGGAAGCAAGTTACAAGACGGGTAGAGAAGGACACGCTTGGTGGAAAAGGAAGGGGACCATTCGGACAGGCGCAAGGCTCCGGAGAGGGTGGATCGGAAGCAGAGAGAGAGGGCGCCGCGCGCACAGAGCGAGAAAGGAAGAGGACCAGCGTGGGTTGGGTTGGTTTGAAACATGTTCTACATTACAACCACTCGTGGGAAATGCAGCCGAAAAACAGTGGCCCCTACTCACTTCGGGAGAAGTAATCAAGCGGCGCGATCATCTGACTGGCAAGTGGAGTCTACTTTTCAGTTCGGGCGACTATAACGAGGCAAGGTCAAATGTCCTTGCCACAGTAGCAGCAGCAGCAATACTTGCAGTTGAAGTTGGGAAGTTAGAATAAACTGAACAGCTTATTGAGACTGATTATTGGACTCGTTCGCAAACGCTCCCAAAAAATTGAGTCCGAGGGTATTTTTGAAAAAAAAAGAAATAGGCTAGCCAGATACACACCGATACTGTATTCTCTCACGAATTGAGTCGAATATTCGCATCCCAGATGTGTGTATAAGTTGAGAGGAAGACGAAGAAGAAAAAGAAGAGATATATAATAAGCCGCTTCGAGATGCTACCTTTATGCTGTTTTATTTATGCAACTTGCGAAATTCACCACGTCATTATGTCATCTTCACATTTTATTTTCTATTAACTGTGTGTTGGGACTGGACCCTTTTGTTTTTAGTCGAATGCACGCTGGTTTTTAAACTAGATTCTACAGTTGGCCAGCGTATAGGAAGATAATCGTCACCCGCGTTTAATAATGCGCTAAGTGGGGAAATTAACTGTCATCCGCATGTAATTATGCGATCCGGGGTGGGAGATAGCTGTCACCCGCATTTAATCCTGCGATCGGTGGTGGCTATTTTAGCCTCCATCTGATCCTGAGAGATTCATTCAGTTTATTGAATGCTGCAAAAACCTTTTACGTAGTTAAATCGTCATTTTAGTTAGCTTTATTAAGAGAAATGGCCAAGAGTTTTGGGGAAATTGGGAGAAGTCTAATATGGAAGGAATTTCCTATGCTATTACGAAAGAGAGAACCAAATTACACTTTACTGTTAATGATATTAGGAAGGAACTGCAAAATAAGTAAAATAGGTATACAAAATATCCCTTCCAGAACTAAAAAAGTTTATCCAAAGTTGTTCAGATTGAAGTGAAGCCAAGTCAAAGGGATGAACTTTGCTTGCAGTAACATTGACGGTTTGTATTTTAAAAATTATGTTTAGCTATTCTATGACGTTTTCGGCACAAAATGCAATAACAGAAGAGTATTTGTTTGAATGCACCAATGAACCTCGAATTTCCTTCAAGAAAAACCAAATGTCTAACATGTTCTAGCTAATTTAAGACAATGAAGCCCTTATTGGATGTAAGTCGTGAAATATATATAGTTTTTTGTATACTTTATGTTCCCTTTTGCTTTATTTAGAAACGGAAGAGATTAAAAAATAAAACGTAGTTCAAAAATGGCAATTTATATGGCCAGATTTTTTTTTAATTCGCCAGTTTATAACTGAATGTGGAATTAATCTA
>JAYGXS010000010.1:602538-617528 GCA_036362985.1 Ligula intestinalis | reverse complement strand
ATATATATATATATATATATATATATATATATATATATATATATATTCACTCAGAAATGTGCGAACACCGATCGAACAGGCTTCTGAACTAAACAAAGTTCATATGGTGGTCAGAGGTCCCCAACGGGTGACCGCCTGCCAGGCCGATTCCGGCCAAGTCATAATAGCAGTAAGGGGGTATGACAGCATTTGGGGGTTACTTGATACAGAACTGTTTCGGGCTTATTAGCCTTCATCAGCCAAGCATAACCCTGAACACCAGCTGGTTGGACAACACAAACAAACGCACTCACAGACGGCGCAGTTGGTCCAACACTGGTGTCTATCAGATGGGTCATAAGCACTTCATCGAACCGCAGTTCATCAACGCCTCGCCACCTGCCATTTGCTGTCACTGCTGACTTGGCTGGAATCGGCCTGGCAGGCGGTCACCCGTTGGGAACCTCTGACCACCATATGAACTTTGTTAAGTTCGGAAGCCCATACGATCGGTGTTCGCACATTTCTGAGTGAATATATACCCGATCAGCAGTGACAGCAAATGGCAGCTGGCGAGGCGCTGATGAACTGCGGTTCGATGAAGTGCTTATGACCCATCTGATAGACACCAGTGGTGGACCAACTGCGCCGTCTGTGAGTGCGTTTGTTTGTGTTGTCCGACCAGCTGGTGTTCAGGGTTATGCTTGGCTGATGAAGGCTAATGCGCCCGAAACAGTTCTGTATCAACTTACCCCCAAATGTATATATATATATATACATTCACCGGACAATTCAGCGGCCTGGACAGTGCTTGGAGCCTGAGGTTTGAAGTTATCACGGTGCGCTAAAAGTCACGGTTTGAAAATTTACCACCTGGCGCGATAACTCAGACAGCGTGTCGCCTGCCGCTGAAATGCCGTGGCGCGCGGCACGCCCAGGGACGGCTCCAGCCGCACCAATCACATGCGCCCAACTCCCGCCTCCGACCGTTTTGACTTAGCCACGACATGTGGACCAGAGCGGAGGGTGAAGGAGGAGGAGGACGCGCGGTACGTGTGGCGCAATTATATTCGCACGCTAATCTAATTCACGCTCAAATCACAAGCCCTGTGTACCCATTCTGGTGTGGCGTACACAGCGGACACTGTCGATCGTCATATTCAATTCACATTGGCGCAACCTCATAGTGACCTGTCTCCGAGAAATGACCAAAATGCTCCTTTCAGGAGCAACCTGCATTCAGGGCAGATCGCGCATACGTTGACAAAAAAGCGACTGGAAAGTAACAAATAATGTTTTTGCTGGGAAAGCACCCATTCCCACGATTACAGAAATGCCCGTGAGCGCTACTCTACGCCGCTGTCTTGAGACCGCGCGCAGCGTGGATATCGATTTTTTGTTGATAGCTTATTGGTCCCTTCATCACTGCAGCCTGCATATGCAGCAGCCTTTTTTGCAAGAGTGACTTGCCTTAACTTGATCTGCGTGAAAACACTTCTCCTCCTGGGAGATTGCCTCCTTTGTTCTCTAGTGCGAACGTTCGGGACAACAGGTGAGCTAGCTCAGAGTTCGTGCTACTTACAAGTAATAGTTTCTCAAAAAAGCACGATGGACAATAGCTGTAAAACAAAGCATTTCTTGGCATGCAAGCATAAAAGCTGGCCAAATGGAGGGGAGGAGTTATCAATTCTATTTTTTTCCTGAACAACTAATCTTACGTAACCATGGAACGACGTAATACGCAAAGAATCTCAGGAAGCACCCCAAAGAGTTAGTAAACTCGGTTGACCCAAATATACAATTCACGATGGAAACGGAAAGAAATAACCTCCACGGTTGTCTACAAAATACGTTGCAAAGATGGAGACGGCAATTACGTTGGAGAAACAGGACGCAAGTTGCAGACCCAACTACACGAACACAAAGCGGCTGCCCGGAGACTAGACCTAAACTCAAAGCTTGCAATACATGCCGGAGAGGCTGACCACAGCTTCGATATTCAAGGAGCGACCATCGTAGGCCAAGGAGCCTCAAAAGCGGAAAGACTGACGCTTGAGGCAGGGTACTGAGACGCCAACTCTGTCAACAGGCAGCTGGACCTGCCCACGGCATAAACAGCCCTACGCCATTACTTAAGTAAAGGACAGGACACGGTCAAACCGAAGTCAGGATTTGCAGAAAAAGAAGGCTCTGTGACGAAACCACCGGAGGAGGAACAGGGCAATCAGCATCCTCGCTGTGGGGACGAAACAGAACACGAACTGCCAAAGAGGGAGCGGAGAAAAATCGATCAGCCCAAGGCCAACACGTAAAGCCGCAACTTTAATTTTGCTGACTGATAAAGTCAGTATACGCTTCGACAAAGGACAGCCGGCCCAGCTGTCCAAAACGTCAGCAACCCAAAAAAATCATCCCGGTGATTAAAACTTGAGCTCTAATTATTAAATATAGTCACATTAGGCGGTCGTGGAAGATTTACTATCAATACATTGCAGTCGGGTGGCCAGAATGTGTGCTTGCATAATTAAAGTCCTTTCGACCGCCTGACAACAGTCAACTCGCCGAATAAGTGAGTACTTATTTTTATTTTTCTTAACAAATAATTATTACTTCTTATATTTCTTTTAAGTAGCAAATTTGTCTAAGGTTGCTCATTATTAGTTCTTAGTTTTCGTAGATGCGTTAATGCCAGTTGACAAGTGAGTATCAATAGTTTGAAAACTTCGGTATGTTATATGATTTATGCGCCAAACTGCACATATATCCACCAGACAATTCACCTGCTCGGACAGTGCCTGGGACCTGTGTATGCGAATAGGGGCGCAGTAAGGTAAACGTCTCTTAACTATAAACAATCGGACGCGCGCACTTGAAGTTACCCTGGCGCGCTAAAAGTCGCAGCTTGTAAATCTGCCACATAACGGAATAACTCGGACCGCACAGTCGTCATGCTTATGCCTTGATTGTGTGGAGCAGTGGACTGGCGAATCCAGAGATTGAGACAGTCAGGCTGCTAAAATGCCTCTCCTTTTAAATATGGCCCCGTTAAAGCGCTCTCACTCCCCCTCACCTATCCAAGGCAGGTGTGGCGCGGCGCCGCACACCCAGAGACGGCTCCAGCTGCACCAATCACCTGCGAACAACTCTCACCTCGGGCATTTTTGACTTAGCCACGACATTGGGACCCGATGGGGAAGGAGGAGGAGGAGGAGGAGGTGAGCGCGCGGTAGGTTCGGCGCAATTAAAATCTCCCCGTAGTCTAATTCACACGCAAACCACAAGTTCTGTGTGCTCACCCTGGTGTGGCGAGCATTCGATGGACACACTGTCGGTCGTTGACCCAACGTAGGAATCGACCCGTTTACACCCGACTGCGGCGCCTTTCCGAATGACTATCAGCATCTGTTCGCCTGCAGTTCCCGGCCAGGCACCCACCTCAACCCCGTGGCTGACCTTTGGCTCAAGCAGGTTGAGCCGGTCGCGAATTTCCTCCATCTTTTGATTCTGGCAAGGAATCCTGATCCAACAATGGGCTACGACACACACAGACACACACTGTCGGTCGTCCTATTCAATTAACATTGGCAACCTAACAGTGGCATAGCTCCGATAAATAACCAAAATCCTCCTTTCAGGGAAAAAACTGCATTCATTGAAAATCGTATAAGTTAAAAAAGCTGGAAATTAAAAAGGTGATGCGGCCTTTAGAGGTCCTAATTGTTTTTGAATTAGATTAATAGCCTACTTTTGCATTTTGCAGTATTGTGAAACATCTTTTCCCAGGAAGAAATTTGAAGGAAGCAAATATGGCAGAATTTATTCGATCAAATAAATTTCGTGACGGCTCGTCAGCTGCGGCCCGTCTTTGCATGAATGAATAACAAGTGGGTTACAGCACAATTTGAATATCAACAAAATGGATAAAAGCAAGGTCAAATTTACGCGTAAGTGAACATTCATATTGTCAACGTAACTCGGGAAAGGGCGGAAATTTAGGGGGAGAAAACAACACAAAAACAAACAAAAGGTGACTAAATGTAGGCCTATGGACCGCAAGGCAGCTGTAGGTTTGCCACATGCTCTAATTGCTTACATAGGTCGGGATTCTCCCGCCGTATGTAGGCTGCTTCCATGTAGCGTAATGTCCGGTTTGTTCGTGCTCGAACAAGAACTCGGAAAGATTTTTTCGGATCGACAGAGTGACCACTGTCCAATAGATGTTTTGTAATAGAGGACCGAGGTACTTTGTTTTCCTGTTTTAAAAGCGAAGAGGGTAAATGTTCAGCTGCCCTGGTCGCCAATTGCCTTTGCGTTCGCCCGATGTACTTGCATCCGCAAGTGCATGTAAATTCATAGACGCAGTTTGGAGTGGCGTGCAAAGGCAAGGCATCTTTTGTCCCGTTAACGGGAAGGCCTTTAATAGGGCTGAGGAACACCAATGCAGCTGCATTGTACGTTCTCTCTATGGTGCATCGCAAACGTCGTTTGATTGTATTTGATACATTGTCACCTTTGAAGGGTAGAGATATAAAAACGGGCTTTTTTGGAACAAACTAATCCGTAATTTTCAGCCGTAAAGGTTTACTGTATTTCTGAATGAAACGTGAAGGATATCCACGTTTAAGTAGGGCGTCTTTGATGCTGGAAATTTCTGTTGGTAATATTTCATTGCTGCAAATTTTCTCAGCTCGCTGGAAGAGAGTTAGTACCAAGTTTCGTTTCCACTGGATTGGCACAAAACTAGTAAAGTGTAGGTTCTGGCCCTTCCAGGTAGCCTTGTGATAAACACTTCGCCTTATTGAACCATCAGCCTCTCTAAACAGAAGGACGTCAAGAAAAGGCAACTTGTTGTTTTGCTCCATTTCCATCGTGAACTTTATTTTTGGATGCAATTTATTCATGAATCGAAGAAGGTTTTCAGCATCTTGTTTGGTTTCAACTATAGTGAAGATATCATCGACGTAACGTCTGTATAAAGTTGTCTTGTTGAGTTGTGATGACACGTTTTCTTCTAAATGACCCATTAATATGTCAGCAAAAGTTGGTCCAAGTGGACTTCCCATTGCGACTCCATCGATTTGTCTATACCGATGCCCATTGAAGAGGATTTGCACATTTTTCGTACATAGTGTAAGCAATTCCCTTAGTATATCAGGTGGTAGACGAGTATAGGATGCATGAGTACATATAACGTCGATTGTTTCGCCCAATGGTACGTTTGTAAATAAGGATTCAACGTCTAAAGAAATCATAAATTTGTTTGCAATATTTTGGAACTTAATATCTTCAACAAATTGAAAGACATCCTTTGTCATGTAAGTGGAGAACCGGCTCCTAATCGGCTTTAATTCCTTGACAAGCCATTGTGCTAGCTTGTGTTGAGGAGAGTTAACCATAGACAAAATTGGCCGTAAAGGTATGTCCTTCTTATGTGTTTTGGGCAGACCATATAGTCTGGGGATGTGTGTTTCTTTAGGCTTTAAAGATAATGCAGTTGCAGTATCAATCAGGTTTTTGTTCCGCAACTTTTTAATAGCTTTCCATATAAAATCTTCTATTGCTTCGGTTCGATCCTGGCCTGACACCTCTAGACGAAATTTGCTCTGGTCACCCAAAATAGCTTCCATTTTTCTTACATAATCCTTCCGGTTGAGAATGACAACTCCATGGCCTTTGTCTGGTTTAGAAATTATTATTTCCTCGCGGTGTTTCAAAGTGGTGAGGGCAGCCATGTGTTCTTTTGTCAGAGGAGTTGTTTGTGTTACAGGAGCATTGCACTATTGGTGAGCAACGTCCACAAATTTTGCTTTAAGCCACTCCACATCGTCAGTTGACCTAGGTATTAGGTCTGCTAACTGAGAGTTTAAGTCTTCAAATTGGGCCTCAATTTCTACTAGGTTTATTCTTCTGTTTGGAACACAAAAGTCTACTCCCAGTGATAAAGCCTGTGATTGTAGCTTCGTTAGTTTTAGATCTGATAAATTTAGAATCATTTCCTTTGCGTCCAGTGGAAATTAGTCGTCAGTGGACTTCTTGCTTAAAGACTTCCAGTATTTATTGCGGTATGATTCTCTTATCTTAATCTGTATGCTGTATGCATGTTTCATAAACAATAGCCAACAGTAGGAGCTGATGTTTTCTAGAACATGCTTTGTCGGATCAAGGTGATTTTTGCTGGTGCAGATAGCCAACATTAAGTCCTCAATTCTAGATTCCGTGAGACGATCCAGATTTTTAATCGTTGGGCGTAGATTTCCACGACGTAGCATCTTATAGAATTGTACAGGATACTCCTTGCTGATTATGTAATTTCGCAGAAATTCAATGTGTGTATTATCCTTTGTTATTCTGCATCTTAATTGTAAAAGCCTATCCAGAGACTTTATTGTATCCGGGGGAAGGTGCCTTTTGAGAAATGTGAAACATCTTTTCCTTATTCGTTAAATTCCGCCAATATAAGGTCAAATTTATCTTTTTTCCGTTAAATTCCCCCAATATAAGGTTAAATATCCATCAATAGGCATCGGTTGCCTGAACAACTGAAGTTTATGTTGCTAGAGTCCAGTAAAACTAATATACGTGGCTTTTACTTAATATTCTTTGGTCACTTTCGACACAATTACCTATTCATTTACGTTTGTTAACCAAGAATTAAAAGTTAAGCCACCACAAAACTATTTTGCCATAAAAATAATGCTTCAAAAATGCACGATTGGCAGCAGTTGTAAAACCAAACATTTTATGGCATTTAGACATCACATTTGGCCCTGTGGAGGGAAGGGTTTACCAATTCTACCTTTTTTCTGTACAACTAATCGCACCGGACCATCGAACGACCTAGTACGCGGAGTATCTCGGTAAAACTTAACTGAACTTATGAAATATGGTCGCATTAGGCGGGCGAGTAAGGTTTACTATCAACAGATTTCAGTCATGCCAGAATATCTGCTTGTAAAATTCAAATTCATTTTGACCGCCTGACAGCGGTCAACTCGCCGAAACAGTGAGTACCCGGTTAAGGTCGATGTCCTCAAACAGGCTTTGTAAAAAGCACACACGAAGACAGTTCCCCCGTCGATTTCGACGATGGGCACCACGCGCTCCAACAAGCCGCAGCAAACGCTGAAGCAAGCCGCAACTGCGGCGAGCCACAAGCGAAAGCTTGATGCCAGCCAAAGACGCTAGGCGTAGCCACCACCTACGCGAGGATGATGATGCGATCTGCCACGACCTTCACGTTCAGCCCCCAGCTGAACACCCCATACCCCCACCACATACAGCCACACGCACACACCCACACACACACACGACAGTTCTCCCGTTGATTTTGACGATGGGCACCACGCGCTCCAACAAGCCGCAGCAAACGCTGAAGCAAGCCGCAGCATACACAGAGGCAAGCAACACGAAAGCGGCGACAGCAAGCAGGAGCAACGCAGAGAACTGGCACGAGAGAAAACAGGAGTTTAGGCAGACTCGCACAGAATCCACCCACTCGCTCGCCACTCCCACCTCCATATCCGGTGTAAAGACAAAGTCTATAAGACCGGGGATGAGGGAGGGTGTAGATGGCTGGAGCGGTAATTACTCAACACGCGCACACTTGACACAGCCATTTCGCTAGGTATGCTCCCGACTGCGCGGGAGAGCCATAAAGGCCACATTAAAAGGAAGCCATTGCAGCCTGACTCTCAGTCCTCCCTCTCCCCCCGTACGCACACACAGACACACGCGTACAGTACGTGGGGGGCCCGAGTTTTCCCTTCAGTTGGCAGACCCTGCAAGCCACGGCTTTTAGCGCAGCGTGATAGATTCAGACGCATTCAGATTTATTATAGTGAGGGAAGAAACGCGCCGATGTCGACCTCACTCTCTCCCCCACCGCATAGTGGCCGCCTAGCTTTTCGGGCACCCGCAGTGGGGCCTGAAACCCAGTGGGAGCGAGAGCGCAGTCACCAACAGGGAATCAGAAGTGAGAGAAAGTGCCAGCGCCTTCCAGGCCACAGGGACCGTGGTTGGCTGAAGACTGGCATTGCAGGTGCATACAGACCATTGGATCTCGGAAGGGTGAGAGCAGCCCTGCATGAAGCCTGGGCCAACACTCTCTTGAGAGGGGTAACCAGTCAGTCAACGACTGAAAGGCACTACTCATGCTCCGTTGCCAGTCGGCATCTGTGGGCGGGGCTTGCAGCACACACACACACACACAAAACTATCTTTTTTCTCTTTTTATAGGGACTTACCTCTTCTTCTTCTAGCGTTCTACTCAAAGTTAGATTATTTTTTCAGTTTGAAAAAATGCGAGCATGAGATTTTAGGGGAAAAACAAAACCTTAAATGTCTGTTCAAATGGCCTCCCATTTGTTCGCTCAGCAAAGCTCCTTATAATATATACGGTGCATGTCCATTACAAAAAGATGATGTATGTGCTATATATGGCGACCTTATGCCGCTCGCCCACCCGTGGGATCCAAGCCAGATGTGGCGTGAGGCGGCGCGCCCAGGGACGGCTCCAGCCGCACCAATCACATGCTCCCAACTCCCGCCTCCACCCTTCGACATGTAGCCCTGACACGGCGACTAGACGAGGAAGAGGAGGTGGAGGAATAGAGCACGCGGTAGGTGTGACGCAATTTTATTCTAATTCACGCGCAAATTACAATCCCGTGTACCCACCCTAGTGCGGCGCGCATAGATGGACACACTGTCGATCGTTCTATTCCATTCACCTTGGCAACCTCATAGTGGCCTGGTTCTGAGAAATGACCAAAAGTCGCCTTTCAGGGGCAAACTGCATTGAGGGCAGATCATGCATAAATTGAAAACAACAAATAATTTGCCAATATAAGCGAACATGTGAGTCCCAGGAAGTAATTGAGGAGAAGACGACTTAATCGCTGGGACAATGCTTATTCGCCTGACGTTTCGACATCCATCGCGGATTCATCCTCAGAGACATAGTCACAGAACAGCAGCAGATACAGGTAGTTTGTGGATAGAAGTCTGCCGTTAATTTAAACGTGCAGAAAAAATCGATCAATGCTTGGAAAGTGCGCTGATTCGTTACGTCAGCAATGACCATCTGGCCCTGCGGTGTTGGCATAGGATGATGCTGCTGTTGTATGATTACGTCTCTGATGATGAATCCGCAACGGTTGTCGAAACGTTAGTCGAATAAGCATTGTTCCAGCGATCGGGTCGTCTTCTTCTCAATTAAATAATTTTATTAACGATAAGGTCCTTTGGGACAGAATGCCATTTTTTGCGCGAAATTTCTAGTCTGTTTCTCCCAGCTCAACTAGGAAAGGATTTGAATTCATACTTACACCAGTAAATGGTAATAAGACTGGTACGTGCACGCTGGAAATCGTGTTGTCACAACTTGGACCGGGCTAGTACTGGACTGAAGCGTTCAATAAAATTTTATCAAACAATAATAATAACTCAAGTTCCACAAGTACCTTTAGGTCACAACGTATAACCATTTGCTGGTCCTCGGGCTAACTTTGTTTATCTGCGGTATCTAGCTTAGGACTTACAGAGCATCTCCTGTCTAATAGGGAGCTACATTCTCCCGAGTCAACTACACATGGAAACTTAGTAAATTCCTATAACAGTATCAATAGCTGTTTAGGAGATTTGGCAGATTTGTTTAATCTAGAAGACCTTATTGTGAAAAAAACGGGCGGAATTCGGCGGGATTTGAATCTGAATATTAAGGAAGGCCTTTACGCACACAACGCTCTTCCAGTTGAGCTACAAATGCCACGCCTTGTACAGTGAGTGTAATTACACTTGCATCGATTGTACTCGCCCAATTTTACCGCTCGTATGGAATGCATCACCACAGAACAGCAATCTGACTGCGCAAGCAGGATTTCCTAAGCAATCATCTCGAATTTAGTGTGATTAAACTCACGGTGCAAGGCGTGACATTTGTAGCTCAAATGGTAGACCTTTGGGTGCGTAAAGACCTTCCCTACTATGCGAGTATCAATAGTGCCAATTAACCACTCAGACGCGGACCGCAAAGCTGATGTGGTCGCATGGCCTCTACTGAGCATTTTGTGCCTCTATCACCCCGTTTCTGCAATCATCTCTGATGATGGGTTCAAGAGAGAATGCGGAACTTTGGGCCAATAAACTGCTCGTCCCAGCGATCGCATCTGCAACTGCTGCCTGGAACTAGCCTGTTCGCTGCCTTCAATCTGCGGGACGCCTTTAAAAGGCGCTGATACAAGCAATCTGACTCCCTTGGCTGACTGCACGCGGAAATCACACGCCTCCTGAAGCCACGTCATCCGAAAACCCACAAAACGAAGTCCCAGAGAAGAGTCAAGCAAACGCTGCGCGGCTGACACACCTCAACCCGCTGACCGTCCTAACATCCCCCCGTCCTCTCAGCACATGGCAACCAACATCCTATACGGGTTGGCGCCCACATTCAGGCGACAAGGGATAACCCAGATGCGTAATTACACCCAACCACCAGCCCCCTTCATGCGTCCCCCCCCCTTTTCCCAACCTGACGCCGCAATTAACTGACTATTTTTATTCTCCATATCACTGTACCAGCCTGATGATGAACGACTGAAAATAATCGTTGGCTCATATGACTTTTCAACCTTCAAAATGCCTATATTTCAAGTTTGAAGCGCAAACCAGCATCAAAAAACATCGGAATATTACGTCAACGTTATGTCGGCAATGTTCTTCTACCGATAAAACTAGTGTCTGCGTGGCTGCTGGCAGGACGGGATGATTAAGTCCCCTAACTGATCGGTGACCCACCCCGTCCACCATCCATCTACTCCCGATCGACACGACGACTTGACCCCCCAGGGCACGACGGGATGATTAAGTCCCCTAACTGGTCGGTGACCCCCCCCCCCATCCACCATCTATCTACTCCCGATCGACACGACGAGCTGACAAAGACAAGGGAGACTGCAATGACCATTTCTGGCTTATTAGCCGTCGTCAACCATTCATACAGACACACACCCAAATGGTTTTCCACACGAGCCTCGAACTCGGGGCCATTTTGATCAGAGTCAAACGCCCTAGCCATTGAGCCACGAGCTCGTTCTCTCAGTCAGGGGATATTGAGTGCGTGGTTACTTGGTTAGAACGTTGAACCTCCGATCCATAGGTCGCGGATTCGGGTGTCAGATGTTGTACTACTTAATAAGGCGGGGTTTATGCTATTATTAACAAGCCGGAAATGGTCATTTGATGTGCTCTTTACTGTCCAGGCTTTTAATCCTTAGGGAACAAGTAAAAAAGCAGACTGTCGAAAAATGTCGACAAGACTGTTTTTAGAGGTTCCACTTACCTTCGAATTATAACAATAACATACTTTAACATTATCAGTAACCCGACTTGCCCTTTTCCCGTAAAATAACGCCAATATAAGACCACATTTCCCTATGTTCGTCAAATTCCGCCAATACATGGCTGAATTTTCGTCAATAGGCATCAGTTGTCTGAGCAACAGGAGGTTATGTTGATGAATTTAATTCTTTGTAGTGCATTGAAACAAATAAAAGTTTCTCTACTTTAATATTTTTGATCACTTCCATCACAATTAAATATTCATTTACACTCAGTAACCAAGAATTAAATTCTTGACTGCAAAATACGTTCGATAGTTATTTGGGCGAGGGGACTATAGACTTAAGGATCCTAAGGGTTTCGCAAAAAATGTCAAATGCAGATTACTTTCAATGACACGCAATCTTCCTCCATAGCACATGTAAAATAAATCAACTTCGTTGCCTCCTGACAAAATTCAATTAAATTTGCCTCAGAGAAGAAGGAACGAAATGGAAATCTTTCTTCGCCAATTGGGTTTACATATAGCCAAACGAATGCTCATTCCAATAAGCCTAATTTGTTGTCGGTATTCCCTCTCCCTTTCTCTCTGTCTAATCTTTTTTTTTCAAAAATGACCAAAAAAGTCGACTTCGGTAGATGGCTGTCGATACACCTAACTATCAACGCATCAGCCATGCGAGAAGAAAAAACTAAGTGCATCTCTGTGTGTCCTGACAATGCATGGCCGAATGGAAGGTTCGCGTTTTTTGTCTGACTCTAACTAGCTGTGACAAGCGCTTGACCAATTGAAACAGACTATTGGGGCCGTTGTCTGGGGTGATAATTGGCGGCACTTCGCCGTGACTTCCCGGCCAAGATTATGGAAGCCTCCCCCCATTCCCCTGTTGTACAGAATGCTCCAGCGTGAATAGTAGTGAAAATTCGATTGCCCGGTGGTAAGTCAGATCGAGAAAGAGCGTTCACTCGGCGAGGTTTATGTAATATCTGACGTTTCGGATAAGTGTCTCGCCTATACATCTTCAGTGAGAGTAAATATTCAGCCTCCTGGCTCTCGCTTCATGCCGCTTGTTTCTTCCGCGTACGTAGTCTGCCCATCTAGATTGAGCCGAGTGCCACCAAAAACGCGGACCGAGAAGGGTTACCCACCGATGCCGTGGGTGTGGGCATGTCGTACTTGAAAGTTTCCCGGAAACCGTGACTAGATCTTGGAATGGGAGTTGCCCATAGGACTACCCCCACAGTCCGGCAACAAGAAATGCAGCCGAAAGACCCTATGCCGAAGTAGGAGAAATCAGGCGTGGTCTACCGATTTCAGTGCGGTTGCGGGATGTGCAAATACGTTGGAGAAACTGGCCAGCAGCTACAAACGCGAATGCATGAACATCAGCTGACGGTGAGAAGACTGAACCCACAGTCGTAGTTTACAACACTTGCTGCAGAGTTGGAGTACGCCTTCAACTTTGACGCTGATGAAATTGTGAGCCAACGTGATGATCACACATCAAGGCAGACTAAAGAAGTCTGGATGTCGACCGACTGTTCGGTAAACCGCCACATAAATTTGCCTGGCTACTATGCTGTATTAAGAACATTCTTATTCGGGGACAGTCACGGCGTGGAACAATTGGGGCCACCAACCAGCTCTACGATCAATGCACAAGTCCATGAAACAGGTCATGGCGAGATAAGGGCCCACACACCACAGATCACCAACGTACGTGGGGACCAAATGAACTCTGACGCCCCAATTACAGACAGTATCAACGCGGGGGCCGACAGAGAGACGCGAGCCAGACAAAGCGGCTTCAAGCTGGACTAGCAGAAGAAACGAGCGGCATATAGCGAGAGCCAGGGGCCAGAATATTCACTGTTTGAAGATGGGCAGACGAGGTATTTATCCGAAACTTCAGGTACCAACTAAACCTCTTCCGGTGAACGCCCATTCTCCTTCCGACTCCAGTAAAAGCTCCACTGACTACGTTCTTTGTGGTGTGTATAAGTAAGGAAGACGGAATTATTGCTCACCAGAATAAGGGTTTGATTCGACTTTATAGATCGCGTGCCTAAACTGTCCTTAAAACAACACAGCATAGACTGGATGCATGCTTGAATCGCGCTTACACGAGCGTAAGCTGCCTGTAAGACGGGGTGACGGAGTATGACAAGTGGCTGCCCACGAAACTAATTTTCTGAGACTGAAGCGAAACAAGCCTGGATTCGAAGATACTAGCGAAAAAAGCCAAAAATGACTCAGGAACCTAATCGCGCAGGTTCTTAATGCATTTACGCTGCTAGCCAGACCACTCTTTTCTCGTTCAGACACCAGCTTACGTGCTACGCTGTTGATATACAGAGCATCAATCAGACAAGTGTTGGCTGGCTAGTAGCCCTTGTTGGATCAGGAATCCCACCGGATTGGCCTCAATCCTGGCGGTGAGGAGGAGGAATCGAAGCAGCATGGTCGGGAAGGGCTGCTCCGTCCTCTAGACAGAGATGGAGAGGAGGGGAGATAGATCCACCCTAGGGAGACCGGTGTTAGTATATGCTTGCGAAACATGGCCTGTCAGAAAGGCAGACATCCTATTTCTCGAAGGCTCTGACCATTAGTGTCTTTGACGCCTCTTGAGAGTCTTCTGTCGGAATCGAATGTCCAATGTCCAGCTATATAGCAGGTATTTCGAACTACCAAGTCTAGCATCCTACGTCCAGCTTCGCCGATTTCAGTGGTTTTACCATGTCTTGCGCAAGCCATCGACGGATCTCTGCAGATTGGTTATGAGTTCCTCTCGTAGTGCAAACTGGAGGTACCGACATGGCGGTCAACTGAAGAAGGGGCTCAACACTGTCACGTCAAACGCGTGGGCCTCGTAACCGTTTACGGCTTGCGACACTTGATCAAACACTGGGTTAGCATTAGCAAGGAGCTCGCTTCCGATCGCCACCATCTGTGACATCCGTAAAACCGATTCATCCAACAACAGGAGCTAATTGGATCAAGTAAAAGTGCAAGTGCATCTCCAGTGGGAAGTCATTCAATCGATTTAATGATTAATCTCAAGGATATGAGCAAATCACCTTACCGGTAGTCCGTCTCCTCCTTGACGCCTAAGTCCTCTGACACAGACGATGTAAGAAAGACTGTGTCAGGCGTGGAAGTACTGGCAATGACGGGAAGGCGGGTCTTGCAGACCGCCATGGGAGGCGGGTTCTGCCCATCATCACCGGGCTGTGGCGGCGACCTACCATCACAGCTCCGCTGCACCCACCAACCGGAGATTTTCTGCAGGACGAGGCACTTCTTTTCATCCTCTCCTCCAGTCCCAGTCACGCTTTCATTGCCCGCGGTGCCTAGGCCAGGCTGAAGGCGAGAGAAGCCGTTGTCCGGACTTTCATCAAACCTGAACAGAAAATAAAGGACATGCTGTTCTCATTAGCAAATAATCATTTGAGGCAATTGCGGCCGTGGTGGTGGTGGTGGTGGTGGTCGTGGTGGTCGTGGTGGTGGTGGTGGTGGTCGTGGTGGTGGTGGTGGTGGTCGTGGTGGTCGTGGTGGTGGTCGTGGTGGTGGTCGTGGTGGTGGTGGTGGTGGTGGTGGTGGTGGTGGTGGTGGTGGTGGTGGTGGTGGTGGTGGTGGTGGTGGTGGTGGTGGTGGTGGTGGTGGTGGTGGTGGTGGT
>JAYGXS010000010.1:546035-601035 GCA_036362985.1 Ligula intestinalis | reverse complement strand
GCCAACTAAAACTTTAGATGGTTGGGCAGAGAGTTCTTGTATTAGCACCTGTCATGGATCACATCGGCGCATTCCTGTGTGTTCACCAGGAAGGTGGCATTATGCCAAACTGCAAATATTTACGGTTCAGGAAAAAGGATTCACTTTCCTCAAAGATCATGATGTGTTAATGTGCGTGCTTTTGTGATTTAAACGACCCAATAACGCCTAGGGACGCTAAGAGATCTATTGTTGCAACACGGTCATCTTTAAATATTGCGTAGGTAACAGTGCAATGGCCCACTATTAACCGTCCAAGTAAACTTTTAAGCATAATGTGCGATACTCTCCGTGTGGTCTACTACCCGCTGGTACATAATTAAGAGGGAAACAGCATAACCAGGGTAAGAAATATTTTAATATGCATATGGCTAAACTTTAGTTTACTTAAGTTGGCAGAATAGAGCCCAAGAGTAAGTAAACATACATCGTGGAGAGTGGTTTCGCTTAAAGCAGAACATTTGTCGAAGGAATGCACAAGCGAGTAAAATTTCCCGAAAATATATGAAAGACGTGGCCACATTCATCAGCGAAAATACTCCCTACATATACGCGTTCACCATTAATCGGGCGGGGTGCTAACGATGATATCAAGGCCTATTTCAGTGTCCTCTCCCAAGGTTCGAGCATGCGACACAATTTGTCCTCGTAACTTTTATATTTTACGGAAATATTGTGATCTTATTCGTTCCCTGGCATGCCCCGCCCATCGTCTCTCCTAAAATCGGGTGCCCGTGGGCCTGAGGGGTGCGCCTCACACGGTCCCCAGGCGGCCCCACAAGGAATCCCTACCAACCCGGCGTCATGCGTTGACTGAAATATGTTTGGAGTATGCTGCATACTAAGTTATAAAATAATACATAAAAATAATAATAATAAATCATCCATTCAAATCGAAAAGATTTCATGGGATAGCACAAAATCACTGTGATGCCGATGGTCCGCTAGCGGTTGGCCAACATTCCTTTTACTACAGATGAAATGTCATCAGAGAAGGTAAGGACAAAAAACGCGGGTTTTTGTTGACCTTGAGTTGGCCAATCACAGTTCTGACTGCAAGTCGAAACCAAGAAAAAAACATAAAGCGGCGCATGCATACGCCTTTACTAAGGTGGAGTAGACAGCAGGACTTCTCCCAGTCATGGACACAGCTTACGGACTATTTCCCTCCCAACTCCCGCGTTGTCCGACTAAAAAACTATTGTTTCCTTGTAAAGACGACCTGAAACTGGCGTAATCGTCTCCGTTGATAAGATTTAGTGGTGTCTTACATTCGTGAGTGTTTGCCATGGAATATTTGAAGTAAATGAAGTTTCCTGATATCTGGAAGAGGGCAAAGAGGTTCAAACTTTAATGGCAGAACAAATGTTTAAATGGCATAACGACTTATCGGCCGTCCAATGTCCCAATAAATAGTCTTTTCTCCCTTTGCAACAAAGACGGCTACGCTGTACGAAGCAGAGCTCGGAATTCTTCCCCAGCCAGAATGGTTCTCCAGCAACTTCCATGCACCGCAAAAATGTTTCTGCATGAGTAAGCTATTCACAAAAATCGATAGCTGCAGTAGTAGAACATGCTTGCTGATGCATGAAGCTGGGATTTTCGCGGCAGCGCAAACACGATCCAATAGGCTGCATGATTCTTAGCATCGCATGATGTCAAAAGCAGCTGTCTGACCTAAAAACACTCTAACTTACTGGCAAGCCCATTAATCATGTCCGAGCGACGGACCAATTATTTATTAATTTTCAGCGATGATATCCATGTAAGCCCTCAATAAGTCAAGTTAGACAACGAACGTTTTTGACTTATTCATCATAAGGCAAATAAAATACTACAAACGAAAGATAGAGTTAACTAGAGAATTAGAAGGCGTTGCGATCACCGGAATCATACTTTTACTTGTCGGAGCTCTTAAGTACTTTCCAGAGTCCATCCTCAAAGATAGTAGGCGTAAATGAAAGACAAGCAACAGTTATAGGACGCAGGGGCCAATCAACCGTTATGGGGGGAGGGGAAAAGGGGGGACATTCAACCACCAGTGCCATCAGTCCAGAGATGCCTGCGCAGCGCGATGCATGCCGGCGCCAGATCGATAAATCGATTGACTGAGTTCTCATCTGAGGCTCAGTTAACGAAAATGCCAGCAACCAATCAGCAGTTAGTAGGGGGAACGGCAGGAGAGGTGTAAAGGAATCAAGGGGGTCAAATTCTAGTCTTGATTGGGGAACAGGGAGAAAAAAGAGTGGGGGAGAAGCGCTCCGACAATCAGTTCACATCATCCAGTCGCCCTTGGTTCGTGTTATGTTGAGAGGCGTGATATGGATTTTACTTCGCCTCTGTTTAGCCAATCAGGATGGTGTTCTCGCATGCGCTTGAAGGCGAAGTAAAATCAATAACAAGCGCGATTCTGGCTCACTTGGTTGACAGCGGTCATCAGGTAGACGGCAGAGGCAGTCGCCACGCGCCTCACTAAGCCAATCTTATGTGCGCAGAAGGCGTTTGTAGCGGCCCTAAGGCTTCCGTGGTCGAAGCCTAACTCAACATCCGACCTCACGCTTTTTACTACGCTGCGAAACAGTGACAAGGCTGCGACAGCAAGCATCCCCAGGCCACCCACACCATCACGAGACGATGACATCTTGCGTTCTCACGCCTCCTAACAAAAAGCGAGCCAAGGACGACGGGACGACATGAACTAATTGTCGGATCTCTTCTCCTTACCTCCTCCCCTACCGTTTTCCTCTTCTGGTCCTCAGAATATCACTCCTTTGATCCTTTTACATCTCTTTTCCCATTCCCCTAATTATCCCTGATTGGTTGCTTAAATGTTCGTTAACTCTACCCTCCCTTATTGTATTGCCTGATGCTGAATTAATCGAAAACATTCGTTCGCCTAACTCGACTTCCTGAATTTATTTATTTATTTAATCGTGGACGGCATGACTTGTGGGTCGGCCGGCCGAAGACCGCAACTAGCCCGAAATGCTCCTCGAAGACCTCCCGTGAGATGTCGGGAGAGCTTCTACAATACAGGAATACTTGATTGTACAAGTTGGCAGTACAGTAGATGTTCAAACTTCCGAAATGTCGTAGTTTAGAAAAGAAAATTGATTGAGAAGAGGACTACCCGATCGGTGGGACAATAATTTTATTCGCCTTCCTCGCGTGTTAGCTTGTATTGGCAGCTTATTTGGGCGCGATGCGCTTCGATCGGTCCGACGATGGGAAACATTTACCCTTCGTGAGGTCTCAACCCATCCGGTTTCTGCACAGGTGCCCGGACAATAACGCCTTGCCGAAGAGTGTTCGTCACAAATCCTCACTGAATACGGAGGCGGTGAACCTCGCAATGGTTTAAAATGGCAAGAGAATGGTCCGTTTTTTCATTCAAGATTGCTACGCGGGACTACGCATCCATCGCAAAATAATTGAACAGGAGAAGACTAAATGCTTTGAGTTCGTGCGCTAAGGACAGCAAAAAACTGTTTTAGCAGAGAGTACATGAACACGCACGCGACAAACAAGCAATTCATGAAGCAAGGCGAATAAACATATTGTCCCAGCGATCGTTTTGTTTTCTACGTCTCAATTTTTTCCGGGGACTCGCATGTTCGCTTGCATTGGCAATAAAATGCATGCTGCGTTAAATCAGCCCATGTTGCGTACGACCCCTCCCCCGCAAGTTTTACTGCAGTAAACTAAGTTTCTTAAGTAAAAAAGGACATCTGTTTGCTGACAAATTAATGTTTACTAACATAAATAGAGTTCATTTTCACTAAAAACTCGAAATTGAGATAATGGTCACTGCTCTAATGTTAAATGTGCTTAACGCAGAGGAGAGAAAAAACGACAAATTAATACGGAAAAAGTAGAAATACACTAAAATTGTCAGGCATAGACGTGGACCAGTTACCTATAGTCGTTTGTTCGATGTGATTATTTAGCACAAAAACAAGTTTTTGCTTGCATGGAACGATTCTTCTTTGTCTTGTGCCAATCTCTTTTGATGATTGCAAAAAGATTGTCTATGGTAATCAGATCCGGCCTGGTGGTAGGAATAAAAATAGATTAAAGGCCACACAGGGAGAGGCTGGCTGTTTACTTAGAAGATGGATTACGTTCCCTGGATATCAACAAGCCTTGATTTGGCCCAATTCTGCCCCTATTTGCGCCCAGTTTACTGAGCTAAACTCAACTCTTTTCTATCAAACAGCATTTTCCGCCTCAAGTCAACTCAATGAACAAACTAAACAACCTCAAATGTGTGTTTAATCCCCACTCACATTTTGATCTTCACATTTCATATACAATCTATGGTATACTAACTAAACCAGTCATAACACACCAAGTAGTACCTACATTAGATGACATAACTCATGGAATGTCGCAATTGAAATAAGGTTGAGTAGTTTAGCGTATATTTCTTCTTTTTCTCTTGATTTTTTGACGGAAATTGAGGCTTAGAAAAAGTTATGGTAAATCTTGTTTATTCAAGAAAATCGGAGGTTGGCGAATATCCAAGAAAGTTCTTTTGTAATTTACCATCACAGAACAAAACGTAATCTGCTTTGCGTCGTGCAAGATCAAGAATCCTTAATCATAGGTGATGACCAGATAGTCTGAGATATGCGCAGATTGCACGGTATTTATAGTTCAAGCTGTGCAATCTGTGCACATATCGCCTATATCTGCGCATGTCTCAGACTATCTTACGATCACCTATGGTTAAGGATTCTCGACAGAATCCGAAACATCAGTGATCGCGTCTTCTGCTTCTGCAAGAATTGTTGTGTTTGGGTGAATCTACAAATGTGACTTAAACGACCATCTCCATAAAACTCTCTTTTCGGTCAGTTGCTTTAAGAAATACCTTATCTTCAAGGTTTTGACAAACACAACAGACAGACTCTTAAAAAGCTTGAAAACAGGAAAATCATGATGTATCCTCTATGGTTTGAAGGATGACCTGAAAATAATTGTGATCCAAAATCAGACATATTTATAAAGACATTTGACGAAAAGAAAGTCCTCTAAACATCCAAAAAAGTTGTGTGTTTAAAATTTCTACGCACAATTCTCTTTACATTTATTGGTTTTCGCATTTCCAAAATTTGCTGCTTTTATAAACAAATTTAAAGTATATGCAGCTGTCCTTCGAGTTTTAAATTATTTTTGGGTCATTCTTTAATATGTCAATGCGATGATGTCGACCTGCGAGTTGCCATCTATTCTTTGTTGAATTTGGACACTTTCCATGAGTTATTGTCTTCTACCATGGTGTCCATGCATCACGTTGTACGCCACACCCAAACGCGTAGCCTCAAAAGTCAACTGCCCCTGAGGCGCAAAAGCAACACGTCGATAATTGGGCAAGCGTTTGGAAAAGAGAAATTGCCCCAACCCAGAGGCAAATATAAGATGTGGACTTTTTGCTTCAACGAGTGCCACTCAGGGGCAGTTGCTCTTTAAATAAACTCTCAGCCTTTAATACTATCCCACGCCATCATCTTCTTAATAAAACTTCTGCATGCGGCTCTCCCAGCTGGGCTTTCGCTCGGCTCGGAGGCTATTCAACTCCCCGCATTCAAATCGTCCAATGCGGCAAGCGAAAATGCACAGTCCTTCCCCAAGTTCTTCAAGGGTCTACGTGATCTCCTTACCTCTTCTCCCTCCACTTTGACGACCTACGATCGCCAAATAACCGGACGCTCAATTTATGATGGAAGCAGAATAAAACAACCAACTAGCCTCCCTGGATATCCTCGTTTGTCACAAAGACGGTGGTGGCCTAAAAACTAAAGTAATCGGGAAAGCAAGAATACTATGGAAGTCCTGAATTACAACATCAACGACCAAATCGGTCACAAACGCAGCTGCGTAAGAGCGCTATACCGGCTCGTTGAGACGCATTGCAGCGAAACGGAAGACAGAGTTGCTGAATTACAACATGTTCGACGGGTACGGCGAGCCAATGGTTACCCGCGCAATTTTGTTAACCAATGTATACGCAAACGAGAGAAGAAGCCACATGCAACTGGCTCAAACGTTTGGCGAGCTATTCCGTACGTGAAGAATGTATCAGAAGCGGTCAGCCGTCTACTCACGTTGCTTGGAGTTGGAGTTGCGCACAGGCCAGAAGCAACCATCAGGCGCCGGGTCATGAGACCGAAAGACGCACCGCCACATCAAGAAACGGCTTGAGTCTTTAACTGGATCTGGTGCAGTTGTGGACAAAGCAACTACGTCGGAGAAACCGGGAGATTACTCCGGACGCGAATTTCCGAGCATGAGCGGCGGTGAGGAAGAAAGACGCCAGCTCCCAGGTTGCAGCTCACTAGACGGGACTCGGCCATATTTTCAAGTTTGACGAGGCCGAAATCCTCGCAAGAGGTGAAAACCGCGTGAGCAACCGCGTGCATTCTTGGTGAGGTATCTCATCCTTTTGATGTATATTGGCATATCAGCACTCTATACACTCATTTCTAGCACGCTACCGCACGTGCAAAGAAACGGAAATCCTGAAGTTGAAATCAGACCTGTCTCTATAATTGGTGTGGATTTCATGTCAACCTGAAGGTTTTGATTATTTTATGACCTCTGCTTTGGTCTCAGTTAATTGAGCCATTTTTGCCGAAAAAGTTTGGATACTTCCCTTCAAAATAAAGCGTATTTCTCTCCCTCTCTCTCTCTCTCTCTCTCTCTTACTCCGGCTCCGTGAAAACTCCGCCGGTGTGGAATACTTTTTTGGATGAGAGAGCGGATAAAAGGCCGACTGAGTGAACTAGATGACTGATCACAGATAACAACTAATCAGCATGCGTGCTCACATTCGCCGCTCGGCGACGGTAGCGACGTAAATAGTGTTTAGGTTGCGTGTGTGTGATCATACAGCCTGCTTCGCTTGCTTCGATCGAAAGTTGCGAAGTTGTCGCATGAGGACACTAGTTAGCCGAACACAATCCGAGAATGTTACCCAAAAACCCGCGAAAATGAGTAATGTTTAGGCAAATGTTCGCATCCCAGGTATGTGCGCAGACAGGTAAGGAGAAGGCGGTTCGATCACTGGAATAATAATTTTACTCATCTGAGCTGTCGAAGTCATTCTGGAGTCCATCGTCAGATATAGAAGACGTCCACGAAAGAAAAGCAACAGTTATAGGAAGCAGGAGCCAATCAACCGTTATAGGGTGGGGGGGCAATTAACCGCCGGAGATGCCTGCGCAGGGCGATGGTGCCGGTTCCAGATCGATAAATCGATTGATTAAGTTCTCATCCGAGGCCCAGGCTTCAATGGATTCTCGGTCTGTCTTGTTGCCGGCGTGCACGATTATCCTCGCGGCTGCGAAGTTAAACTCGCGACCGGTTTCTTAGGTGCGGGCAGCCACTTGCAATAATGCGTCACCTCGTCGCTTATGTTCTCGAGGGAGCGAACTAAGCATGCGTCCTGCCTGTCCTGTGTAATGCCGGGGACGGTTTAGACATGGTATGTGATGCACTACGTCCAACTGCTTACCGGAATTTACCCGGTCGTTGATTCGCATGATCCGACTGCGCATGGTAGACTTGGGAGGTTGGGTAAGCTCGGACCCTAATCTCGAAACAGTGCGCACGGTCGCTTCCGACGATAGACTCCAGTAAGAGCTCGAAAGCCCAGACATATGAAATGTTGTCCTGCAGCCTACTAGTCCTACTCAGGTTACCACACTTCAATCGAGGAGATTCGGGCTTTCAGTCGAGATATTTGATTATATTGTCAAATTTTTCGACTGCACGACTACATAGGCAACTATGCTTTTCGATACTTGTAGAAGCCAAACTCTGGCGGCTTTGAGAACGCATTACCTTTGGAGCCTGGTAGTCAGTAGAAAATATAATGCAGTGGACATTGCGCAAACTTCTGGCCCAGCGGCCAGGGCACACGGTGGACGCATTCGTTTTTTGATGATGGACCTCTCACAATATCGTATCCTTAACCAGCCCGCTTTTCTATCAACGCTGCCAAGATCGAATCGACCCCCAGCAAGCCAAACGCGCTCTGCATACGACTTCTTCCTCTAACTTGGCTCACATCGTACCCAGCGTGTGTGCGTGTAAGACAATAGTTCGATTCGTTGAAAAAGCACAACGTAGGGGCTGAATTATGCATCTGCGTATGCGCAACTGATTTTACGTCTAAAGTGCAACTGGGGCTTACTAAGGCGGCGACTATGGATGGATGCAAAACATTTCTTAAAAAGGTGTTTTTGAACAGCTTGGTAACCGCGATGAGGAATGCTTATGCGTGGTTATCAAAATAAGAGTAGCTGTCGGGTGTTGAATAGTTAACGATCGCTAGATCTCGAATGTCTGTTCATGGGCTGCAAGCAAACGAAGGTTACTGATAATTTAAATGTAGTTTAAGTACTTTTTGCAGTCTCAGAATTGCTTCCTTATAAAAAAACCGCAATAAAAAGGAAATAGTAAGAAGGCGTTTTATTTAAATGGTGTGTCGGTTGTACTTCGTTCAAATGGGTTTTTGGGTGTTTCCCAGTCAGTCAGTTGATATGACGACCGAGTGCTACTCATGACCAGTTGGTCTGCAAAAAAACTGCTTTAGTTACCCAGGCTCCGTGCAAGCTCCGCTACTATGGAATACTTTCTGGAGCAGGAAATGGTGTTTCTTATATCAGCAAAAATCTCCTACCCCCGCTGCTTCTCACGTGGGCGGATAAAGGGCCAACTGAGTGAACAAGATGACTGCACAGAGATAAAAACTAATCAGCATGCGTGCTCACATTCGCCGCTCGGCGACGGTGGCGACGTAAATAGTGTTAAGGTTGCGTGTGTGTGATCATACAGCCTGCTTCGCTTGCTTCGATCGAAAGTTGCGAATTTGTCGCATGAGGACACTCGTGAATAACTGAGCAGAACAGAATCCGTGAATTTTACCAAAAAAGCGCAAAAAATGGGCAATGTTGTCCTAAAATTTACTGGTCCTAGGCATACTTCTACCCCAAAATCCAGAAGATCCGGGTTTCCAGTCGGGGTATTTGATTATATTTACTCAAATGTTTCGACTGTTTGACTAAATAATCAACTATGCTGTCCGATACTTGTTGGAACCAACCCCTGGCGGTCTTGAGAATGTATTGCCATCGGAGCCTGGTCGGTAATAGAGATGGTTATGCGATAGATACGGCGCCAATCTGTCTCACCGTAAAACATTTCACGCGAAAACCCCAGCGGTCGGGCACATGGTGGACGTGTTCGCTTTTTTGTGGATTGACCTCTTAACCACCGGGCTTTTCTACCAACGCTGCCAAGATCGAATCGGCCCCCTGCAAGCCGAACGGCTTCCTCCTCTAACTTGGCTCACATCGTACCCAGCGTGTGTGTATGTGACTATATTTCGATTCGTTGAAACGCACAACGTAGGGGGTGAACTATGCACCTGCGTATGTGCAACTGATTTCACGTCTTAAGTACAACTGGGGCTTGCTAAGGCGGCGACTATGGATAATAAGGATAGACGCCAAACATTTCTAAAAAATTGTTTTTGAACAGCTTAGTTACCGCGATTTGGAATGTCTATATATGGTTATCAAAAGAAGCGCAGTTGTCGGATGTGAAATGGTGAAAGATCCCTGGACGGGTTGTATGAACCTGGAGTGTCTGTTCATGGGCTACAAGTACTGGAAGGTTACTGAAAATGCCATTGTACTTTAAGTCGTTTGAGCAGTTTCAGAAAATGCTTTTTTTATTAAAAATGAGAACCGCAAAACATGAAATAGTAAGAGAAAGGCAATGTTTAAAAATGTTTTAGCGGTTGCATTTCGTGGAAATAGGTGTTCGAGTGTTTGTCTATGCAGTCAATTGCTATTGAAACCAAGTGCTACTCATGGCCAGTTGCTCTGCAAAAAAAACTGTTTCAGTAGCCCAGGCTCCGTGCAAATTCGGCTACTTTGGAATACTTTTCAGAGCAGAAGCTGGTGTTCCTTATCTCAGCACGAATCTGCTAACCCCGCTCCTTCTCACGTGAGCGAATAAAGGGCCGAATGAGTGAACTAGATGACTAATCAGAAGATGGAGAGATAACAACAATTCACATTCGCCATTTGACGGTGACGACGTAAGAAGTATCCATGGTTGCCTGTGTGTGTGTGTTCATACAGCCTGCTTCACCCGCTTGACGGTTTCGATCGAAAGTTGCGAAGGTGTCGCATGAGGACATACTGTATGTCAAGGGCTGCAAACAAAAGGCCGAAATTTGCGAAAGACTGGTAATCACTCGCAAACCAACCTTTGGTAGGGTTTTATTACCAATTATCGTGCAGGCTATTTGTAAGTCTTTTTCAGTCACGCCAGAACGCCGGTTCTTTAATGACCACTTACAAAAAGCAGATTCTGTAACGAAAATGGCTGCTTAACTAGTAGGCATATTTCTCATGGATTTTGACTGCCATTATAAATTCGAATACAGAAAACATTCACAATGATATTTTTATCGTACTTGTTTGGTAGAATAGTACGCCTTCTTAAATTTTATACTTAAAGAATAATTATCTTTCGGTTTTAAAAAAACTTTTCTAAATTGCCCAATAATTCTGACATTTACCGACTGCGACACCTTAATTTAAGGTTTTCAAATATTCCGTTGAAGCAAAAAACGTTGTTTTTTACGGTTGGAGGAAGAAGTCGCATAGTTCTCCTAAAAGTTTGCAATAGATATGAATCATCTTCCATACAGTATAGGCAGCATAACTAAATCGACGGACACAATGTACTATGTTTTTATAACAGTGTTCCGGCAGGCACACTTGGCGTACTGTGATATAGCTTGTTCGGGCTATTGGCCCTCAGCAGCCACAGGTAGCCAACCCTAGTGTAGCAGCTGAAATTGCCACCGCACCCGAGTTTTGAAATTGCGCCTCGCCGGTCAGGGCAGACGTCCTAACCATTGAGCCATCGAGGTCGATGTCTAGCCGGTTGTAGATCTGGAGAATATATTATTTGTTTGTGCACTGATTTATTCCTCAGCAATCACTTCGGCATACGTTCAGCCGACCGCACTACCAATTGCAACGGCCGTTTGCAGTTGAATGTGAAATCGCGAAATAAAATGACGTCAATAAATGCCGCCGATCTCCTGATCCGTGGCTAGTTTCAAACTTCATTGTTAAGGTAGTTATGTTTCCTACCTCTGGTTTGGTGGCAAAACGTGGACGTTCGTTATCTTTTGGCACTGGATGCCACATAAGGAGTGCTTCTCCAATCTGTGTTTGTGACCTTGGAGCGGACTACTAAAGTGGACTCCGTAGCGAATTATTAAATTTAAACAGAGACTATTTGCATGGATGGCAGATGCAACCATTTATACCTAGTTCAGGAGGCAAAGCAATCAAGGTGGATCCGAGAGTCGGCAGTTTTGATCGTCCCCCAGCGTGTATGTCATCCACCTGAACGGTGTTTAGCCTTACTATAGGCTGTCGCTAGGTATGTTATCGCAAGCCCGATAGTTTAGGTAGAACGCTGAGTCTTCACTAGTCTTCTGTCAGTATCATGCCTCTTAAGTCACATCGGATCAGCATAATTAAATTCGGCACATCCCTGAGGAATCGATCAGTGCACAAACAAATAATATATATTCCCGATCTACAACCGGCTAGACATCGACCTCGATGGCTCAATGGTTAGGACGTCTGCCCCTGACCGGCGAGGCGCGAGTTCTAAACTCGAGTGCGGCGGCAATTTCAGCTGCTACACTAGGGTTAGCTGCCTGTGGCTGATGAGGGTCAATAGCCCGAAATAGCTATCTCACAGTACGCCAAGTGTGTCTGCCGGAACACTATTATAAAAACATAAGGTGACTGTGTGACCAATTAGTGCAAGTGGCTGTGTACACCTTCGAAACAGGTCATGGGTCTAACCTCGCAGCCGGCAAGATAATTGTTCACCTCAGAAGTAAGACGAACCGGAAGTTGATGGAAGCCTACGTCTCGGATGAGGATCGATCTGGTGCAGAAATATGGAGCCCTGCCCCGTCATCTCCAGACCTGTGTCGCTGAAGTTTGACTGGCGGATGGCTCCTTTGTCGTATTTGCCTTTGACGATGGAGCACGGTGTGAGTTGGAAAACTCATAAAAATTGACAAAGGTTTCTGGCGATTGTCTAGTGTTGTTCTTCCTTACTCACGCATACATCAGGAATTCGAAAAAGTGTCACCTTTCCTAATTCAATTTCCATTGTTCAGAACGAGAGACGATCTATTCAATTTTTCTTTAATGGCTCGCTTGAAATTGATCATGTACGAGCGATGCACCATGCATGCTTAGGGAGCATGGCCGATTGGTTTACCCAGTGAGTTATGATCGGTGAGCATCCTGAAGGAAGGAAATAGCTCCGATAAACTATATAGTGTCCGTATGCGAACAAGGTATTATGGAGGAGCACATCACTAGCTTTAAGTAGAAAATTAAAAGAAGGCGTAATGTTCTACCGAACGAGCAAACAAAATATTTTCACGCATGTTTTCTATAAACTATATTTGGATTTTAAAGGCCGTCAAAATCCATATTATATGTGCATACTATTTAAGTTGTCATTTTTTTAGCGAAACTTCATGCCGCAGTCATTTTGTATGGAATATCCTTTTAATGGATCAGAAGAAAGATCGTTAAAAATTCGGAATCCTGACGTGACTGAAAAGACGAGAGATTAGAATGCACGATAGTCAGCATTGCAACCGTAAATAATGTTGGTTTGCCAGTGATCACCAGTCATTCGCAACTTGCGGCAGTTTGCTTGCAGCTCTCGCCATACCATAGTGAACAGAACAGAGCCCGCGAATTTTAACCCAAAAAGCGCGCAAAAATATGTAATGATGTCCAGCAGCTTACTTTTCCTGATCATCTAGCCATACTTCAACCTCCAAAATCGAGGTTATTCGGATTTCCAATCGGGATATTTGATTATATAGTCACATTTTTTAAGGAGTTTGGCAGATTTCCTTAATGCAGGCGTCTTTGTACCGAATCCCAGGGAGGACAGGTTTAATTCCCTCGATCAACTTGTGAAAATACTTGCGGCCTCGATGGGGCTCGAACCCACACAGCAGGGAAGGCTTCTGCGCAGCCAACGCTCTACCATTGAGCTACGCGGCACGCCGTGCGCCGTGAATTTAAGCACACATGGATCGATTTTACACGCCCAACTTTGCCGCTCGTAGGGAATCCACCAATACGGGACAGCAAGTTGACTGCCCAAGCAGGATTCCCTAAGCAGTTATCTAGAATCCACCAGAATGACTACTAGGTTCACTTAAACGTTAGAAAAGTTCGGCAGATTTGCTTCATTCAGTTGACTGAATTGTGAAAAAATTTCCCTGCTGCGTGGGTTCGATTCCTACCGAGGCCGAAAAATTTTCACAGTTGGGTCACTGAATAGCTAAAGTTGTCGACTGTATGACTAACTAATTAATTTTGCTATTCAATACCTCCACACAGAAAGTTTTTTAGGAAAGATGTATAAAAAATCATTTTCGGAATACTCATCTCTTCTTAAATTTTCGTATGCCAAATGCTTACAAAATTAATTATCGAAATGGGAATTTCACTCAAAAGAGGGACTGTCCTAATCAGCTAATGGCGCCATTAATTAACAACGGATAGTTCAAGAAACAAACTTAGGCTGTAAGGGGAAGCGAAACGAAAGCAGACGATGGAAGGTTAATTGGGAAAGGGTAGAGGGGGACAAAAGCTCAGTCTTGAAAGTTGGCCAGTCAATTTTTCGCAGAAATTCTAAAAACGCCAGAGGTTTAGCAGGAACCCAGGGATTATAAATATGCTTGGTAGACAGGCTCTTAAAAAACGTTTTCCATCATTATTCTACCGTCACCATAAATAATTGCCTCAACACTTGAAAGGTCTGAAATAGACTTTATATGCTCTTATAGCCCGCTTACTCTACTCAGACTATTTTTAAGGTGTCCACTCCCCCCACTTTGACTTCCTTTTCACTTTTCACTTTTTTAGTTGTTTTTCTCCTTTATTACTCGTAATAACTAACTAGGACGACTCCTAACCGGTCTAGCGACGGTTTGTGCTGTCAGCGATGGGAATATATTCTCGCTATGACGTCTCTGCTCAATATGCGAACTTCGCTGATCGCGTCTGAGGTCGCATCTACCGCATCTATGGTCCTAGGCTACGCGGCTCTGTCACGCCCTTTCTCTTATCGACAGACTGCTGACGACGTGGCGGGTTCCTCGGCTCTTGTCACAGCAAAGGCGTATCATGGACGCATCTCCGGTCTTCGGGACGTTCTCGTGACTCCGCGGTCTCTTGCTCGCATGGTCCTTCGGATGTCGATATTACTCGCCATGGACGCCATGGCTGCCGCCAACATTCACAAAAGCATCATGCTCCTATTATTCACATACTTTTCCCCCACGAGCGACAGTTTTTCTCCTAACAACCACAAATGACATTCCATTTTGAATTATGAGCCAGCCTTAGGCCTTTTTTCACTGTCTGCTCTTTTTGCTCAGTTTCGCTGCTGGCTCGTGTGAACTGAGTGTGAGTGTATTACTTGAAACAAGCGAGTAGTCGTCTACAATTATGTCAACGACTTCTTTGGAATGTTCGGCTTTGCCGATGCATTTCTGAAATCCTATGTACCAAGAGGGAGTTCAAAGGCATTTGCCTATAAATTCCCTTAATAAACTTGACTTGACTTGACATTAATCGTTGTCCTGACATTGGGGTATGATCTGTTGCTTCTAGAGCTATATCCCTGAGGAAGGCATCCCTGGGGTGTAACGGCTGTCAACTTTAAGAAGTAGACAGCTTTAAGCACCTCGAGGCGAGGCTGCTACCGAATGGACAGAGAAAGCACTGTTGCTCACCGGGTTTTCTAAATTTTTCGAAAACGCCTATGGTAGTGGGACACGCACCTGTGATCTGATTGTTCGACCGTCGAAATCGATTATGTCTACTATATGCCCAAGAGCAGGGATAGGGAAAGTAGACGAGTAACCAACTACCACATTCTCGTAACCTTCTCCTTTCTTAAACCGGTGAGAAGATAAAAGGCCAGAAACACCGCCTAACTTAGCCTTAGGTGACAATAGCTTTTTGTGCTGAAAGACTCAAGAAGACCTATTCTCATATTGCTACTACGGCTGCTAATATTTATACTACTGATTACTAACAGTGTGGCTGAGTATAAGTAATACAGGCACTATTTCTGACGTTAGTATTAGTCAGAAGTAGACCTGATTTAATTCAGCGCTGGGACTCAGTTCCCCTCGATTTCAACTAGGAGCGTTAATCTGGACTTATACTATTCCAACTAAGGACATGTTTGAGGCCCGAAGCACATCATGGCTTGTCCACCAAAAGCTGTATCATATTCTACTAAGTTTGGGCAAGGATATTGCTGGTAGAGGTAATATGTCACTGCTAAGAGTGCTGATTGTAGTAATCATATTTACGAAGAGCAGCGGATAGAGTATAATCTAGTACAACATAATTGTATCAATAGTTGACATGCATCCCGCGCAGCTTATAAAAAGCACGATGCTCCATCGATTGTTTCAGCCAAACACTTGGATCACAGAACGCCATAGTGCAGACTAAGAGCGGTAAAAAACCTCCCCGAGAGCGGATTTCGCAGCTCATTTGTTTGTTTATATACTGACTCCTGTTGCTGGGCAAAATGCGAGCGAGGCTCCGATCTGAATGCGCGTGCGCAGATGCCGACAATTAATTAGCACGCAGAATGCTACCCAAATAAATATATGGGACTGAATAACGTTGCCTAGTTGATATTTCGACCATCAATTTCGATTATGCCCACCATATGCTCAAAGAGCAGGGATGGTGACTGTAGTCTGACATAGTGAAAGTATGGTATTTTACCGACAAACGGAGACCACAGCCACGGATCTTTTCAGCCTCCTTGGGCGTCATCAGGTGGTAGTAGGTCAACTCCAATTAGCTCGCAACCATGACAATGAAGCAGGATGGGTACATCCTGAAACAGATCGGAGTAGAATTACCAAATAACATAGTGAAAGTATTTTGAGAAGAAGAAGCTTTGTCAAATACCGGAAACACGGTTTGATTGGACTAAAATTTCGGGTTCCTGCATCAGAGATGGAAAACAACAACAAATGACGGGCCGAGAACTGATTGAAGCCTAAGCATCGGATGACAACTCAATTAACCGATGTATTGAGCTGGCGCCTGCATACGTTGACCTGCGCAGGTATCTCCAGACTCACGGCACTCGTGGTTACTTGGTCCTCTTCTCCCCTCCTCTCCACTATCCTATGACTTTTAATTGACCCTTCCCTCAATAAAGGTTGCTTGTTTTCGTTGACGATTTTATTTCTGTAAATACTCCCACCCAAATGCCGATCTCGTTTACTTGCACAGACTGACAAAGTACGCAGTGGCGAGTCGGCGTCCACACCGTACAACTATTGATTTTCTACACGTTCAAATTGTAGTTGTTTTTTACACACGCCACAACTAGCCACCCCATTTGTTGCTGTTTCTCATCGCTGACGATGGACTCCTGCAGGAGCCTGAAAGCTCAGACCAATAAAATAATGATTCCGGTGCTCGACAAAGCTTCTTCTCAAAATATACACGTACCTAGAATGCAAACATTGGCCTCAATAGTGAAAGCAGATGCGCGGCTATCTACCACAATCCAAACCCTCTCCCTCATTTGAACCGGTGACAAGACAGAGTCCAGATGACGCAGCCGGTATCAGGCCTAAGCTGCCTTCCCCAATGCAGGCCAGAAATACCACCTAACTATGTGGTAAGTGACAATAGTCTTTTGCGCTGGTACTACTGCACTACTTACTCTTACTCACCCGCAGCAGGTGTCAAGGCAGACTCAAAGAAACCAAGGTTGGTACTGCAACTACTATTTCTACCTACTACTAGTAACTAGCACTGTGGCTGAGTGATAGTAGTACTGGTACTATTACTGGGGGGAATGGGGTGTTCAGTTAGGGGTCCAACGTGAAGATCATGGCCGGTCGCACCCTCTTCCTCGTGCAGGTGGTGGCTACGTCCAGCGTCCTTAACTGGCACCCAGCTCTCATTTGCAGCTCCCCGGGGTTAGGCTCTTCATAGCGGCCACCCTCTTCCCCCCGGTAACAACCCCGATCAGCGGGCGAACCCAAGTGACGGTCTCCAGCGGGTGCCCTCCCCACGCCCGCTATGTCCCCAAGTAGTAACTATCACAGTAGACACCAGATACATAGCTAATTACTGTACTCCATAGGCCTAATAACCGCACTAAAAACTGTTTTCGCATATAAGTTAATTGTATACCCTGTCTGATACCTCGCGAGCTCGGATCGGTGTACAATTAACTACTATATACTCCCGATCGAAAACCGAAAAGACAGCAGACTCGTGGCTCAGTGGTTAGGGCATTTGCCTCTGACCGGAGAGACGCGGTTTTGAAACTCGAGTGTGGCAGCAATTTCAGCCGCAACACTGGAGTTGGGTAGCCCTAACTGACGACGGCAAATGAGCCACAGTCCTATATCTTGTCAAAAATTCATAACAGATTTCGTATTCCCGTAGTAATTACAGTAACCACGGGAGCCAACGTAGCCGGCAGCACTTTCTTTTTCCTCAATAACCCTTATCAACAATACAACTACAACTAGAGTGAATATCGCGTTGCCTAGTTACTGTCTGGGCGTATAAAAAGCGAGGTGCACTAACATCGATCATTTCAGCCAAACCCTCGGATTACAGTGTGGACTAAGAGCGGTAAAAAGCTCAACAAAGGGTAGCGCGCGTAGTCCTATTATACCTACCTGATACCGTATTGTCGTACTAATACAGATAGACTGTATTAGGCCTAAATGTAGTCTAATGACGGCACGGTAGGACTTGTGCACTCATTTACAAAGGCTCCATTATTAGCCAAATATTAATCACTATTACACCACACGGATTGGGAGTGCATATTGGGTGCGACTCCTTAAAAAGCATACATAGGCAGTACTTATAGTATACTAAGTACTGGCCTTAGTAAGCAGGATTTCTAGAATAAGCAGTTCTAGCATAGGCACGTAGCTAAAGCACCATCATCTAAGTTCGTATAGCTCAATGGATCGAATTGAAAATAAGTAAACCAAGGCAAACGCAGCTTTTCTCAGGACCCCAAGCATGTACTAAGCCGAAATAGTTAAACCCAGATTCACATGCCTTATTGAGACCAAGGGGATGTGAGCCCCATCTTTGGCTTAGTCAGCGCCACCTCTGAAAAACGGTGGCGTAATAATACAGTAATACTACTCGGTAATACTACAGTGCAGTTGTACCCGCGCAAAGTCTACTGTCACTAACTAATAATTTAGGCAGTGTTTCTGGCTGCGGCTTGAATGCAGTTGACAGGGTTTGGAGTGGGGTAGATCGCGGTGCGTCTACTTTCACTATACCTGACCACAGTCACCGTCTATGCTCTTGGCCAAATGGTGGACACCATCGAAAATGATGGTTGAACTAACACACACATCGTAGTAGACGCAGTAGGCAGTAGATACATAACTGATTACTCTACTGCATAGACATAATAACAGCACTAGAAACAGTTTTCGTATTTCCTTAGTCATTACAGTAACCCCAGGAACCACGGTAGCCAGCCAGTAGGGTTAGTAGTATAATAATTTTCGCAGCAACTTTTCTTTCCTCACTAACCCTCATCAACAGTACTACTACTACTACTACTACTACTAGAATGAATATAGCGTTGCCTAGTTACTGTCTAGGCGTATAAAAAGCGCAGTGCACCACCATCGATCATTTTAGCCAGACCCTCGGATCACAAAATGGCCGTAGAGCGGTAAACAAAACCTCACCGAGAGCGTATTTTGCTGCTCATTTGTTTGTTCACATACTGACTCCTGCTGCTAGGCAAAATGCGAGCCAGCGAAAGAGAGCAATAAGCGGTTTATCCCGAGGCTCTGATCTGGGCGTGTTCTGCGCACATTGTGTGTGTGTGTGTTGCATGCGTGCGCGCAGATACCAGCAATTAATTATCACACACGGGGTGCTGCTACCCAAATAAAGGCATGGCAGTGTCGATGAACGCGCGTGCCCATGCGCGCGCTGACATTCGGTTGACGGTTGAGCTTGCAAGTGGGCTCCGCAAAGCCAAATGTCCGCGAGAACTAGGGCCTTGTGGCATCTTTTGTTAGAATTTGTGCGTTGGGGAGGGGGGAGAGTGAGTTGGGGCACTTGGCCGCTAATTTAGATCAAATTGCCGACTCTGTGAGCTATAAGCAGCAACCAACTTCAGTTCGCTTCTAGTTTATATTTTCAGTCGCTTCCTTTTAAACAGTTCTAAAAATCAGAATATCGGAACAAGACGTTGTTTCCTAGTCCGGTCCGGAACGATTCACTAACTAATTTTGGTCTGAAAAGAAGGACTTATTTACAAAATCGCCTTTCTTAAGGGGGATCCAGCGAGTGAACTTGACGTCTTTGTTTAAACGCTACTTTCGTACACACGTATCCACCTATTAAGCTAAGACAAGTGTTTTCACGCATTCTACTTATTCAGCTTAAACGCAATCGTACACTCTCCCTTCGAATCCTTTCATTGTGCGTGTACTTCTTCATTTGCTCCTGCAAAGCAGTGTATATTGGTCGATCAACTAGACGCGAGTACACCGCCGTGCCTGGCTAACTAAAGACGTGGTGAACGCAATTTGGTTGACAGCAGTCATCGGGCAAAGCTAAGCCAAGCGCTCCGAGTCATCTATAAAGTTCCGACGAAGCACTCAAAATTCCGGCGTTAACTGATACTTTCCAGGGCAGAGTCAGTCAACATACGGCTAAGTAATCGACTTTTGTGCGCGCAGAAGCCGTTTATACAGGAACTAGGACTGCCGTGGCCGCCGACGATCGCAGCTTGTGTGTTCACACCCCCGCTTACCACGTCGCATTATAGCGAACACGCTGAGACGTGACACCTCTTGCCCCTTCCTCCCTCACCCACAACCCCGGGTAGGACTAGACTATAACGAATTTTGGTATGGGGGGTAAGAGAAGTGCAGCTCCATCTGAAGATGGGTACACTCGGTTCCACCAACGAGAAGGCGTGCTGGTTGGGAACCCTACGGACCTCACGCCTAAGGACCTATGGCTTCGCCCAGACAAAGTCGCTGAATTCCTTCATCGTTCTTAAAAAATGTATACCATGGAGTAAGTTAGTACAACAACTAGACTATAACCCCGTGGTATTTCAACCCTCCCCCCCCCTCTCCCGTACTCACTGTTCATTGGAGGTTTAAACTATTGTTACCTTATCCTTCCTTGTATTACTGTAAACACCTGATAAGGAATGAGTGAGAAGGCAAGTTCGTTTAACTTACCTTCTTAAGTTAGGTCAGTTTTAATGTCCGAAAATCAAACAGCATTTTCGCAGAAATAGAGTGTTAGTGTGAAGTGACTATAAAACTTAGTGAGGGGATTCTAGGGTTTCGTTTTTATGCCTTCAGCGTTCTAGCCTAGCGAGAACGAGAGCCTGTTTTTACGGAAGATGATGCAAATACGAAATTCACGCAGCCAGCGAGCAGCCGTCAAAAGCTAACCGCAAAAGCCTAAAAATTCAAGCTGTGAGAGGGATCACGTTCCTGAGGTATGGGGAAGCTAGCCGCCATAGTTAAAAGCGTTAATCGGTTTCAATTGGTAAAGGCTTTCGAGGAAATAATTAAGCCTCCTGGCCCACTGATAGCTCTCGAACGCAACTGGCTTGAGGTTTAAACGACCTGCCTCAAGCCGACTCAAACTGGTCGTATAGGTAAATATTAGGCTGCTAATTAAGCTAAAATTGCCAGTCCAATTTTTCCCCAATTGCACTTTTTTGGTCATCTCGTTTTGCAAAGTCTAAATCCCAAAAATGCCGAAACAAGGCGTCTTTTCTAATTACCCAACATTTCTGGATCGATCTACTACAAATCTTGATCAAGTTGTTACTGACAAACACAGGGGAGACCGAAATTGTCGTTTCTGGTTTATTAGCGGTCATCAGACAGACAGAGATGTGGATCACTTGAGATTCGAACCCGTGACGAATAACGACGGCGTCGCGCCCCGAGGCGCAGCAGGCAATCACGTAGCGAATGGATTCATATGTAGCTAAGTCTATTCTCATTGAGGAACGTTCAACTGACCGCTAAAGGAACTCATCTGTTCTGCTCCATCTTGGGACTGGCCAGAGGCCCTGATAGTCCTAACAATTGGTAGTCTAGGCAAATAGTTATGCCGGCTAAGGCAAGAGAGGATGGAATGACCATTTCCGGTTTATAAGCTATCGTCAGTCAGTCATACCCAGACCCGAGTGGGACCCCATCCGAGCCTCGAACTGGTAACCTTTTCAATCAGAGTCAAGGGCACTAACCAGAGTATGCGGAGCAGGACAGATGAGTTTCCTTAGCGGCCAGGTGAACTTTCATCAACGAATGGCAATATTCCCTGATATAAACTGGTTGGAGACAACGAAGTCGTGGTTCAGTGGTTAGGGCGTTTGAATGTGATCAAAAAATGTCGCGAGTTCGAGGCTCGGGTGTGGCACCACTTTGGTCTAGGTATGACTGACGGAGGACGGCAAATAAGCCTATACTACTAGATAAGCTCCTGCCTTATCTTAGCTGGCTTTGGCTTTACACAACTGGCCTCGAACTGAGTCACGCTGCTGCAACTCGTGTTCGAGTTTGGACTTCGTCCTCCGCCTGAAAAAAAACGGCCCACTCGTATCGCTGTTGTAAGTGGCCAAACAAGTCAACCCTGAATGGGTGTTGTCTATAAACGTTTATGAAAGCAACGTTACTAACATCCGGTTGTTGAATAGAAATATGTGAATAGGGTATACTCACCAGTAGATATGGCCCGGGTTCTTGGGCTTGACATATCCCCCTATCCAAAAGTCCGAATCTGAAACAAAAAGCAAAAGGCTTACTCAAAAATTATGTCAGGAATAAGAGCATGCGTGGCACTGGGACATTAAAACACTACGTGAGTCTGTGGCGGTGCTGCAGCACACCTCCTCCAAACGCGATACGCCACAGACGTGGTCTCGCGGGGACAATCTTGGCCGCCCATTCGCGACGGCTGATGTCCGCATGCAAGGCGGAACCTTTGCCCTCGAGCGGGTGGGGCGCACGCACGCACGCACCCCACACTGGTCGGGCCAATCAGCATCCTGAAGCTAACTCACCCAATGCTCGCTCTGGGTCCTTTTAATTATTCTCGCATTTCGGATCACGCCGCTCCAGCGGAATGACGTGTGCTCCGAGGTCAAGCTTCTTCCTCTTATTCTCTGTTCCTCTGTAGACAGAATTGACTATTCTTAATATCCTGGCCTCCACCGACTTCTCCTCTCCCGAGGAACCATAGTCTGGAGATTGCAGTTGCTAGGGTTTAGCTTATGTAGCTTTCCTCGGACGCCGCGGGGACAAGCCATGTCTGGCGTGACCACCATGCGGACACAAGACACGACAGTCAAAGCCTCCACTCAAGGTCGGGACTTGTCTGGCCTCGCTAGCCAATCACTTCTCAAGGCGAGACCAGTGCACAAGATGCGGGGGTGTTGTTTGCGCTCAGTCAATCCCCGAGCCGACGACTTTCTGTTCGGTTGTAGTGTCCGGACCCGGTGATCTACCTGCTGGACTGCGCCTCTGGACTCCGGTCCATTCATAGCTGGACTGCACTTGTCTGGGAGTCACTTGCATGCTACTCATATTCTACTCCTTTTAACCTTATTAAATCATTCATAACACTCTGGCCTTTCACGCTTTATCCTATCCACTAGCTTATAACTATTGGGATACGTGCTCTCATCTTTTATCCGACCGGACCACATCGTATCCCACACTTACTTAGCCCCCTGCGATAAGTCTCCTCAACTCCGCCCTAAAAACGTAATCTAATTGAAATTTTGGCAGGGTAGAAATGATCATAGCTGATCTACGAGCACAGTCCTCTAAGAAGTAATAACCAACCCAGCCTAGTGCTGCTACTGGAAGCCTATGCTAAATGTTCAATTGTCCTAAGTTACGGCGGACAGCACTGTCGTAGACTGGAATGAGGCGACACACTTTCGCAGCATGTCTTTTGTCCATTTCGGTACAAAACGAAGACCCAAGACGACCGAAAATCTGTACAGTCGCCGGAACTGAAGCAACTTAATTCCCCCCCCTCTATTAAGGTGTATAGTACTTTCAACAAAATAGCAATGCTTGCAAAAACCACGAATTAATAAGGGGAAAATTATTTGTTGGCATTTTTTTTCAGTAGAACAACGCATTCCTAAAGGGAAGAACTTTCTCCGTTTTCTAAGAGGCTCATAATTGTGCAAATCTTTTAGAGGTGAAGAACTAATGAGACGTGTGACACATGCAGCCTTCAAATCCAGTTCAATTCAATATATCAAGGGGTAATATACATTACCTCCTCGTCAGGAGATGATGCACACGATTTTAAGGTTTTTATATTTTCTGAAATAAATGCGCGAGATTAAACCGACTACGTAAGAACAAACTTTGTCCCCCTGATTCGATGGGAAAGCCGCGTAAGCTGTCAAAAGACTGCCAGTAGTATACAAATGCTGATTTATTTACTATACACTACCAGGTGCTGGTGCTGCTTACAATTCCAGATAACTGTTTCGCAGCGGCGTCAAACAGCATAAACAAATCGGTAGAACGCATGTCTGCACTATTTAGCTTGTAAACTGAGCAACAGTTGCTATCGTTATTAAGACGGAGATGGCTCCTTTCGTCAAGGATCGTGAAACATCGCTTTACCGTACCCCCTGTTCGCCATAAACGGTTGTGTAGGAGTCAGACCGTAATGGCTCCATCGCACTGTAGCCCCACCATGGCACTGCGAAAATATGGGCATCGTACGTAGCCCGAGGGGTTGTGTGTGGCCCGCGTTGACGGGCTGTTAAGCTTTGTCAGCCATGACGCCTGCCACGGGCTCTAGTCGTCATGTATCCTTCATAACACTGGACGAAGGTATGTTAGTGAGTGAGTGAGTTGCCGTGAAAGTCTTCTAACAATTAACACTCATTCACATGCAAATCCCCATTCTAGCTCTGGAGCACACAATCGACACCGTCTCCGGTGACGATCACATTTCCGAGATTTCAGATCGCTGCTCCGTCAAGCCTGGAGAATGTTCCACCGGAGTATTCGGGAACAGCCGGGTACGAGAGCCGATTTATGGAAGACAGCGTATCAAACTTTTGACACGTGGTTTGGGTTAGCAAGGATTTCTCATTTTCTTTGACTGTGAATTTTACTAATTGATTTTCACGGCCCATATAAATTCAAATATATTTTATAGAAAAAACGTTCATAAAGTTATTCGTTTCCGTACTCGTTTGGGAGCAAACTACGCCTTTTCAAATATTATACTTGAAAAAAGGACGCCTTTCGGTTTCAAAGGAGTATCTACAGATGACGTTGCTTACGACTGCGAAGCGCTCATTCATAATACCTCATATCTGTTAATGTATTAATGTAGTCTATAAGGTTTACAACAGAATCCACGTCGATTGCAAAATTTTCTGGGAACAGTATGACCTCTTCCTCATACGTACAGAAATTTGGCTTTCCTTTACCAGAATGCATAAATCGTGGAGTTTGAAAACCTTGAAGGAAGTCTAACTATTATCAAGCTCACACAAATTTCGGCACCTTGCATGACTTAGGTCCCAAACTGTACGACTAATTAGTAGGGCTAGTTGATCCACACTTTATGCGTTCCTGTACCGTTTCAATGCAGTTTTAACGGCTTCGGTCATTTACTCAAAATATACTACTTATACGTTTTAGTAGTTAGGATTAATAGTTAGGCCTAGTAGTTCGCGCTGGCATTTAGGGTAATTAGTGAAGGTTAGTAGACCGTCTTAGCCAAGCCCGAATCCCTGCTTCCGATCCCAAACTCTAGTCCAACAGGCCTAAACATTAGCCCAACAGTATCTAATTTTAAACTCTCCAATCAAACCTTCATCCATAAATGCCCACGAAAACGGGTAGATCTGCCGTTGGCGGCCCTATTTGCCTTTGACTCAAAACAATTTAAGTAGACCAACTTCCCCTTTTTCCCTTAGTTCCGCCAATATAAGGTCTAATTTCCATCAATAGACATCAGTTGCCTGAGCAAGAGAAGTGTATGTTGATGGAGTGGATCCTATTCATTACAGCGAAACAAATATGTAAGTTTCTTTAATTTAATATTTTTGATCACTGCCAAAACATTAACATTCGCCAACCAAGAATTAAATGTTTAATTAGAAATTTGGTAAGACAGGCGAATGGGAGGAACTAGACAGTTTGCCCAAAAAATGTAAGCCAGCATCCTCATTACTACTCAAATCGTTTCAGTAGGTATACCGAATGAGGTAGCAACCAAGCAAGGCTGCAGCATTATTCGCCGTCATTCTGTTTATTTCAAGATATAAACGTACTCTATCTCTCTTACTCTGATCTGTATGCTGAAGCATAAACTTACCAAATTGATCAGCTAGCTGAGTGATGAAGGCCTGCTCCTCCACAGAAAGAATCGAGGTCAACGCGCCGGCCGGCACAAGGGATTCGCAGAGGCTTGAAATGTTGGCCACCACAGGCGATGGCGCTGACAGGACGGTGTAGCAGGCACCCTGGAATTCCATCCACCGGTTGCCATGGCTACCACCGCTGGAATCGGCGATTGATTGGCAGAGGCTGGCCGCAGTCTCGCGTCTGCCCGCCTCCAGCTCGCTCGCCATGGCCTCATGACTGCAGAGGGGCAGGGCCCCGGGCTCCGCCTGCGAGGTCACACAGGACGAAGCGATAAGCGGAGCTGCGTCGGGTCGGGCCGAGATCTGGAAACAGTGGAGCGCGTCCAGTTGCTGCTGTGGTTGCTGGCGACTGACTACAGCCGTAACCAGGCGAGTCAGCCAGGGCGTCGGGTGGGGGGTGTCAGTCAGGCGGAGTTGCGACTGCAAATACAATGCAGATGCCAATAAGGCGCCTTGGTGTGAATAGAGTAGGGGTAGTTTGTGTAAACCAACTGGTTTTAATGCACATACCTACCTACTAATTTTTTTTTTCAATAAGCCTTATTTCGTTTATTATCTTTTGGCGTATAAAACGATCCCTCATGTGTTTAAGCCTCAACGGCATCTCCTAGCAGTTTCTGTTGTCGAGCATGCCCGTCGACACTTAATTACGGCTTCAAAGGACTAGTTAAACCTTTTTGTATCTTTCAGCAACTCGCAGTAATATATTAGCTGCAGTAGAGTCCTTGTTTCATTTATTATCTTATTATAAAAGCAGAAAAGGGAATTCTTTACGTCAGAAGAAGAAAGGAAGTTCACCGGGTAGAGGTTTATATATATATATATATATATATATATATATTGACATGACTGAAGATACGAGGACCAGATAAATTATCCCGTTCCCCATCTCCAAAAAGATGAAGATGATGAAAACAAGCATGTTTTCGAAACTTCAGCACCAATATTTTGTGGTCCATGAAAGCGCCTTATTTTCTTCATCTTCTTTGGGGATTGGGAACGGGATATATATATATGCTGCAAAGAAATAACGCGCTGGACATTCGCAGATTGCGCTCAGCACTCAGCACGCGATCAGCGGCCGACCAATATCAAACTGCTCGAGGTAGATATTTGTTTGTTCAAGTTTTTTAGCCAGTCAGTCAGGCAGATGTAGGCCAAACGCAGGAAAAAACGATAACCTGCATGCACACAGCATGCTCACTGTCTTTCGGGGGGGGGGGAAGCAACAACAAAAGGTGCGCTTGCGAGAAACAGGAGTTCTATTTGTTCGACCTTTTCGAGCACAAAGCGCCAGGCAATGAGGAGAAGGATCGGTGTCAATTCCCTCAATGGTCCCGAAATTCCCGCAGGAGGTGGGAAAAACATGTCAACATATGCGAAATATTAATATTTTCACTCGCTAATCGGCATTGACTCAGGTTGTGATACTGATTATCATGCCACCTTTTCTGAAAAACATTTCAGTCATTATAGGATGCGGCTTGTTAACAGGTTTCGTTCTGATCACTAGCAAAACGTATGTATTGTAAACACTGGCTAAATAAGTAGTATGTCTTTTTTATCATTACCTTTATAAATTCAAATATATTCTATGGAAAATATGGACGAAAAAATTATTTATTTTACTTGTTTGATAGCAAATTATGCCTTCTTAAAGTTTTATACTTGAAGAAAGGGTATCATTCGGCTTTAAAAAAAGTTGCTTAATAACCTACTGACTGCTACACTCGAATTCAAGGTTTAAAAACGTACGCACTGTGTACATCCTGTTTAAGGAAAAGTACGTTCTCGCCCACAGTTTGAGGAAGAAGGCACATAGTAGTCGTAAAATATTGAAAAAGATGTCGAACATATTTTATTTAGTATAGTTGGCATTAATAAATTGACGCATACGATGTAGAATGAATAAACACCTCACAATTGTAAAAAAACTCATAATTAGCAACCTGTTTAAAACCGACGGCTACCCTTTCTTTGAGTATTAAAGTTCAGAATAGACTTCACGATAATCAGTATTACAAACTGAGTAAATGCTGATTGGCGAAAGAGCATCAATCTTTCGCGTATGTCGACATGTTGCGTGATCTTTGGCGACTAGTGTACAACATTGGCCAATTAAAGCTCAACAATCTGTAGCGAAACTCACTCATTCCGTTTCGTTCTGCGCCCCCCCCCCCCTCGAGTCCCGTCAGTAGCTGCACAGTGGACAGTATTACGAGCGGATAGTTTTGTCGATGTTAGGGTCAAACTCAATGGCGTGCGCATACAGCCGTGACGAATCGTTTCCACGGTATGTGTTAGGGCAACCGCCACCCTTGCCATTCATCCATCCACCCAGATAGACAGACACCCCGAGGTCAAACCGGATAAACGTGCGCGCTAACAGAAGTAAGCGCACAGACACAAAGAGCGGTGAGACCACGGGTAAGAACGCCGCCAAATTCTGCATGTCCTTGAGAGATCAGCAAGCATCCGATGGCTACCCAGAGGGACCACTAAGAAGGGACAAAGTGGGCGCGGACCGATTGCCTTTAAATCCGAGAGCGGACATGGGAGGCGCGACTTGCTACAGACGAGAACGCCGTGACGCAACGACAGACGACTGGCTGACGAACACGGGGCAAGCCAACTGGCATATGCAGAGTTGATGTGTTCGCAGGAATTGTTATAGTAAACTATTCTCGGTTATCCTCTCTGTCTTCTAACCCATACGTACAACTGGGGGACACAACCGCAAGTGGCCGGTTCGCTCACATATACACAATGCACGTGATGACGCCGTGCGACTGCAACCGGGCGCCGGAGCCTAACGCGCTAGCTGCATGAGGCATAAAGTCGCCCTTCACTTGATCCCACAATCTGATTGGTCCGATTGGACATGGCTTGTACACGCGTTCGCTTGCTTTAAGTATGCTGTACTAGGTTTGCTCTAAGACTTCTACTCTCTGCGCACTTTTTGTTATGTTCTTCCTTGGGGGCTCACACAAGGCGTACCGTAGAGGGTGTTATCTCAGCTTTGGCCACAATTACAGCCAGTCATACCAACCTCCAAGTCGTGCCGCATTCGCGGTTCGGACGCGCGACCTACTGACCAGAATTCCAACGCTCTACCCGGGGTTCATCGATCATGGTTAGATCGTTGGACTCTCAGCTACTAAGGTCACGGGTTCGAGCCTTGAGGTTCGCTACTCCTGGGATTGGGCAGGGCTGGCTACTGCAGGTTAACAAGGCAGAAGTAACCATTCCATTCTGCGTTGTCTTTGTCGGCCACGTTCATCAGACCAACAGCAGTTCTACTGACGCAAGCGACGTACGGGCGCAGAACCTGTGACAAGAATATTCTTCCTTGCACTTAAATTTGATTAAAAAGAACCACGTCTACTCCAAATTGTGTGCTCAAAGAAAAGGGTAACTTTTGACTTTAAAAGTTTTCCGATTTCCTAATCATTTTGAATCCGAACTGCCATTAAATCAGAGTCTATACTGTTCGCTCTCCGTGCAAGGGGTAGTATACCTTTATCTGTGCTCTTAAGGAAATATCAGACAATCATACAAAGCACGCGGACTATATTTTATACTTCACGAAGAGCACTAGTAACCGCAAAGTTGCAATATTATTTGAATAGACATGATGGGAAACACTTTTAAACCGAAAGGTAGCCTTACTTCGAGGAGTATTACATCTAAAGATGATGTGATTTGTTAGAAAATGAATGCAAGAAAGAATAGCTTAACTTATGCCTTATATCAGATACATATCAAGTATCCTGATATGCTCCCATTTTCTGTCCCCTTTTACAGAAGGATGGAGGTTTTGCGCGCTGTTTGGTGACCTAAATTGAACTGTTATCCGAATAAGTATACTACTATAATGCTCGTTTTTGATCGGTTGCTGCTTATGCAGGCAGCTGCGAAAGCGAGCATTCAAAAACTGCCAGCCAGGTCTACCGGAAATGACATGGGATTCTGTCACATAATTATGCCTCAACTGAAGCAATCCTTCGTGAGCGGTCGCTGAACGTATTCCGCTGCCTTGCGTCTGGATGGATAGGCGATTAATCATCGGTATTTCTGTGTGGTGGGTCTCTTGCATGAGCAACTAGACTTGTACAAAGTGAACGAAGCGAAACCAGCCGGGACCAGGTTGCCCCTGGAGTAATTTTGGAGTGGTCTTATAGTCAAGTTGGCCGAGTTGTGGCCACTGAAAATCAGTGAGAGCGCGTCGGCGTACGCACGGCAGCCAAGCTACCGTTGATTGGCTGACACGCAGCAAAAGGTTGCACAACTGTCCGCTGATTGGACAGTGGTCTTCCGCGCTAGATATCTGTGATTCAGAACGTGAACTTCGCGCACATACTTTCGCGAGCAAGTACGCGTTAAAGCACATACACGCAAAAGTTCAAAACCGAAACATTTCTTCCCTCGGTCTCTCTCTCACTCTCTCTCTCTCTTGATTGAACCAGTCAGTGCATCTGTGGGTGAGATAAGGGGTAAGTGATAGACGCGAAATGAGCCCGTGAGTGGCATTTTTAGGGGTGTACGTCCCGGTAAGCGTGTATCCTGCCATCATCTAACCCCTGCACGATAAATACCCAAGGAGTATCCCAAGAATACACGTTTCAAAGTCTGTAGTTTCACAAATTAGTGCCCCGGAACCAAACACACGGGTTCAGCGGGCTTAATTTATGCATTTTTTCGCAATCGATAAGTGACGTATACCACTTTTGCGTTTATTTGTTGCAAATACTAATAATAGTAAACAGAGATGATGGTTTCATTAAAATAACGTTTTACTCACTGTATCCAATAATACTGCATGCAGCATTATCATATAGCAAAGTGATTATTACCGAAAGGATGCTAATTGTAATTTTGTACTGTGCGCATATAGTTTACAGTGGAATATGAAACCGGGATCCCCAAAAGATCGGTTTTTTTAGTGCGATAATTTGTTAAGAATGCGGTCCGTAATACAATATGGCATAGTTTACTAATTCTCATACAGTAAAATACGAACTGGTGTAAAAATGATGCTAAATTCGCAACAACATAACCGCTTTTTTGCGTTTATTTGTTACAAATACCACTAATAGTAAACAGAGATGATGGTTTCATAAAAAGAACGTTTTACTAACTGTATATAATAATACCGCATGTAGCATTCTCCTTTATCAAAGTAATTATTAGCGAAAGGATGTTAATTTTGTTTTTGTACTGAACGGCTATAGTTTACGATAAAATATGAAACCGTATATGTCCTCATAAAGAGGCAACGCGAGTTTTCCAAGAGATCAGTTCCTTAACTGCGGCAATTTCTTAAGAATGCGGTCTGCAATGCCATACGGCATAGTTTACTCATTTTTATGCAGTACAAATGCGTACTGGTGTAAAACATAATGCTAAATTCACGGCAGTATGATGCCATAAATTACCATATTTCAGTCCCGTCGTGAAGAAAACACAGAGGGCTGTCGTTAGAGGTCGTATTTGCATTTGACATATAGTAATGACGTACTTTCGCATATTCAGAAGCCTCACTTTCGTTTAATTCCGCCAATATAAGGTCGAATTTCCAGCAATAGACATCAGTTGCCTGAGCAGCGAAAGATTATGTTTGTGGAGTTCATTATATTAAGCCCATTAAAAAAACCATAAGTGGCTTTAATTTAATATTCTTAGATCACATTCAACACAATTACATATTCATTTACACTCAATAACCAAGAATTGTGTCTAACAACCAATTCCGTAAGACACTTGAGTGGGGGGAATAGATATTTAGGCGACTCTACAAGACATTTTTGTCGGGGAATCTAAATCTTCATATTTTTAGAACTATTTTATCGTGTCAAACTATCGCGTAAAGTGGGAAAGTCCTGTCGGTCACCCCTCACAACACACTCCTAGGCTAGCAGTTTTGGTGGACCTGTTTGCAAGCCTGCCACGCTCCTGAACCTTTTCGCAACTGTTGCCGTCTATTAGAGCACTTCACAAGGAAGCTGTCGCCTCATGTCTGTCAGATCCACCCGTTGATCGCTCGTCATAATTTCCGGAGAGGAACGCTCGTACGCCATGAGAATACTTGCGCGGAGAAGGTAAGCTGTGCTTGCGTGGAGGTAGCCAATCAGAACGCAGCTACAGTATTTTATCTTAAAAGGGTAGTGTAAGCTAAAGCATCAATTATTAACTGAACTGCAGGTTTTTTTCAGGATATATTTAGGGTTTAGCACATGAGGATAGGTATTTATAGGCCTTTGTTAATTTTCTTTCAAAATTCGTGCATTCTACAAAGATGTAGATCTCGCGAACTTGGCGATCTTACTACTATTACTACCGTATTCGTACGGCTACGACTGCCAGTATTAGTACTACCGTGTCTGTAAGCCCATTCGCGAGTTATCCGACGATTTCACTGGTGTTTGAATAAACAGGTTCTCCGGTCTGACGAATGAGCAGCCACGGATCACACAATGATAGTATCTGACACGGATGGACTCTGATTTGGCAAAGTGAGAATTGCGCACACTCGGCCAATGCACAGGACCTTCATGTAGAGGTTAGGAGACGATAGAAGCGAGACCCTTGAGTGTCTGTGTGGTGCAGGGCTTTATTTACATGCGCTGGTAAGCGCAAAAGCATGCTGCAAGTGATTAGGAACAAAAATGAGTACAGTAGTCGCCGGCTATTAAGCCCACGGCTAATAAGCCCAGCCGCGTATTAAGCCCACATCAGCTTGGGACGGAATTTTACATAGAAAAATCCGCCGGCTAATAAGCCCAGTCACCGACTACAAAGCCCAATCTGCCGGATGTGATTTGTTTTCATTTTTCAATTTAAATGTGGCGACGCTCTTTTCGGACAGCAGTAGACATGAGGGGTGAAAAGGACAAATCCCTAACACGAGAAAGCCGCGGGCGCAAAAGGCTAACGCACCCGAACCGCAGCACTGAGGACCCACACACAAAAAGGGAACAACGCATTCAGGCTCACGCTAGACGATGCCGACAGGCGTGACCTCAAGGCATACCAAGGTCGTCTGACTAGCCTCCCTTGGTCTCGAAAACACAGACAAACACCTGAGAAGAAGAAGAAGAAGAAGAAGACTCGATCGCTGGGACAATATGTTTATTCGCCTGACGTTTCGATATCTGTCGCGGATTCGTCATCAGAGACATGAGTAGCATAACCAAGCTCTACACATAATACAGTACGTATGTAATGCATAGTACCTTTCCTGCGTTTGCTTATCAAGAACTAGAACTCGCCGGTTAATGCACCCACCGCTTGTTAAGCCCAATTTGGTCTGGGCCCGAGGTGGGCTTAATAGCCGGCGACTACTGTATTTCTTAATCCATCATCTGGCTAGGTTTTGTACGCCTTTAGCCAATCACCGAGACCAGCAGATTCTAAGATCCTCTTTTCTATTGGCTAGTTTAGAGAAACGCATGTAGAGGCAATCGACATTTGTTATTTCTGGTTGAACAAGTTTGGAATTCTCCGCATCCCTTCTACAATGAAACTCCCGCCCGACCTACAAAATGATGGTTTACACTATTTCGAAGGCTGCCCCCCCCGCCCCCCTCCTCGGTCTCAGCCCCTTCTTTCGATTTTCACATTTCAATGGAGACCACCCTGAAGTGACAGGGCAGGAGACAGCCGGCTGTTCGTTCCCTTCCCTCCCTTGCTGACCCAGCTGCCGCGTCTGATCCGAGAGCCTCCCCCCCTATTTGGCGCCAGTATTTTCAGACAGGAAGTGCCTCCTGGAACTTTATAAAAGCAGATCCACGCCCCCTTGACTGGCTCCCTTCGCGCTTGACTTGGAATATCCACTGTTGAGGTTTGTGTATTTTGAACTGTTACTATGACTCTTAATAGTGCCGTACCACCTTGATAGCTGTTATCATTGGTTTTGGTGTACGCGCGACTGCTGGATACAGAGTCAGAGAAGTCAAGGGACGACACAAAACGCACCTCCTTAACCGAAGCCGTGACCGAGATCCACGCGCGCCGATCGTTGACCGCCATGGCATCAGGGCCACCATCGTCATGGAGCAGTCGAGTGGAGGAGATCAGGAATCGCAGAAAGGCCAGATGTACAGGGCTTCGCGGCAACGCCAGAGTTACCGTCATCGGGCTGGTGTGGTTCTGGCAGATGGCCGCAGCCTCCGCGTGGGGTACGGGTGCCGTCGGAAGGAGACGGTAACAGGTGCCGAGGTAGAGGAAGAAGCCCGGCAGACAGGTTGATTGAGCGGCGGCTGGTGGTGGTGGCTCGATGAGCGACTGAAGGGAGGCGGCCGCAGCACCTGTGACGGCGGAGGATCGTGTGGCGTTCGCTGTGGCGTTCGCAGCGTTCTCCACCGTTTGTTCGCAGAGGAAACCCATTCGGAGGCGACAACTCGAGGCAACCCATTGGCCCGTTTGGTGGCCACCACCAGAGGAGAGAAAGACGCACGCCTGGTTGCCATCATCATCATCCTCGTCAGTCTAGATGGGTCAATGAAATATTTTAGCTTTTATTCACCAGGTCTAGCCAGCTTATCCTGTATAGTTTTATGTTTGATAAGTGAAGTAAGTTGCATTCCGAGGTGATATGATAAAAAGAAAGAAGGTCTTCTGAAAATTGACTTGTACTGGTTAATTTTCGAACAGGTATCACTTGTTCGTCGTCAGACTAAATGAAATGTAAGTGCTGGGAATGTCGCACTAAAGGTTTTGGGGGCAGAGTTTACAGCGAACGGGCGGAATTGGGAGGGAGGTTTATAGTGACGTTAGCACCTCTGTTGAAACCCGCCAAGGCTGCACTCACCCCTACTGCCTGCATCCTGTCCGGTTCTCATTCAGTGTCCTGAGCTGATATGTTGGTTGGCGTAACGGGCTTCCCAGACATGGTAGAGCTCTTCGGTCTTTCTTCAAACGTCCCTTGCTCTACACGGAAATAAGGTCGCAAAAAAGAAGGCTGGTCGACCACCAACATAACTGTAGGGACCCAAGTGTGCCTGCAAGGCTCAACCTCTCTCGACTGCTTGCTCATACGCATCAGTGCCCCTCAACCTGATCTGGCCAATCGCCTTCAAGACTGACACGGACCTGACCACGCTGTGATGACTTATCGCCGGGCGTTAAGGCTAAGAAGGTTAACCCTAACAGCTACGGTCTTTCAGGCCCATGGTTCTTGTAGGTGACGAGAGAAGACGGTGGGAAAGCCAGATTGTTAGGAATAGTGTATTCTGCAGAAGGATAGGAGAATAGATGGGAAGAGTTTTGCGTGACACCTCTGTTGAAACCCGCCAAGGCTGCACTCACCCCTACTACCTGCACCCTGTCCGATTCTCATTCAGTGTCTTGAGCGACTTACTAACACACCCTGTATCGCCGGCACAAACAGTGCGCCCACCTTGCGCGGTCCAATCAATCACAGACCGACTCACACAAGACCTCAAGGCGATGGCTGTTGGCCAGAGGACAGCTCGGATTCAGCCCGCCTGCCTGCGGCCGCAGGCAGCGTCGTTGGCCGCTCTGACGACCCAGCACTCTCAAATGGTCCTCACGGTTGGATGCCATGTCAGATCGAGCGGCAACTTTCTCCAATTCATTCTGTAAAGAATATATTCTTTCCACTACTCTTGTCTTCCCATGACTTCTCTCTCCTCTCCTAAGGAACCGGGGCTGGAAGATCGCAGCCGTTAAGGTTAAACCTTCTTAGCCTTAACACCCCTTGGTACGCCGTCCGTCCGTCTGACCGGAAGGCTGGCGGGTTTCCTCTAGTGATTCGTCAGTGGAAAATTAGCTCCGATATCCCTCACCGGGGGTATTCCTTCTGGTCTCCCAACTAGATTGTTCTGACTGCAACTAGACAAGATCCGATCAAAGCCTTCTGATGTGTCTGTAGGGGGGAGGGGAGGGAATTCCGAGTGCAACGCTCAATCGCTTGACCCTCGCGACTGCTTGTACATGCGCTGTATGTCAGTCAATCAGTCAGTCATATCCCTGAGGCTGACTCACACTTGACCTCATTGGAGGCGCTGCGATGATACCCCAGGGAATGAAGTAACTGAAACCCTAGCAACTGCGATCTTCAGACCCGGTTCCTTAGGAGAACATTGTTCCTACTAATCTGGCCTGTCCCAAGACTTCTTTCGCCTCTCCTAAGGAACCGGGCCTGGACGATCGCAGCCGATAGGGCCGAATAGCCTTAACATCTCCGCGATACTTTCATCCTTTTGCCGTGGTGCTAATGTTCTGGTCAGGTGTTTGTTGCTTACCGAGGAGCGTAGTGCCACGCGTAATCGCAGGCTCACATTGCCTTAGGCCCCCTGCGTCCAATTAGAGCCCGGGGGGCTATGAAGACAGTCCAACCATCGATTTCGACGATGTCCACCACGAGCTTCAGCAGGTTGAAGCAACGCGGTGACTTCCGCTGGATTATAGTGAAAGTAGACTAGCGGAGAATCCACCCCACTCGCTCTCTTACCACTCCCGCACCTGAGCCCAATGTCAAGACAAAAGTCGAGAAGACCAGCCGGCTGGCGCGCCCAAGAGTCAACACGCGTACGAACAGCACGCCTCACTAGGTAGACTACCGACCGGGAGCGTCATATTAAGGCCACAGTAAGAAGGAGCCATTGCAGTCTGACTCTCAGCCCGCAGTTAGGCATTCCACACAATAAGATACACACACTGGGCCGAGTGTGGTGTCCAAGTTATCCCGTTAGTTGTCAACCCCCCAAGCCACGGCTTTTAGCGCACCGCGATTACTTCAAGCGCAGAAGGAAGGAAGGAAGCGCGCTGAGGGTCGACCTCATTCTCTCCCAGCAACAAGCCACCGCCTAGATGCCTCGGTGGGATGGACGCAGTGCTGAAAGGGAAAACAAGTCTCTATATCACCGATCTAGTCCGGCAAGATAAACTTGAAGTGGTCGCTGCTGCCCGACGTCCTCCTAACTCCTGACGCCATAGATGTTGTCTCGCTGTGACAATCTTGGTCGCTCAGACATGCTCGACCGAGCCCGACGGCCCATGTTCCCATTCAACGCGCAACCTTTGCCCTCGCGCAACTGGGGTGCACACGCACCCCAGACTGGTCGGGCTAATCAGCATCCTGACCCGCTCTGTGACCTTTGTGAAAATTCCCGCACTGACGCAGACTGGGGATTCCGCCCCGAGCGGGGCGGAAGCGACGACGCCACGCTCTCACACGGCCCTCACAGTTTAACGCCATGCCAGACCGAGTGGCAACTGACTCCTAACTCTTGTGTACACATTGTTCCTACTACTCTCATTTTCCCAAGACTTATCTCTCATATCCTAGGGAACCTGACCTGGAAGAACCCTGTTAAGCTTAGCTCGTCGTGATAAGCCCGTGCCTCAGTGTTTAGAGCATTGGACAGGCTAGTTACGGCCGATGAGCCATAAATTGCATGTCCAGTGTGTCTTTTCCTTGCCGGCGACATCCATCTGAGTACCACGATTCAAAATATTAGGATTATCATTGTCAATAACACCGCTGGAAGATTCATTAAAAAACATATGTATCTGAATGAGTGAAGTAAGCTGCATTACGAGATGATATGATGAAAAGAAAGAAGACCTTCGGAAAATCGATTTGTTATCGTGAATTTTTGAACAGGTATCACTTGTTCGTCGTCAAACTAAATTAAAAAGGAGGGCTGGGAATGTCGCACTAGAGGCTTTGGGGGGCAGAGGTTACAATGAACGGGTGGGATTAGGCGGGAAGGTCATGGTCACGTGACTCCTGCGGCGATAGGTTGTGCTGGTGAGGGGAGGGAGGTATTAACGTTTGGGTTGTAGGCCACGTGTTCGGGGGAAGGGGGGTGTCAGAGTCAGTGAAAGTCTACTTGAACGAACACGGACAGCCTGCTGTTGTTTCAGGCTAGGCGCAGGTTAGTCGACCATGCGCGAAAACTGGCATAGTGTGAATCAAGTTCTACGTGTCTGTTAATACTAGCCGAAATCGAGTGCCAAGCTTCGATGAATCCTCTCGCTTGCCTCCTATTAGCCATGGCGATCACCTCGGTGCCACCCCAACTGAGTCGGTGATCACACTCAAGGAAGTGCACAAATACGATTGATAAAGGGTCCCGTCGGCGAACGGCTAACTTATGTTCCTTGATGCGAGTCACAAGACGTCGTCCTGTTTGGCCAATATAAAGACAAGGGCAACCAGCGCACGGTATGCGGTAAATGACGTTACTAAGTTATTCGGATAGGGGGACCTTTACTCGACATAGGCTTGCGCGCAGTGAGGATTCGGGCTTGCGGGCGACGGAGATGCCGAGAGGACTTGGTTGCAGATATTCTGTTCATGTAGGGTAGAGACTTAAATTTTCGTAGCACTATATCTACTATGTTCAAAGTGACACGCTCGGTCTAAGTACATGACATAATTGTAGTCCAGAAACATCGTAGACAGTCAATCGGTGATGAGTGAGCATTCATCGGTAAGTATTACTAACAAAGACTGACATAGACGTTTCTAATTTAGTAGACATCATCAGCCAGCCACTTCTCGTACGAGGCCATGGCAGACTGAGGCAGAAAAATACGAGAGGAAGCAACACGCTGACTCACCCGATCTTTGTCAGTAATTCAGTCAGTCTACTTTTAAATATGAATTGAGACAATTGTTTGCATTCCAAATGTGTGTATTCGTCTGAGCTTTCGAACTGGGCAGAAATTCAGAGAGAGGCCCTATGAGGGTTCACAGTTATAATAAGCACTTACTTGCAAATGTTCAGTAGGTCAAAGTTCGGCCTATCCAACCATTTCCCTCATTATGTTAACCAATAGCAGTTGCCTAATATTCTTACTGGTCAATAAGCATCCTTTACTGAACCAATAGGACTTCACATTCGTCGATTTTATTCTCTTTTGATACTTTTTCATACATGTATTTAACTCCCGACGACAACTGTAAGCGGCGGTTGAAAATGGTGTTTTTCGTCCTCCTGTAGACCGTTTGTTCTATTTCGCCGTCAAAAGTTTGCATGACGCGTAGATCGAGGAAAGGTAGCTGCTGATACTTTTCTTCTGTTTCTTCTCTCGTCAATTTGATCAAAGAGCGACCGAATTACCAGCAAAAATTAGATTTCTCCTTTTTATACGCGGGATAACGTTTCTCAAAGGTGTATTACCATCAAAAACGAGGAGATTAGATTGGTCGTTTCTGACGCAGACGACGCCACCAGTTAGGCAGTAAAGATCAGGACTTGCCAATACAAGTGAACATGCGAGTCCCAGGAAGTAATTACGAAGAAGAAGACGACTCGATCGCTGGGACAATACTTTTATTCGCCTGACGTCTCGACATCCATCGCGGATTCATCATCAGGGACATTAGCAGGAAACAGTAGCAGAAACAGGTAACGTACAGGCAAGTTCCAGAGGAGCCTTTAATACGAAGAGAAGTGATCGCTGTGGAACGGGAACTTTATTGGCCTGACGTTTCGGAATCTTCCTCGAACCCATCATCGGAGACAATCGCAGATCAGTTTGATGGAGGCACATAAGGCAGGCATGATCGTGTGGCCATTACGGACTATCAATGCTGATTATTAAGTTGGTTTGGCATATTTGCTTAATTTGAGTTGACCCAAGTGTGAAAAACTCTAAGCGTTTGGCGGGATTTTAACCTGCGCATCAGAGAAAGCCTTTGCCGGAGGCTAATGCTCTACCGCTAAGCTACAAACGCCCGCTTCACGCCATGAGTTTAATCACACTTGGATCGATATTACCCGCTCAACTCAAATATAAATGCTGAGCATCTCGTGTTTCCATTGCCCTTGGAGGATGGGTTCAAACGAGCATTCGGCACGTCAGGCCAATAAAGTTCTTGTTCTAGAGTTTGGATTTTCTCCATCCGGCGATCAAGACTGCTAATCCTGGTCACATTGACCGCGAACTTCCGGGTCCACTGTGCTAGGCATTGCATAAGGTCACTCAAGCTTACCGTTTATAGACCTTACCTGACGGCGATGGGGGCCCTTTGGCCTAAGTCACCCAGCATACGTTTCAACTTCGGTTTGTCTGACGGCATCAAACGAGCTATTTCTGCCTTTATGTTTTTGACTGTGATACGCCCCTCACCCTTGCTCGTCTGGTTAGAAAACCGATCTGCAGGGCAAAAGCAAAGACCCTTTTCTGTCTTACAATTACGTCGAGGGGGGAACGGCACTTCCGAACGTAGCTTAAAATACTGCGATGACCAGAAGGGCCTAAACCGCAGGCAAGAGCGAACTCGACTACGGCCTTGCAGGCAAGCGCTATGTACAGTACACTTACCCCCAAAATAAAGCGACTCCGTTCTGTCACCATGGTAACGTGGACTTTTCGGTGCAGAGCGGGTGGTACCAAAAGGATTCTGTCTGCATACGATTCAGGCTTCAGGATTGAGTATCGACATATAAAACGCGGGATAGGGAGAAGATGTGGAATATAAGCCCTCACGGGATACTGTAAGTAGACGCCACTCTTCAGCAAACCAAGGCACCCGTGACCTTGTCCAGCTCTCCAAAATGCACATTTTAGTCTCCTGTCCCTAGGCTTTGCCGGCAATACTATCTACGTACACTACCAGCTGCTACGGTTGAGCTGGACAGATGAGTCCCGTTAGCGGTCACGTGAACGTCCATCAACGAGCTACAATCCAGAGGCGGCCCATCCCATGGCCCATCCCATGGTGTAAAAAAACATTAAAAACCGTAGGCTGTGCTTCGCTATTACAATCTTTAAATTTTTATTTTTTCCTATCCAAACATTTTATTGCATTTGTCTGTGCCATGCACACCTTGCTTCCACCCTCAGAACCTAGCCTAGTTTGAGGACATGAGCCCTTTTAAGCATCCACCGCGCCCCTCCCCATTCCATCTGCCCGGAATGCAAATCTTGGTCTCTTTACAATCCAGACACGCGGCCCCCCTCCCGTGGTTTCCACTCGCTCCCATAAGTGTTGGGGTAACAAACAGTAAAAACAGAAGGATTTAGGGATTGTGTGCGCATGTAACGCCACGCTTCCCTACGTCCCGGTGTGCGCTGGCAGGTTTCTTTGATCTGGTTCCCTGTCGCGGTGTACGTTCTTGCGCTCTCACTGGGTTTGCGGCTGTGTACATGGTTGCCCGGTTTATTGTATCTCCTGTCTCTCTGATCCAGAGGAATGCATAGCGGCTGGTGGCGCCTACTGGATTTGCGGGCAGCAGTGGCTCTCATGCCCTTGCCTGTGTAGTCGCAAGGGCCACTCGAACAGTCGCTCTGTGGCGGCCTCGGCATCGGCCGCATTAGGCACCTGCGCTCTCCCCAATTTCCGGTCTTCCCGACTATGGTCTTGAAATCTGGTTCCGGTGCCGGAGAGAGTGGCGTAGACCCAGCGGGTCCACTCTCACTTTAATTCAGCTACAGTCACCATGTCTGTCTTCAGCTTGCTGATGCTCATGGTGGACATCGCCGAAAACGACGATCGAACTATCAAACCGGTAGGATGCACTCCGTTAACAATCTTTAAACTTTTATTTTTTCGTTATCACGTCAATTTTATGCATCTGCGAACGCAGATCTCCAGGTTGTATGAGGCTACACTAATCTGTCGCAAGAGGCAGAACTAGGCGCAATTCGCTTCGATCACGAGGAAACATTTGATGGCGATTTTATTTTCAGAAATTAACAGATTCGTTTAGTTTATTAGGACCGTACAGCTCATCTGACTTGTTCCTCATGAAATTCCAAGGACAGTGCATGCAATTCGGTTTTTTGAAAGTCAGTCAGATGATCGGTTTAGGAGGGCGGTGTGAAACGGTGCTGCAGTTACTAATGGCCGTGTTTGCACTCCGTGGTCTCCACTCATCCCCATAAGTGATGGTGTAAGAAACAGTAAAAACAGCAGTATTTAGGGGTTGTGTGCGAATGTAACGCCACGCTTCGGAAAATCATATTCCCTGCGGCCCAGTGTGCGCTGCCAGGTTTCTTGGATCTGATTCCCCGTCGCGGTGTATGCGATTGCGCTCCCACTGGGTTTACATGCCATGTACGGGGTCGCCCAGTTAATGATATTTCCTTTCCCTCTGATTTAGAGGAATAAATACCGGCTGGTGGCACCTAGCGAATTTGCGCACGGCGTGGGGGCTGTCACGCCCTCGTCAGTGTGTAGTCGCACGGGCCATCCAGTCAGTCGCTGCGTGTGCTTATCTACCGAAATTGACCGGTCTGAGCCTGATAGCACGCTTAGGGGGGGGGGGCGGCCTCGACCTGAACAGCCACCTGCACCCTCCCCCCGATCTTTTCAACTTTTGTCTTGACACCGGGTACAGGTGTGGGAGAGTGGGGTAGATCCTGCGTGAGTCTACTTTCACTATAATTTACTCACAGTCACCGCGTCTGCCTTCAGCTTGCTGAGGCTCGTGGTGGACAGAGCGACGGTCGAACTATCACCACCTGGCTAACAGTATGCATATTCGAAATGACAAAGAGCAGCCGACACAACCGAACGCCCACACCCAACCAGCATTCAAGCCTCCTTCGAATGTTTGATTGGCCTGCACGTGCACGTGGGGTGCAGTCAACTGGGCGCGCTAACATTCTCAACGCTGATTGGTCGGCAACGAATTGGGTGTGCGTGCGTAGTTCGCAGCGATCAACGCGCCCGAGAGAGAGAGAGAGACCGCGCATGAGTCATGTCCGAAGGGCAGTCAACCGAATTTAGGAGCCATAGCAAAGGGCGGACAGAATTCGTCCCGCCCGCTGTTCGGCGGCAACAGACAAAATGACTTTCTCTGAGGCGCCAGTGGTGGTCAACACCAAGTTAAGGTCCGCTGCACACCAGTGCAGAATCTCGAATGCTTCAACGAGCTGCAGTTTTTTCTCCTAAAAGAAACACTAGAAGAAATGATTTTGGAGTTTTTTTTTCACTGCCAACTCGATCCCTTGTTGCATATCTTTTTTGCCCTTGTCTGTACACTGGCAATCAGTGAACCAAATTAAATATGAATTAAAGGAAATAAGGGTTAAGCTTTTAGGTTTAGGCAGAAAATAGGCTCCGCGAAGTCTACAAGCGATGAAGTCTTACATAAAGATAAGTATAAATGAGTGTTGGTGGTTGTTGTTGTTGTTGTTGTTTCAGGATCAATTGCAAGGTAAGTGGCTTTAGAACCACGACTTCCGGAACTTCTTCAGATATCGGACTGTGGCAGAGGGTCTTCGGACGGTTAAGTCGATCGGCGCTCTCAGTCTGTAGTCGACACCAAACTCCTGAACTCTGGCGACCATCTTGGCTGCGCATTCCATCAGGTGTTCGTTGGTCTCTTCTTCCCCACAGGCATCACACGTGGAATCCTCAGTCAGATCGTACCGCTTCCTGATGTGATTCAGCTTTGGACAATGTCCGGTCCTAAATCTCACTAGAGTCGTTCAATCTAACCAAGTTATTTTCTTTTCTTCATCCCATTTGATGGGGGCGGTATACATTCTTCGGCCGCGTTCATGTGTTATTTGTGACCTGGGGGTCATTCGTCTTACTGCTTCCACCGTGGCCGAAAAGGATGTCGGTCTACCATCCGGTTCAGCCCTGGCCGCTGATGCTTCAGCGTCAGCTTGTTCGTTCCCGCGGATACCTACGTGGCTGGCAATCCACGCAATCTCTACACTCCTTCCTGTTGTGGCTCTCTCCAGAACATTCATCATTTGTTGTACCAACGGTTTCTTCAGGTCCTCTCCTTTCCCGAAGTCCTGTAGGGCATCTACAGCGGATTTACTGTCAGTAAGGTGGTGGTGGCTGGCTGGCTGGCTGGCTAGTAGCCCTCGTTGGATCCGGAGCCCCGCCGGGTGGGCCTCAAACCCGGCGGCGAGGAGTAGCAGCAGCAGCAGCATAGAGATGGAGAAGAGGGGAGATAGATCCACCGTAGGGAGGTTTGGTGTAGCAGAACTTGGCCGCTGTGAGGGCTGGTGGAAACGCGGTCGAAGACGCGTCTGCTGTGGTTCCCTAGATCCACCGTAGGGGGGTTTGGTGTAGCAGAACTTGGCTGCCGTGAGGGCTGGTGGGAACGCGACGAAGACGCCTCTGCTGTGGTTTTCAGGTGGTCGTGGTGCTGGCGTTTCATTTTCCAAATGACTCGTTGTTCACGGGTAGAGTGGTGCATATGTACGTTTAGAACAGGCCTGCACAGAATCGATTAGTTCCGCACATAACCAAACGAAAGGAGTGCAAACACGGCCATTAGTAACTGCAGTACCGCCGCACACCACCCGCCTAAAAACGATCATCTGACTGACTTTCAAAAAAAAACCGAATTGCATGCACTGTCCTTGGAATTTCATGAGGAACAAGTCAGATGAGCCGTATGGTCCTAATAAACTAAACGAGTCTTTTAATTTCTGAAATTCAAGTCTCCATCAAATGTTTCCTCGTGGTCGAAGGAATTGCGCCTAGTTCTGCCTCTTGCGACAGATTAATGTAGCCTCATACAACCTGGAGATCTGCGTTCGCAGATGCAGAAAATTGACGTGATAACAAAAAAATAAAAGTTGAAAGATTGTTAACGAAGTGCATCCTACCGGTTTGATAGTTCGATCGTCGTTTTCGGCGATGTCTACCATGAGCTTCAGCAAGCTGAAGACAGATATGGTGACTGTAGCTAAATTATAGTGAGAGTGGACCCGCTGGGTCTACGCCACTCTCTCCTGCACCTGAACCAGATTTCAAGACCATAGTCGGGAAGACCGGAAATGGGGGAGAGCGCAGAGGGCTGGTGCGACCGGCGCCGAGGCCGCTCAGAACGGTCGGGTTCGTAAGATAAGCACAGAGCGACTGGCCGGGTGGCCCTTGCGACTACACAGACGAGGGCGTGAGAGCCACCGCCGCCCGCAAATCCAGTAGGCACCACCAGCCGCTATGCATTCCTCTGGATCAGAGAGACAGGAGATTCAATTAACCGGACAACCATGTACACAGCCTGCAAACCCAGTGAGAGCGCAAGCACATACACTGCGACAGGGAACCAGATCCAAGAAACCTGCCAGCGCACGCAGGGAAGCGTGGCGTTACATGCGCACACAATCCCTAAATGCTTCTGTTTTTACTGTTTGCTACCCCAACACCTATGGGAGCGAGTGGAAACCACGGGAGGGGGGCCGCGTGTCTGGATTGTAAAGAGACCAAGATTTGCATTCCGGGCAGATGGAATTGGCGGGGCAGATGCTTAAAGGGGTTCATGCCCTCTGGCAGAATTTGACACACACGCAGTTACGCATATCGTTCAGGCCGTGGTACGATTCGCCAGGGGGGGGGGGTGTGAACGCGCCTGTTGCAATGCATCAAACTCTTGTTTGCATTACAAATAGGCAGCAGGAGGGCGTGAAGTGGGGGGAATGTGCTGTCTTAAAAGTACAAAGGCAGGATTGGAACAAGCGCATCAAGCACACCTGGATCGGATGGCGGATGGCAGCTGGGAACTACACCAAAATAGATTAAAAAGAGCAGGAGGGGGAGGAGGAGTCAATCATCATTTCCAAATCATGCCAACCCTTCTGCTTTTTGTGCAACCCTGACGGTGGTCTTCACGGTGTCTGTTGATGATCGTCTCGCGGGTTCCTACGTTTCAGCCAACTTGTCGGTGGACTCTGAAGTCTGCTTGGTCGCATCTTGGAGATGCTTTCGTGACTGCCACGGACCCCTCCTCGTCTCGATCCCGTCGTCCCCGACAAGGTTTTGTTGTTAACCAAATCTGTCAAACCTCCTTAATAATTAAGTCAGCCTAGTAGTCATTCTGGTGGATTCTAGATAACTGCTTAGGAAATCCTGCTTAGGCAGTCAACTTGCTGTCTCTTATTGGTGGATTCCATAGGAGCTGTGGGATACGATGTGGTCCAGCCGGATAACAGGTGATAGAACTTATCCCAACAGGTATAAGCTAGTTAATTAGAATAAGGCGTGAAAGGCCATAGTGTCAGGGAGAATTTACTGAGGTAGGAACAAGCGTAGTATGTAAGCAATAGGTGAAGTGACTTCCAGACGAGTGCAGGCCAGCCATAAATGAGCCGGAGTCCAGATAGTCTGCAACTGAACAGTAAGTCGTCGGCTCTGGAAGAAAATGAGCGTAAACAAATCGTCCGCATCTCGGGCACTGGTCTAACCTTGAGAAGTGGTTGACTAGTGAGACTAGACCGCCTTGAGAAAGCCAGACAGGAGTGACCTTGAACGGAGGCCTTGACTATGGTGTCTTGCGGACGTGTGGTGGTCACGCTAGAAATGACCTAGTCCGCGCGGCGTCCGAGGAAAGCATGACTAAGAAAGGGGGTCGCTACAGAGCGGTGAAGTTGGGCGGGTAATATCTATCCAAGTGTGATCAAACTCACGGTGTGAAGCGTGCCATTCGTAGCTCAAGTAGGTAGAGCGTTGGCTTGCGTGGAAAGCCTTCCCTCGTATGCGGATTCGAATGCCGCCGAATTCCGCGAGTATTTTTAATAGTAGGGTCAACAATATCTTCTTGTTTCCCACGACAAGGAGCGTTCCGAACCCGAAACATCAAGACCCCTGGCTTGCCGCAAACATTCACAGCAGCATACCGGTCCTATCTTGCACATACTTTCTTCCCACGAGTGACATTCTTTCTCCTAAAAATCTCACAAATGATATTCTATCCTTTCGAATTCATAGTCTGATCGCTTTGCTCCGTTACGCCTGGTGGCTCGTGTTAATTGACATCACCGCTTTTGAAATGTTCTGCTGTACCGATGCAATTCTTCACTACTCTGTACCACTAGGGAGTTCAAAGGCGTCTACCTATAGTGACCATCATAAACTTTACTCACCTTGAGTACTGTAGCCATACTGCATAGTCAAAAGCTCATGAGCAGACTTTATGCCCAAATCATCGCACCTACGTGACGTATGCGCACATCCCCAAGGGGTTAATGGCCCAAAATGAATGCTTGTCGGTAATTATATTTGCTTTCAAAGACGTGTCTGCTTAACCATGGATATTTACGTTTTGCTGGAGCGGCTTTCAGTGGAAACCCTACCGCCTACTCGCGACAGGGGCTTTAGCGCGAAATATAATGCTGGAATTGCTGAAATCAGTTCAAAAATAATGCCAGGGGAGGGGAGTACAGCTTTGCAAGTGCGTGCCACGTCAACAGTTTATGTGCTTTATCGAGAGCTTCGCGGACCTTTCAAATAAGGCAGATATTTGTCCTCGCATTTTTCATCTCGGGTTGCATTGGCAAGCAGATCCAATTCTCGTCAAGTCAATTCTGTCCTGGCGATAGGAGCTCTAGAAAGCTGGCCAAACGAAGACTAACCAGAAGCTCGAGCTTTTCAACCAAGAAGTTAACGTACCCCTGAAACGGCCAAGCCCCAAATGTAAAAGCAATTTAAAAAGGAAACTGCTCTATTCGAGGAACTTGCCACACGCCAAAGGATTTTCCAGAGCGCTAATTACCTACCCCTCCCCAGAATCATGTTGTCAGGCCCAGCCCCGCCCGAATAAGCTTTAAACTGGACATAGACGGTGCATTCATGCCTTTGGTGTCCCAAATGTGGTGTCTGCTATGTGGGTCACTATGTGAAGGAAAAAGAAAATTTGTGCAAAGCGCAGGTTTTTTGTCCTGTCCAGTCAGGCGACAGTTTGACGTGCTCATCCTCCAGCCAGGAAGGCATTAGGAACGGCGAGGGAGGCTTTTTTTTCAACTACCGTGCTTGTGGGCCTTGTGTGGTGGTGTAGGTGTAGGATGCAAGAACCCAGTATCGGATCTCCCCCCTTCCTCCTCCTGTAATTCCAAACTAAGTTCGAATTATTAAATACGCCTCCACTCGGGTGTGGGTTTAAGCAGGAGGAAAACTTGTCCACATCAACAGGACCTCTAAAACTCTCCTTGCAGGTATTCATGACAGCAAGGATTAGCCTATAAATGTTATCTAAAAAGACAACGAATGGCAGAATGGCTGCTTCTAGTTTACCTGATATCATCAATCGGACATGCTCCGATCAACGCTTGAACTCTGACAGTCGAGTCGAACGATCCGCGACTTAACACCGGCATGCATACCCAAAAAACGTTACTATCTACCCTACTGACAGCAACAGTACTAGCTTAGCGCCATGCACTACTACCGGCAGACGTGTCTTCGACCGCGTTCCCACCCGCCCTCAAGGAGGTCACGGTTTGCTTCACCAAACCTCCCTACGGTGGATCTATCTCCCCTCTCTGTTTTTGACGACGGAGCAGCCACCCCGACCACGCTGCTCCGACTTCCCCTCCTCGCCGCCAGGATTGGGGCCAACTCGGCGGGGCTACTGATCCAACAAGGGCTACTAGCCAGCCAACCGGCGCCAAGTCCGCAAGCCGTCACTAGATTAGCCTTATCTATCTGCCTCTGGGACAGCCAATCACAGGTGCCATAGACTGCTATTGGCCAAGCAGTTGACTCACTCTCGCATGATGGTTGCGCAATTCACGCCCACAGCACGCTAGCAGACAGACGCATGATAGGGCCCGAGCCTGCTGCGCGTCGGGGCTTCAAGCCATCACTGAGTTTCTGAACAACTCCTATTGTTCTTACACCTTCTCTTCCTATAGGGAACTGGGCATGATATTTGTGGTGCTTTGAGTACACCCGCGGCTAAGAACCATATGCTAGTACAATTAATAGGTAAACATTGGTAGATAGGGGCCTACAAGTACATATCTATAGGAGGGTTCAACAGATCTGAGTAATTCTCTTAGCCTAGTTGTGAAAATTTTGACAGCCTCGGTGAAGACGTTAGGAAAGCCAGTGTTCTAGCCCCTTGAGGGGCTCGAAGCCCTTGAAATTCATCCTGCCTGTTAGTAGTCATCTGATAGATGTTTAATTGATTGTTTAGGGAAATTCTGTTTACTTTATAAGAATTCGTGGCTTCCATACCTCGATGGGTACCTTGACCGAAGTGTGATTAAACTCCCAACCTCGTAGCTCAGATAGTGAGAGGCCACGTTTTTCACAACTGCATCAAATGAGTTAGGGATTTATTTGCTCCCGACTGTCCGTTGACAGATTGTGAACATTATGCGCCTATTCTGCAATAGCTGGCGCATTTCAGCTCAAACATTCATATCACTTTCCGAACGATTTACTCAGAGTTCGCGCGCATTAATTTCCTAGGACATTAAACAGGACAACACCTTGTCTTTAGGTTAGTGAACATTGCGGAGTCCCCCTCTCGCTCAACGTCGGGCGCGACTTGCTAACGTGCCTAGTCTCGGCTGTGCCTACTCCCGTGCGCAACCTCGCGCGGTCCAATCAATCACCTACAAGGCTGCATAAGAAAAAGACAGCTAACGGCGGCCGCTCGGATGAATGTTGTCAGACATTCCCTCCGGACCTGATCCGCCTAGGGAACGGACTGCCTAGGTCCGAGAGTCCTCCTCCTTTTTATTCTTCCATTCCTTCTGTGCAGAACATACCGTTTCTACCACTCTGGCCTTACTAATACTTCTCTTAGGGAACTGGGCCTGGAAAATCACAGCCATGAGGGTCAACCTTATAGACCTTAATCCAACGCGATATGCCTAATGCATTACCAATAAAGTAAAGGGAGACTGGAATAGCCGTTTCTAGTTCATTAGCCGTCATCAGTCAGCCATAACGAACCCCAAATGGTGCAACACCCAGGGATTGACAATGAGCCTACGTTAGACTTCTACTCGCGCGTTCGAGCCTCAGATGCTGCGCCACTTGGAAATGGTGACGGATTATAAACATTACAGTCTCCTGCACTTTTGCCGCCAATGTTTCAGGCTTAAACTACTAGCTAATGTGCGGTGGCTAGCCAGGCTAAAACGTCAGCCCCACCGCAGAACGGCACGAGTGAGTTCCGTTAGCGATCGATGAACGTTAATCAACGACCCTCCTTACAGGACTTCTCGATCCCCGTGTCAGGGCAAGCAGGTTAAACGTCACTCCCTTGCAATTGTCAATATTCTCAATATCAGTCGGGATAAAAATGAGGGACCAACCTGAACAGCCCCCGGATGACCGCTGACGTCCAAGTAGCGTCTGGCCGCCCAGTTAAAGAATCCGACGTCCGGTTGATGTGTTGCCGTTCGATTGGAGGTGGAAATCCACTCGTAGACGCCGGTGGGTCCAGCCCCTTGGGGTGCATTTCTCCGCACACGCAGACCGATCCAGGCAGACTGTGAGACGAAGGGCATCAGAGCGGTGAAGTAATCTGTGGGAGGAGGACGGGGGAGGAGGACGGGGGAGTGTGGAAAAGATTGATAATGTCGGTATAACAAAGCAGAAAGCCTGTACGGCGACGTAATGATGTACCTCACGAGGGATACGTGTTCGGCCATCCGTGTCCAGATGAGCAAGTAGACATTAAACAGAACAGCAACTTATCTCAGGCAGATGAACATTGCAGAAAAGGAAAGGAGAGACTGAAATAGCCATTACTGACTCCTAAGCCGTCATCAGCCAGTCCATCTGCCCACACTACTAGCCGTTGTGCAGCTGCTGGTGAGGCTAGAGAGTCAGCCCCACGGTAGAATGGAACCGGAGGGGGAGTGCGGAAAAGATTGATAATGTCGACACAGCAAAACATAAAACCTGTGCGGGGATGTAGTGGCATACGGCACGAGGGATACATGTTCGGCCATTCGTGTCAAGATGAGCACGCGGCCCACCAACAACGAAGACGAATGCCAGCCAGCCAAGTTGCTGTGTAAAGGTCCCGCAAACATCCATTAGGGATGAGAAAATCAGGGTAGTCTACGACTCGAACGTGGACTGTCAATCAATCAACGTAGCAATCACGAGAATTACGAATTTGAGTACGCATGTGGTCGCGTGGCCGCTACGGACTATAAAGACTGCGCACCCTCCGGATATATTTTCCAGGCAGGATCCAAAATACCAGTCAAATAAACTTCTTGTTCCATCGATTGCATTTTCCACTTCTAAACCTCAACTACCTAAACGGCTCCTTTCAGAGTCCATATTCCAGTGCTAGACCAGCTTATTTGCTTTTTGACGAGGTCAGGCGATTCTTCGATGTGTAGGTCCTTGTACACATTTTTATTTGAATAAAACTAGACTTTCGCGCAGCTTGGTCGCCGTGCTGTTTACACGTGACTAAGCGCCTTCTCGCCTTGGTGTGACTAACGAGTGTGTGCTTAGAAAAAGGTCCCAAAAGAGACCTTCCCCCTTTAAGCACACCATCAATTGTGGAGGCAATCTTCGCTGGATCGGACGGATGAACTAGGCCAATAACTTCGGTCAATTCTCACATCCCAAATGGGGCTGCCGGCCTAGTGCTGCTCCAATCCATTTTGCTGTCGGTCAGCACGGCGTAAAAAAACGCCCTACGATTGACATTCTAAGAGGCTGTCCGGCTGAATGACAGTCGACGGTCGACAGCCTTTATGACACCACTTGTTCGGATAGCGCAAGCAGTAGAACACACACGCAGAGAAAGGACAGACCCGCTGGGAGCGGTGAGTCAGCCAGAAACACGCACAACAACCAATAAAAACCGGCCAAAAGGAACTTGCAGCCACAACAACCCACAACGCGGACGCCTGTCTCACGCTCGCCGACAGCCGATAGTAAATGTCGCGGTAATAAATTTCCTGCCGCAACTATTTTCCCTCTGACTGGAATTTCGAGGGCGTGCGGCGGCGGCGTCTGTCAACCACGTGACCCCTGTCGCAGGCCTTTCGAAACAAACATTCCCTGGGGCTGACTTCGGAGGCCTATGCAGATGTTACTTGCCGCAGGTATGACATCTCTCATGAACTTTTAACCGTGATTCTGAAGTGAGTGTTTACGATTTGCGAAGTCAGGATGCCGGTTTTCGAACGAACTCCTTCTGCCCGTCTGCCTACCTGCATGCAAAAAATAACCCCTCTGATAAATTACTACTTAAATATAAGGGATTGTTTTCTCATTGATTTCCCAAGTTTTCATAACTTGAGGTATTTGTACTCGAAGCAAAATACCAAAAAAGGCCTTGGACTAAATTTTACTCGTTGTTCCCGACTGGATAATTTTGGTGCCATTTACCTGTGGTTATTTATTTTCGTCAGTCTATTACAAAGAAGGGAAGGTTTGAAGCGGCTTTTTTGGGGGGAAGGCCTTTTCAAGCAAACTTTTGAAGTAGATTAGGGAGATACAACAGCAGGAACAGGTATTTTATTTGCCTGTTGTTTAGAATGCTCAATTAAAGCCCTCATCAGAGACTTTCACAGATAAAGATGATGGATGCACAAGGGTCTCAGTACTTCTCGAATAACGATTTATCGCAAAGCAATCAAAGTAACAACTCCACGAATGAATGAGAAAGTTCGCGTTTAAGGTATCTGCTTGGATGAGGAATGAGACGAGTCGAGCACCGGATCAATTAATTTATTGTCCTGAGCTTTCGGCCATCCGTGCCCGCGAGCGGAAACCAGAGCCCAGTTCTCTACAAGTTTACAGGCTGCCACGTCAAGGTCACACGCTGTAACTCCAGGGCCGCGCGCAGGAGACACATGATAAGATAGCGTGGGAATGGATGCGGCGTGGACATGGACCAATCACAAGTGCCACCCCCCGCCCTACCAACTGCATTCGTGCGTAGTCAACGCTTGCTGTTTTCTCACTTTCTCTGACGATGGCTTCTCGTGTGAAGCCGAAACCTCAGGACAATAAATTAATTGACCCGGTGTTCGACTCGTCTCCTTCCTTATCCTAACAACTCCACTTTCGTTGCCGATCGTCGAACTTGGCGCGATGACTCCTTGCACGGTCCGCGATTTAGCAAGAAATGTAATGACCTTCCCCCCGCCTACATATTCAGCGTTGAAACTGTATCACTGGGAACGATGGGTGGCGGTGGTACCAGTGAGCTAACTGTATATCCCGCCATTAATCAAGACAGGCAGTGCAACGGCGGTAGTTAACGCCTAGTATGCCAGCCAGCGGACCGTCATTACACCAAATACGCAACCCAGCGCTGAATGTACAAGAAACTCATTATGTTCGCTGACATATAAATTATGAAACACAATGACGGAAATCGAAATGGTATCCTCAGGAGCCTTATCACGTGCATATACCCGTTTGGCTAACCCGTTCGGCAAAAATTCCTGGCAAAAGTAGCTTATGTAGTCCCACTCATGTGGGGAAATAGGATAGGCAGAGAAGGAAATTTTGAGAAGTACATGCAATGTGAAAAAAATGTAGTCGAAGTTGCTTCCCGCGGCCGCTGGGAGTAAGTTGTTCCGCATGCAATTTAAAGGTGTGCGTGGCGCTTTGCGCTGCGGGCTACACTTATCTAACTCCAAAACGGTAAGTTGGACCACAGGTAAGTTCAAGTAGACAACCTCTTAACCATCATTCCTATTTTTTCAGGAATTTCAAGAAACCTGTAATTTGATAGTCAGGTTTTTCCGCAATACTTTAAAAAACAGATTAGGAAAACCTACAGATATAAATCAATAAAACTTCCAGATACAATGAATAAAAAAATGCATAAAGTAGGTATTAAAGTATATTTAACTGCGTATCCTAATTTTCCAGCCACAAAACCCTATATAAACCATTTTCGTATGACAAAGTGCTAGAAGTAGGGCTATATGAGTGGGAGTACATAAGCTACTTTTGCCAAGTTCCTGTTTGCCATACTGCAGCTGACTGTAACGCTAACGTCATCGCCCACCTTAAACCTAACCATAAAATTAATAATCACGTATATCGTCTTCTAAACAGCACACGGGAACAGAAACGCCCCGCGCCAGTAATAAAGGTGATATCGGCTGCGGTGAACTCTGTCTTTTTTAGCCAATGGAAGCGAACGAAAGAGAGTAAGGATGATCTATATTGATGTTATAACGTACCATACTAACAGCCTAGGTACTAGCTAAAAGGCCCAGATACGTGTTTCGCCGGTATTCTGCCACTGCTTGACACAACTGCGAGGAGTCCAGCTCATCAGTGGGTCCCACACAGATTTTCTTGTCTGCTTTCTGGTTAATATACGCGTTCTGAAAGTTCAGCTTTTTAATTTCCTGAGAAATTAATTTCTGTTCGCCATATACATAAGTATATTTAAGGTCTATAGGCGTAGACCGAAATTTTAAGTGCATATTTGGGCTCGTAACCGTCAACCACTGCGAAATATGCATGCACACACACACATATATATATATATATATATATTCACTCAGGAATGTGCGAACACCGATCGAATAGGCTTCCGAACTAAACAAAGTTCATGTGGTGGTCAGAGGTCCCCAACGGGTGACCGCCTGCCAGGCCGATTCCGGCCAAGTCATAATAGCAGTAAGTTCTGTATCAAGTTACCCCCAGATGCTGTCATACCCCACTTACTGATATATATATATATATATATAGATTAACATACGTGAAGATACGAGGTCCAGATAAATTATCCCGATCATCATCCCCCAAAGAAGGCGAAGAAGAAGACAAGGCCTTGTTTTCTTCTTCGCTTTCTTTGGGGGATGATATATATATATGGAACAAAAATGCTCATCCGATCTATCTGTTAAGGGCACATATTTGTCCCGGAAGTGCCTTGAGGCTCGTACTTGAGCGATATCAGGCTTGTCGCTTAGCGATCTCAGAATATGATGGAGTGGATCGGACAAAGACAAGGGAGACCTGAATGGCCATTTCTGGCTTGTTAACCGTCACCAGCCAGTCATACCCAATCTCAGGGGTCGGAACCCCCGAGATTCGAACCTGGGACCTTTGGTCATTGGGTTTACCACTCTACCTCGGCACCACGGGCTCGTTGCTTTGTCGGTTGTTATCGGGGATATAGTGGAACAAAAGTGCTCATCCGATCTATCTGGTAAGGGCACGTACTTGTCCCGGAAGTGCCTTGAGGCTGGGTATGACTGGCTGATGACAGATAACAAGCCAGAAATGGCCATTCCGGTCTCCATTGTCTTTGTCGGATCCACTCCATCATAATCTGAGGTCGCTAAGCGACAAGCCTGATATCGCTCAAGTACGAGCCTCAAGGCACTTCCGGGACAGGTATGTGCCCTTACCAGATAGATCGGATGAGCACCTTTGTTCCATCATATCCCCAATCACAACCGACAAAGCAACGAGCCCGTGGTGCTGAGGTAGGGTGGTAAACCCAATGACCAAAGGTCCCAGGTTCAAATCTCGGGGGTTCCGACCCTTGAGATTGGGTATGACTAACTGATGACGGCTAACAAGCCAGAAATGGCCATTCCGGTCTCCCTTGTCTTTGTCGGATCCACTCCATATATATATATATATATTCACTCAGAAATTTGCGAACAGCGATCGAATAGGCTTCCAAACCAAACAAAGTTCATGTGGTGGTCAGAGGCTCCCAACGGGTGACCACCT
>JAYGXS010000010.1:524793-546025 GCA_036362985.1 Ligula intestinalis | reverse complement strand
CACCTGCCAGGCCGATTCCGGCCAAGTCATAATAGTAGTAAGGGGGGGGAGGGGTATGACAGCATTCGGGGGTAACTTGATACAGAACTGTTGCGGGCTTATTAGCCTTCATCAGCCAAGCATAACCCTGAACACCAGCTGTTCGGACAACACAAACGCACTCACAGACGGCGTAGTTGTTCCACCACTGGAGTCTATCAGATGGGTCATAAGCACTTCATCGAACCGCAGTTCATCAGCGCATCGCCACCTGCCATTTGCCGTTACTGCTGATCGGGTATATATTCACTCAGAAATGTGCGAACACCGATCGAATAGGCTTCCGAACTAAACAAAGTTCATGTGGTGGTCAGAGGTCCCCAACGGGTGACCGCCTGCCAGGCCGATGCCGGCCAATTCATAATCGCAGTAAGTGGGGTATGACAGCATTTGGGGGTTACTTGATACAGAACAGTTTCGGGCTTGTTAACCTTCATCAGCCAAGCATAACCCTGAACACCAGCTGGTTGAACAACACAAACAAACGCACACACAGACGGCGCAGTTGGTCCACCACTGGAGTTCGGAAGCCTATTCGATCGGTGTTTACACATTTCTAAGTGAATATATACCCGATCAGCAGTGACAGCAAATGGCAGGTGGCGAGGCGGTGATGGACTGCGGTTCGATGAAGTGCTTATGACCCATCTGATAGACTCCAGTGGTGGACCACCTGCGCCGTCTGTGAGTGCGTTTGTTTGTGTTGTCCGACCCGCTGGTGTTCAGGGTTATGCTTGGCTGATGAAGGTTAACAAGCCCGAAACTGTTCTGTATCAGGTTACCCCCAAATGCTGACATACCCCCTTAACTGATATATATTATGAATATGGTTCCTTAAGCAGGATACGGAAAAAAGAGACATGATGCTCACTGCATTAAGGCGGATCTACGCATAACTTCAGGAAGGGTAAATATTCCTTTGTTCTAACACTAACCACAGTTCGAACGCCGCTTTCACCGTGTGATCCACAGCATGGTGGTGACTTACGCATGGATTAATTTTAAGTTGTAGATGACTTTCGCCGCATCTACTGCACCCGCTCATCCCTCACCCAGCCGAGTCTAGTGTCAAGGCAGGGTCAAGAAGACCGGAGACGGGCTCGAGCCCAGACGACCGGCCACAGGTGGCTGGTGCGGCGTGAGCCTGCAACTAGGCATGCCACCATGTTCGCATAACGCCCGCCATACCCTGATCTGGTTCCAATGTTGGTGCAGCGCATCTGTAGCCGTGCTGCAGCCTACCTCCTTGCCACTAGCGTATTCTCGCGGGGATAATTTGGCCGCCCAGTTGCTCGACCCAGCGCGATGGTGGATATCTGCGTGCAAGGTTTAACCTTTAGCCTTGGGCGGCTGGGGCACACGCACGCACCCGAAAATGGTCAGGCCAATCAGAATCCTGAAGCTGGCTCACTGAATACTCGCTCTGGGCCCTTTTAACTATTCCCGCACTTAGGACCACGGCGCTCCAACGGAATGACGTGTGCTCCGAAGTCCAATTCCTTTCCATTTATTCTTCATTCCTCCACTGACGTCTCTTCTACTAAGTAACCATGGTTTGAAGATCGCAATTGTTTGGGTTTAACTCACTTAAACCCCGCGATACATCTACCACGCGGCCCACTTAGGAAGTCACCGAACACTAAACATATACGTTAACCGAACTTTTCATCCTAACCTTTGTCTTAACCTTATGCTTGTGGCTTACGGTCACAATGCCCGTTTCCCCTCCCCCTTCGTTCTCAAAGGCCCGCTGCCCAAATTCATGCGTTGTCACAAACAAGTGTTCCAATGATTTCTTTCACTTGTACCCCGGCACCCCAAGGCTTGACATCGCAGCTGCTTCTGCCTAACCGATAATAGCTGCGCCAGCGCCCCCGTGTCCCCACAGTTGACCGCAGCTTATTCAGTCACACACTCACACGGGCACACACACCCGCACATACACGCCCGTCCAAATAAGTACGCCTGCCTAAGGGCCACTTGAATACACCACCCCTCGATCGATGCAGCAAAGACCTTTGCAGGAAACAATCCTTCCAGCAATTGAAACACACCAATAGCAAACCACTTGAACTTAATCCGCAGTCCTACTAAAAGCAGATGTAATCACCCCCACACAAGACACAGTCAATTCTCTGTCAGGTCTGGCTGGACGCAGACCACATTAGCTCTGGCTTCGCCAGTGGTCACTGCCTCCTGTGACAGCATTTGGGAGTTCTGTACACAAAAAACCACATCTTCTGGCGACTTCGGTATTTTAACTTAACACCTGGGATTCGACCTGATGATTGCAGGGATCCAAGTACACCCACTACATAGACCGCTGCATACTGACCTTAACGATAACCTTATCGCCCACCTTAAACTTAACCCCAAAACTGTCCCTAACCCTTACAGTAAATCTCACGCTTTTTTCCCTTGAATTTAGTACAAAGGCATCTGTATCGCACAGGCGATTTCTCTTCTCATGTCATGTCTAGGAGACCATAGCAGTCCTCCTTACACAAGTCAGCTCTAGAAGAATAAAAAGATGCAGTGACTACAACAACAAGTTTATTGGCTCCACTAGAGGCCTAACCTTGGACTTAATCCTATGCTGACTGTAAGGCCAACCTCCCCGACCAAGGTGCAAAATTCCAGGAAAGGTGAATACTCCTGTGTACTCTAACCCTAATGTTAACCCTAACCTAATCCTAGACGGTTTTGGTGACCCTACATTTGACAGTAAGCCCAATCGGAACCCAAAACTCCCTCTAACTCACCTTAGCGCTAACTCTAATTATAACCTTACAACTAAACCTTGTCATAAAAATAACCCTACGGGCGGTACCTCTTCTTCTCCTGTTATGTTTAGGAGGCCATATAAGTCACCCTTACCCTGGGCAGTTTCCGGAAGCAGTTAAGAAGAATAACCCATGTGGTGACTGGAACAAGAAGTTTATTAGCTGCTCTAGAACCCAAAATCAAAGCCAGTCGCAGCAGTGTTCTGCCTCTGACGATGGTTTTGAAGGTAAATCCGAAACGCCAGGCTAATAAACTTTTTTTCCGCGATCGCACCTATCCCACACACGCGTGCTTCACATATATCCAGCCACTGCGTGGCACAGCTGCGAAGGGTTTAGCTCAAATGTTTACATCAACTATCGGTCCTTGCCTGTATAGCTTGAATATAATGATCTACTCCAAGTCCAAAAAATAATTTCTGAGGAAACGAAAAGGCCAAAAAGTTGAAAACGTAAGTACCTACCAGAACGCACACAGGCGATGCTGGGGGACGCACAGATGAACCGGACCCCTCGCAGCTGTCTCAAACAGTGGCAGAACACCAACGAAACGCGTCTATGGGTTTTTATCTAGTAATTACACACGTTATACTGCCGTCTGCCTGTTAACCGCGGATGCCACGCAGTGGCTGATGGATTGATCTGCTCCAAAGTCAAAAACTAATTTCTGAGGAGATTAAAAAAGCTACAGTTCCTTACTTTTTGATGCAGAATATGTTTTTGAGTAAGTCTTTCAAGCTGACTGCCGTCCAATGGGAACTTAATTTTTCTTTACCGCATAAGTCATATTAGGTCAAGTTTATTGAGGGAAATATAGGCAAATGCCTCAGAACTCCCTATTGGTACAGAGCAGCTATGAAATGCATTGGTTGCAAAAGAGTGGCCGTGCAGAGGAGTAAGATGCAAACATGTGCAGCAAAACAGAAAGCCTTTTGGTTTAAAATTCAGATTTGTCAATCCACGCAATTTTTGCCCCTCCAATCCTGTTCCTTTTTTTCATCGCACAGTGGAGCCTTGGGTGATGAGCAACCCCCATCTACGAGCATTTCAGGTATAGAGCAAGCCACTAGCAGAAAATTTGTTTCGCTTGACTAGCTTCCCTTCAATTAATGAGTTGTCAGTGCATGATAATCGTAGTGCTCTGAACACACCTACAGCTCAGACCCCTTACAATACCTTGAAAACCCGTATTACGTTGTCCAGATGTGTGTGTGTGGAATTTTCAAATTATCTGGACACACTTATGACAAAGCATTCTAATAAATAAAATGCCCCGCTTCCTTCATACAACATTTGTTTAAGCTAAAGGTCTTATTGCAGGAAAAAAATGCTCAGGTGTCCTCAAATAGGACGCTTACTGGGGGGAGGGGGGATTTTTAAAAGCTTTTTGAAAGGCATGGCTGCCTGGGAACTCCCATAGCGCCAAAATTTCCAACAGAGTTCCTGTCAATGGCACACGCGTTTCCTGGCATTGTCCGCCTAATGGTGTTTTCGAAGCAAATTTCGTCTAGAGACGTCAGGTAAAGATCACACCAAAGCAATAGAAGTCTCAGTCTGGAAAATTGTTAAAAAAATGCGGGACAAAACTTGACTGATATCACAACTGCGCTATTTCAAAATATTCCCAGAACATATGGTCTGCCTCGAAACATAAGAAAGACACCTCTACGGCTTATTCTGTCCATGAATAATTCACCTCAACACAAGCTAGCAAAGTGGCTTGTCAAGGAGTTAAAACCCATTCGGCAACGATGCTCCACTTACGCAACAAAGAACATTTTTTAATTGATTGACGACATTCAACTCCAGCGATACCCTACCTGCAGAAATTGCCTGTATCAAAGAGACCCACTTAAACGTAGCTTTCCGTCACGTTTCCTTTAAAAATACAACAACTATTTACGGCTGAAATCTGCGGAATAGTTTGCTCCAAAAAGCCTGTTTTTATATCTTTAACCTTTACGGGCGACAATATTTCAAATACAATTGAGCGACTGCTACGTTGCAGCATAGAGGGAATGTACAATGCAACTGGATAAGGTTCCTCCCTCCAACTGAAAGCCTTCCAGTTAACCAGACAAAGGATGTCTTGCCTTTGCACGCCACCCCAAATTATGTCTATGAATTCATGTGCACTTGCGGATGCAAGTACATTGGGCGTACGCAAAGGTAATTGGCGACGAGGGCTGCTGAACAGTTGCCTAGTTGGCTTTTTAAACAAGAAAACAAATAACCAGGGCCCTCCATTAGAAAACATCTACTAGACGGTGGTCACTCTGTTGACCTCAAAACATATTTCCGAGGGCTTGTTCTAGCACGAACAAATTGAACCTAGCGTTATATGGAAGCAGCCGATATACGACGGGAGAAAACCGACCTATGTAAATAGTTATATTTTGTGACTAATCTGCAACTGCCCTGTAATCGCATGTCTACATTTAATCAACCTTCGATTTTCGTGAAGTCCCGTGCCCAAGTTTAAAGGCGACACTATTATTATTATTGACTATGCGCCGCAGTGAAAAATGACCTTACCGTTATCTAATGATTCTGGGTAAATTCAAAATGTTGTGTTCTCCATTTGTTATCTTATTTATGCAAAGACAAGAAGCAGTCAAAAAACTGTCCCGAAATGTGTTTGTACAAATAAATCCTGCTGTGTATGCTTGCCTTAAATACGTACTCGGGAAGCAATGTTTTAAACAATGGTGTTTTCGGCAGGAGTTTCCTTGGTAGTGGTCTTGGATACAACAAGCTGTAGGTAGTTTTCATACGGTAACCGTGAAAAGTTTTATTTTAAGTTGATAAACCTGATTTACCAAAAAAAGGATTTTGTGAAAATAATAAAAAAGGCGCAAATTTTGTTAAAATAATTTAAAACGGTGGCTATAGGCCGACGGCGTTGGACACGTAAATCGAAAAAAGGCGCAAAAAACAAATCAAGCTGAAATTGAGTTCAAATCGAGCACGATTTGCTGTCGACAAACTTGGAAATGTGGAGATTTATTCCGAAAACTTTACTTCGCCCAAAACCCAGTAATAATGGATTTTTTGAAGAATTTTTGTGATATCAAGCAGAAACTTCGGGCTTTTTACATGAGATATCACTATCCCACACAGAACCTAACACTAACCCTTACCCGAACCCTTCTCGTAACCCTAACACTTACCGTAACCCTTACCCCAACCCTAACCTCTGACCCTAACCCTTACCCTAACCCCAATTGTGCTCAACTCGAGCTCGGGTCGAGCTTGAATGGACCTCGAATCGCTGTCGACAAACCTGGAAATGTGGAGTTTTGTTCCGCTACTACCGAGGAAACTCCTTTCGTGTTTTCATTTTCTAATCCACAGAAGAATCGGCCAATTACGGCTTAACAACCAAGCGGATGCCTTTGGCCCTCACTAGCATTTTACTCTTCATTTTGATAATCCCGTCAAGGTATGCATAAAGTAATGAAACATACGGAAACATTCGCCAACTGCGTGTGTCAATATTACTTCAAGTGGAAACAAGGGGAAAGATTTGAAGAGGATGTTCTTTGGGATGAAAAAAAGTTACTTCAGTGAGTGAATTTTCGAGTTTGGCGCCCCAACTTGTCTTCGGACTAACAGGAAAAGTGCAATGAACAGTGAAAATTTCAAAACTGCCGAAAAAGGTAATAGTTATATGAGGTGAGATGTGATTGGTAGGTGTGGCCTCAGTTAGTTTCTGTCATGCGGCCTCTGTCTTCTCCATCGTTCTTTGAAGTGTTTGTAAATAACATCCAAGTCAACGGTTGATGCATGAATCGTCGGAGTGCATGGCTTCGAGGAATTCTCGGCGATTTTTGGAGGGGCAAACTCCGACGATGCGTGTTTTATCCCATGCATGGGAGTTGGGGCGCCAAACTCGAAAATTCACTCATTTAACTTACTTTTTATTCCAAAGAATATCTAATTAAAATTAAAATTTCTTGGGATGCGTGTGTTCCAGTTTATACGAAGGGAAAGATGCATATTATGGTAGATGCGCACCCATCGATCCGATTACGGAAGGTGCCTTGGGTGGATGGTACAGTAGACGACCGAGGCGACTGAATTGGCCGTTTCTGACTTGGTAACCGTCATATACCAGCCATACCCGATCCTAGGGTCACCTAAGATTTGGATCTGCGACCTTTACGCCATGAAGTGTAATAGACGCCACCACTGAGCCACGAGCCTATCGTGCTGCTGGTACCACCTTTCTACTGTGGAATAGGAATCCCAGTTTCTGCACGCCTGAGACTGATAGGATTGCCGGCAAAGACATCGGTGACTCGAATGGTTATTTCTGGCTTATTAGCCGTCGTCAGCCACTCATACCTAGACTCAAATGGTGCCCCACCCGGGCTTCGAACTCGCGGCCTTTTTGGATCAGAGTCTAAGGCCCTAACCATTGAGCCACGAGCTCGTTGTCCTGCCAATTTAGGTCGGGAGATATTGGCACTCGTTGATTAATGTTCTCCTGACCACTAACGGAACTCATTTGTCCCGCTCTGCCTTGTGTCTCGACAGAGGCCTTGACAGCCGTAATAGCTATTAGTATACAGGCAGATAGCATTTCCAGCAAAATCAAGGTAGACTGGAATAGCTATTTATGGCTTATTAGCCGTCATCAGTCGGGGCTTGAGTGGGGCAGCAATTGGGTCTGGATATGACTGACTGACTGACGACGGCTAATAAACCAAAAATGGCCATTCCGATTCCCCTGGTATATGCTGGTAATACTATCTGTCCATACCGCCAGCCGTTACGGCTGTCAGGGCCTCTGACGAGACTCAAGGCAGAGCGGGACAAATAAGTCCCGTTAGCGGTCTAGTGAACGCTCATCAACGCGGGTCGACTGAATGTCGACATTTCGAGACTTTCGTCGATGACGAGTTCCACCTCAAACGCTTGCAAGTCCTCCCCCCTTGCCAGCACAATATTGCCTCTGTCCAGGTCCACACCCCCCCCCCCTTCGCCCTTCAGACCAATCCTGAGGCCATAGAAATGGCCACATGAAATCATATAAAAAGCAAAGCCACGCCACCTTTCCCACTAATACACACAAGCTTTCCCAAGGCTAGTTTCACCCTACATGGAGTTATTGTTGAACTTGTAGTGTGTCCTTGTATAGAGTCAGGCGATTTGGCCGATTCCCTTCGCTCTTGACTTGGTGTATCCATTGTTGAGGTTTGTACATTGTTTATCCGTTACTATTTTTCCTTAATAGTACCGTACTGCCTTGATAGTTGTTATCAGTGGTTTTGACGTCCCAGGTTCAAATCTCGGGGATGCTTACCCTCGAGATGGCGTATGACTGGCTGATGACGATTAATAAGCCAGAAATGGCCATTCCGGCCTCCCTTTGCTTTGTCGGATCCACCTCATATGTATATATATATATATTCACTCAGGAATGTGCGAACACCGATCGAATAGACTTCCGAACTAAACAAAGTTCGTGTGGTGGTCAGAGGTCCCCAACGGGTGACCGCCTGCCAGGCCGATTCCGGCCAAGTCATAATAGCAGTAAGTGGGGTATGACAGCATCTGGGGGTAACTTGATACAGAACTGTTTCGGGCTTATTAGCCTTCATCAGCCAAGCATAACCCTGAACACAAGCTGGTCGGACAACACAAACAAACGCACTCATAGACGGCGCAGTTGGTCCACCACTGGTGTCTATCAGATGGGTCATAAGCACTTCATCGAACCGCAGTTCATCAGCGCCTCGCCACCTGCCATTTGCTGTCACTGCTGATCGGGTATATATTCACTCAGGAATGTGCGAACACCGATCGAATAGGCTTCCGAACTAAACAAAGTTCGTGTGGTGGTCAGAGGTCCCCAACGGGTGACCGCCTGCCAGGCCGATTCCGGCCAAGTCATAATAGCAGTAAGTGGGGTATGACAGCATCTGGGGGTATATATATATATATCCCGCTCCCCATCACCCAAAGAAGATGAAGAAGAAAAGGCGCCTTCATGGACCACACTGAAACGGGAGAAGCACAAATTCACTTTCGAAAACGCCGAAGTCATCGGCCGATCCAACGACAAAATGGCCAGACTGGTGCTCGAAAGTTTGTCCTCCGTAGACACAATCAATAGAAATATTGACTTAAATCCAGCCTATCAGGCCCTGCGTACCAGACTTCAATCGATCTAGCCAAGGCCCACCACGCCAATGAGCGATTTACAGCTTTATCAATGGCAGCCACCACTGCAGCAGGGGGCAAGAGTTAACCGCAGTTCGCACGATCGGCATGAATCATCAACCCACCGGCGAGCCCAAACGAGAGAACGGGCTTATCACGGCAGGCCACAACGAAACTATCCACCAGACTATGAGGGGAGATCTCGCAGCAGCCACGCTGACGCACACGAGTGGCATGCAGACCCAGCGGTGATTACCTCAGTCGTGCAGGGGTTGGAGGACGCACGTGACCGTCAGCAGACCGATGGCAGACGTCCGCTGAGCGCGCGCGATAGGCGGACAGATCCACCGATGACTACAACAGCCATGCAGTCGATGGGAGACACGCGAGACCGCCAACACTCCGGTTGCAGTCGCCCCTCGAGTGCGCGCGATGTGCAGACAGATCCACCGGGTACTACAACAGCCGAGCGGGTGACGGGGGTCACGCGAGGTCGTCTGCAGTCGCCCACGGAGAGGCAGAGGCCAATCCAGGACCAACAGAATGATCAGGGTCGGTGCATTGGGCCAAAACCAATCAACAACCAGCAGGACGACCAGGGTGCGCACGTAACACACTCCTATCATATGAGACAATCAGCAAGACAAACCAAATCAAGGCAAGCAGGAACAATCACCTTACCACTCTGATGATGGGAACAAGCGTGTTTTCGAAACGTCAGCACCAATACAGTGTGGTCCATGAAGGCGCCTTTTCTTCTTTATCTTCTTTGAAGCATGGGGAGCAGGATAATTTATCTGGACCTCGTATCTTTAGTCATGTTAATATGTGGTCAGGGAGACAATCGAGGCCTTGCACACGGGAACAACCTCAATCAACCGTTGTGTTATACTTCCCACGGCCTACCAAGCCCTTCGAACGCATCTTTATGAAGAAAAGAGCAAACGGGACCATAGACGGAACACGAATCTGCATACTCGCGAGCCGATGATGGACACACCCATAGCTGAGCCACAACCGGAAGTGGCAATCATCAGCTCAGCCAGTTCATCCGGTCAGTCTGCGAGTGTGAAACCGGATGGACGCATGAGCGCAAATAGGATTACCGGCCTAGGACGAATTCTTCGATCGATGACAACTCGGGAGCCGATGGTGGACACACCCATAGTTGAGCCACAACCGGAAGTGGCAATCATCAGCTCAGCCAGCTCATCCGGCCAGCCTGCAAGTGTGAAACCGGATGGACGTAGGGGCATTAGGAGGATTCCCGGCCTTGGAAGACAGCTCCGGTCAATGACAGCTGCAGAAACGCGAACACCGGAAGTTGACGAGAAACCCCTTGACTGAGGTTATTACGCTTCACAGGACACAATGATTGAACATCCCCTCTAACCCCCCCCCCTCATCTGTATTGGTTAAACCCTATTGCCTATGACTGCCAACACCTTTAAATACTGTGAGGCGCGGTACAATTACCACCTCTGATGACGGAAGCCTGTACGCTTTTGAAACGTCAGGACGATAAAACAATGGTTCCCGAGATCGCCTTATCTTCTCATATATATATATATATAAAGGAAATGCGCCGTGTTTCACACATGGTTTACCTTGGTTTGTTTGGCTGGTGATCCGAGCGAGATCGGCGCCTGCAGCGAGACCTTTGCACTCCTCGCGGGCTTCCCTCCATGTGAAACCTCGGTGTGTCCCGTTGTACAGCTGAAGAGGATTCAGTTAATTTGAAAAGACATTAAGGTCAGTAATTACAGGGGGCTGGAACGAATTCACAAAGGCTGCTTCGCTCCAGGGCACTGTAGGCGCACCGAGGATTTCGGCGCCAGGGTAACCTGATCAAAAGTTACCGGAATAAGTCAGCATTCCTTACAACAACAACAACAAAATGCTCGTCCAAAGTGTTCTGCCTGCATGGCTCTCGCGTGATTAGTGGTGATCTGTTTGTTTTGGCGTGCCAACCTACTTCCCACATTCCTTATGACAAAGTCGTTTGAAGTACATAGGGTGAGCCGTGGTTCCCCTGATTAATCCCCACTACCAGCATGTTGTCCACGAAAACGGTGGTTATAGGGTTTTATGGGTGGAGAATTAGAACACGCAGTATAATAAACTTTAATAGCTGCTATATGCATTTTAATTTTATTGTAGTTAGAAATGTTGTTAATTTACATCTGCAGATTTTCCTAATCTGTATTATAGTTCAACGTATTGCGGTAAAACCCGCTCAACAAATTTTAGTTTTCTTTAAATTCCAGAAAAATAGAAATGGTGGTTAGGCGGTCATCTACTTCAACTTACCTGAGGCCTAACTTACGGTTCTGGAGTTAGATTAGTATAGCCGGAGGCGTGAAGCGCTGCGCACACCTCAAATTTACACGCGGAAAAACTTACTCTCAGCGGCCGCGGGAAACAACTTCGACTGCATTTTTTCCCTTTAAACTTCTAAAAATTTCCTTCTTTGCCTATCCTATATCCCCCCCCCCCCCCCACAAAATCCTATAACCACCGTTTTCGTAGGACAAAATGCTGGGACTAGGGGTATATTTCGGTGACAAAATAAGCTACTTTTGCCTCCGTGTGCATACTGGAAGTCCACTTTCAAGCCTCAATAATTATACTTGTTTTCCCAGAGACAGATTATGTGTTTAGGAAAAAACTAAGTATTGTGCCCTTTGAAGGCGCAGCATCAACTTCAAACGTAAGTAACAATAGTAGCTGTCATTAGTATATCAGCGGGCTTTTCAATTTTAGCCGCCATTTTACCCTCCCTCTACTCACAGGTAAATGTTCTTAAATACACGTCGGTTGGTCAACTTGGCCCATTATAAGGCGATCTTTATTCCTCTTTGTTTATTTGTAGAATAATGAGGTCATGAGGACACAATGCTAGCACTGCTTTGGAAGCAGTCCAATTTGGCCTAAATTTGTCGACTTTTCCTAGGACATTTATTCGTGACGTCGAAAATTGCAGTCATTTGCGAATATGAATTATTTTCAATATCCCGGTGTTGTGAGTTTGTGCGCCTAATTTTATCCTTTTAGAATGGTGGACTTTTTGCAAAATATTTTGAAAGGATATTTTCAAAATAAAGCACATCTGTCCCTCAGTCTCTCTCTCTCGCTCATATCATTTTTAAGTAAAGAAAATAAGGGTCGTCGTTCGCCGGAATTATGGTTTTATCCCCTTGAACTTTGGGATTCTGACAGGAGTATAACGACAAAAATAAACAACCAATAGTCATGTGGGGTAGGAACCAATCAAATGCCAGTCCGGAGATGACTGTGCAGGTCGGTGTCCCAATCGATAAATTGATTGACTGAGTTCTCATGGGGCCACCCAGCCTGGAATGCCTCAATTTTCGGCCCTTTAAAGTCGCTTAATGCAATTTTGCGCATATATGCAGCAATTGCCGACAGGGACTGTGAGATGTCATCAGGCCGGTGGGTTTTCCAGCCAAGCCAACAATACAACCACCACGATGACACCTTGCCATAGCAGCGGGCAACCAATGGGGGCCACAAGACCTTGATCGTATCTAACCAATCGTGAGAGGTCTGTGAGATCGGCTGCAAGTTATGAAGTTGAACGAAAAACGGGCAAGCGTGTTCTGCCTTTACTAACACGAATCTGTGCCAGCTAACCCCTATTTCCCGAGATTTCACAGGCCAGTGGATCGGGACCGCAATCAAATAGTATTTTTGAGCTTAATGAACCAAGCCAACTTCTCAGACTGCAGTGCGCTTACAGAGATTATTTTTGTCGCGAGGGCAAAGGTGATTAGATCTAACAAAACATTTCACACTGGAAGACTCGACTTGCAAGCCGAATTATTGAGCAGAAAATATAGTGAGAAGAAGCAAGTGTGAATTTAATTCGCCTGACGTTTCGAAATCCGTCGCGGACCTAGCATCAGAGACAATAGCCGAAAAGTTGTGCCCAACTTCACGGATACCTGACAATCAGGGATGCCAGTAGAGGTCGACTCTTATGAGCCTACGAGTATTATTGGCCATGCTGTACCCGTTAAGATTCCCTTTTGCGCTAATACAGGAAAAAATTTTCTAATTAGGTTTTTCGGAGAATGCCGGTCGAATTCAAAACCAAACATTCGGTCTTAGAATATTTAACACTTCCTACATTCAGTTATTGTGCTTGAACAGCTATATATCTATGCATCGATACCTAATCGATAAAAATCCACCAACTTTGTTGTTTAGAGATCTCCGAATCCAGCTTCCGACCCAGTATTTTTCTCGATAGTTTTGTTACTTAAAAAGTGTTAAAATAGAAGAAGAAAAAGAAGAAAAACAACAACAACGACAAGATTGATGATGATGATGATGATGATGATGATGATGATGATGATGATGATGATGATGATGATGATGATGAGGATGAGGATGATGATGATGATGATGAACGGAAAATGTTGGATGCTTCATCCTGATTAAACGTCACTTTTCGATCAAGAAATGGGCCACTAGAGTTTTCCAGCGAAAAATAGAGTGCGTCAAACCCACTTTAAAACGCTGAGTTTTTCGATTTCTAGTGAGTTCATGTGAGATCCACTTATCCTATTTGCGTCAGATAGTCGAACACTCCGGAAATAGTAACATTTTGTTGACACTCTGAGTTGGTTCTCCTCAACAGTGGCTTTAAAAACTTCCTTGCCAAGAGCGCATAACCATCCTGTATCGTTTTCATCGTCAAGGCTCCGATTGCCATTACAGAATTTCTGAAACCACCTTCGGACTCTTTATCCCCTTGTTGAACCTTCTCCGCATGCTGTGTTGATATTGGCGGCTGTTTGGGAGATACTATGACCTACTTAGCACTCAGGCGAGAAAATCAAACACCTTTTCTTCTTGTTTCATCTGAGTTACTGTATTCTGAAAGAGATTCTAGCATTTACCATTTTGTACAAAAACTACAAAAAGCAGTAATTACTCTCAGTTTTTAAAAGCGGGTCGAAAAAACCGGTCAGTGTTTTCCAAAAGACCCAAACGCGCTTTGAACTCTTGCGTCCTATGCCTTTTGAAGTGGGAGAAGTAAAACTGTTGAAAGTTAACTATATTTGGACAAGTTTTAGCGGGCGTTGCGAGTTTCATTAAATATTAATGAAGCAGGACTGTCCTCTAGGGGTCTTTTCGGGTAAAATGCCCAAACTTCCAGTAGACCTTTTATTTGCCGGAATTGTAACATTTACTCACAAGAGAAAAAACGGCGAACACTTGTCGGAGGAGATTTCCAGGTATTACTTCTGCTAGAGTGTTGTAAGGCCATGTTTATCTGCACTATTCCCTACCACATGAACGAAGGCGGAACCCAATGTTTGGACAGAAATCAGGCAGAACGTGACCAGTACCGTCTCCCAAGATTGCTCACATCCTCTTCCACTGATGACTGAAATCATAAATTGCATAAATTCTCTTGGCAATTTCACCCCAAGATCAGGGGCTATTGTGAAGCACATGGCCCCCTTCTACGGTCGTTATTTATCATCTGTTCAACAATTCGGCGTGAGTTCTGCGAATATTTTCGCGTCAAAATTGAAAAGTTAATTCGGCGAGCAGCAATTATGCCTCGGGCCTCTATAATTGCATAGAAAATTAGGCTTGTTATCGATAAATTCTCGCCAGGCCTGTATATTTATATCATAAATAACTAAGTAAATTATTGGATTGGTGGAAAAATAAGTGGGGTTGTCAGGAGAGGAGGGGGATAATTGTGATCAAAAATCTGATCAGCGTTAAGGGAACTGCTTACCGAGACAGCTGATAAGCTGCTGGTTGTTCGATTAGCGACTTTCGACCCTGGTAACTGCGACAGCGTTATGAATTTCTTTTGGTCGCACAGGACCGGTTGGTGGAGCCTGATGACGACCGCTGCTGCCGTAGCCAACAGACGCTGTCCAACGAATTTTTAAAAGCTTGAGGGCACCTTGTAGATCACTCGGAAGGCGTCTACGCGATTGTCTGAGTCTACCAGGTGCACTAGACCGGAAGTGTTTATACCGTTTATTTCGCCCTTCCCTAACCATTCTGGAATGTCTTCTCGTACTTTTTTGGACAAACGCCGGTTCGCGTGACCAATATGTTCCGCCCAACAGGAGCAGGTAAATAAATAGATGCACGTAGAGGTGATCTGGGCTGGCAGTTTGTCCTTGATATCTCCATATAGACTGTAAGTAGTTCAGAACAGTACATGGGCGTTGGCTGCTGGAAAGGTGGTTGCTACAGCTTGACTCAGGGGCCTCTTTAGAAGTTCGCTTATTCCGTCCCCTTGAAGTGGGACTCTGATGAATATTCGCTTCTTCAGCCATGTTCTTAGCGACAAATCGACTGGGATAACCAGTTTGTCGAAACACGCGAACTAAAAGGTATAAACAGTTCCATTATAGCACACCTAGTAGGCTCAGACCATCGCGTGGATGCCAAAGAGGCCTTCCGAGTGACCTACAAGGTACCTTCAAGCTATTCAAAATTTCTCCAGCAGCAGCTGTTGGCTACGGCAGAAGCGGCCGCCATCAGGCTACGCCGACCGGTCCTGTGCGCCCAGTTACTATGGCCAAAAGCCACTAATCCAACAGCCAACAGCTTATCACCTAACTCGACTAACAGTCACCCCTAACGCTGATCAGATTTTTGACCCCGATTTAACCCCCCCCCCACCTTGCCTGACAACCGCACTATTGTATCTACCGATCCGCATATTTTATTTACTTGATTACCATAGAAATGTGAAGGCCTGATGGCAATTTATCGAAAATAAACGTATTTTCACCAATTTATCTTCTGAACTTTTCAATGGGAATTTTCGTAAACTTAAAACATGTCTTCTTCTTAAGATTGATGGTCAATTTCCTGCTTTAAGACTTTGGGAAACGTAGTCTGGGTTCCCTCTGCGTACCATGGATGTTCTTGCACAGCTTGGCTCGGGCACCTCCACAGAAGTTTGCTTGATCCGTCCCCTTGACGAGAATTTAACGCAACTTTATCTTCGGACATTTTCAATGAGGATTTTTGCAAACTTAAAATTACATAGATAGTGAAAAAGACGAGGATTGGACAGGGTGTGCAAATTTCGTTCTCACGCCGCCCGCATGGCGAAGTCAGCATGCTGTGGTTGTTGGCATTGAGGAAGGAGGTAAGGGAGCAGTGTTCATGGGTCAAGTTTTTTAGGAGGGACCAAACAGCTAGCATACAAGCAGCAGCCGCGCTCACAGTAGGCTATCGATCGGCCTACACGCGAGCGAACGCATAGTGCCAGACAATCAATCAATAATTTAAAATTTAAGCTATAGTCAGCGATCGAGTCGCCAGCCCATCTTGCCGGCGCCTAGGCCAAGAGAGAAGCTGATTGGCTCGATTGACATCGTGTTACACGCGTTTATTGTCCTAAATACGTTGTACCTATTACACTCAAAGACTCTTGCTTTCGCCCTGTTCTTGTCCTGTTCCGCCTTGGGGGCTCACACGAGACGTACATAGGCGGTGACATCTCCTTAGAAGCCGTGACATCTCGGCCTTGGCTACCGTTACAACAAGGTACAGGGATTGAATATTACCGCTTAGTGCATGAAGTGAAAAACACTGGAGTGCATGACAGTTTGATCGCACAAACAACGACGCCGAACACATGACCAACGCGGTGAGCGCAGCGTCGGTAATTTGCATGTGACTTAGTTTTTAGTGAAGCAACGTTCAGATCACTTCCCCTCCTCCCTTGTACCTGTACTTGTCACACCTGCGATCCGGACTGATCTAGCCAGCCTCGATGATGTCTCAGACGGCACTTTTTCTCAAGTGACGATCCGTGACCGCAGACCTAGAAAGTTCAATCCACTCTATTCACCAGCGCCGGAGACCGAGTACCGAAGGTCCAAGAACCACTTTCTTGTCCTGACAGACTGAGTCGAGCGGGGTTTTGAGTTGCCCCCCGTTTGACGTCTCTGATTGGGTAACGGTGTCGGATCGAGGGGACAGTAACAGTGAGTCCACGTGGTTGACGAAGAAGAACGTGCCCCAACCACCTCGGCTGTCTTTCTTGGAGGGTCTGGGATTTTTTTCGATGTTGTCATACCGAGTGCGGACTGTGCGTCATTTGAGACGAGTTCGGTGTAATTCACTCGGAGGATGGTCTTTAAGCAGTGGCGGTCAAATACCTCCAATTTTCTTCCATCTTCCACGCGCATAGTCCAATACTCACAGCCGTAAAGAAGGACAGACCAAATGGATGCACGGTACGCGCTCTTTCCTTTTCCATCCACCCTGTTCTAACGGTCAGACAGAGTCAAGGACAGATGTGGAGTATTTAAACGGTCCGTCTACGCGGACTATACATGGGCTGGTTCCCGTACCAGGCAGTAACAGGGTACTCGCGGCTTCTTTTCCATGTGCTTCCTCTGCTACATGTGTGAATCCAGGTCTAAGACTGGATCCTGATTATCTAAGACGGTATTCGGTGTTTGTAGTGAAGCGACTTTGAGTCACGTTTACAACACTCTCTGTTCTACCTTCTTTGTACTTTTCACACTGGCGATCATGTCACGGACGGTACTTCTCCACGCGTGACGATAGGTGGCAGCAGACCTGGATAATTGAATCCATTCTCGCCAAAATAAATTGCTTATACAAGCGAGCATGCGAGTCCCAGGAAGTAATTGAAAAACAGGAGGCGACACGATCGCTGGGACAATATGTTTATTCGCATGACGTTTTGGAATCCGTCGCGGATTCATCGTCGGAGACACACTCACCAACACCAATGACCGAATACCAAGACTCACTTCCGTGTCCTGACAGACTGAGTCGTGCCAGGTTTTGAGATGATCGCCTCTTTGACCTCTCCAATTGGGTACCATGGTCGGATCGAGGGCAGTAACACTAAGCTCCTGAGGTTTACGACGAAGAACGTGTCCAAACTACCTCAGTTGTCTTTCTCAGATTGCCTGGGATATACTTGCGATGTTCTCACAGCGAGTGCAGACTGTCTCATTTGAGACGAAGTCAACGTACTTCAATTAAAGGATTGTCCTCAGACAGCGGTGGTCAATGACTTCCAGTTTCCATTCATCTTCATCGCGCATGGCCGTAAAATGCATAGCCGTAGAAAAGGACAGACCAAACAGATACACACGAATCCTCGTGGCAATGGAGATATCGAGTCGGGTCCATAAGTATCTTGTGTGACCTGAGAAAACTCGACGAGCTGTATCGATCCGAGAGAAAATGTCATCCTTACTCTGTCTATTCGGCAGCAACCTCACCCTGAGGTATTTGAGACTGTTTACTTCCTCAACTTGACAGCCGCCAATTTCGGGATATGCATTCACTTTGACAGAGATGGCGGACTGCGCGTCATTTGAGACGACGTATACTTCACTCGACGGATGGCTCTCGAGCAGTAGCCATCAAATACTTCCAGTTTCCTGTCATCTTCCATGTGCATTGTTCAATACTCAGTCGTAGAGTAAGACAGACGGAACGGATGCACGGTATATACTCTCTCCTTCCCTTCCCAAGGACAGAAGCGGATTATTTAAACTGTCCGTCTACGCGGACCACATATGGGCTGGTTCTCAAAGCAGGCAGTACCAGGCTACTTCTCGACGTAGCACCTCTGATAAGACTGGATCCCGATTATCTAAGACGTTAAGCTTGGAGGGTTGCCAGCTGACAATTGAAATCGGACCTAGCAATCAGTGTATGTTTATGCGGAATGACCAACTGGCGGATCGAGAGTCAGGCTGCGCTGGTTCTGTCACATATGTGAGATATGAGCCCAATGATCGGCCATTTCTCAGCGCATTTTCCTCAGCGTAAACAATCTCACGCGTTTGAAGCTATCACTGCGCGCTAAAAGCCGTGACTTGGAAGTTTGCCAGCTGCGAAATAACTCGAAACTTGCAGTCAGCCTACTTGTCTTTTTACGCAGACTGGCGGACTGGAATTATCATGGCAGTAGACTTGCTCTAAGGCAACCTCGTGTCTGGGACAGGTAAGTCGACGAGCATAGGGGCAGCCACGGCCGTGCCAGTCACCTGCACCGTCGCATGCCTCCAGTTTTTCAACTTGTTCATGCCCCCGAGTCCAAATGGGGGAGGAGAGAGTGCATTAGATGCAGATCAAGTCTATTAGCAATTCACCACTCCTTCGCCCACTATTGTGTAGTTAACATGGTGCACCTCGTTGGAATCGACGGTAGAAATATCACCAGGATACTGGAAGGAGCGTAATTAATGCAACGCAGTATGACTTTTAGTCGCGTTAGTTGGCAACCATTCAAGCTGCGACTCTTAGCACGTCTCGAGCGTTTCCGATTTAGGATTAGGAAGGAATGCACTGAGTTTTTATGTGGATGGGTTCCTCGGTATTGGTCTCTCCTAACACTTGGCACCACAGACGAGGTCACTCAGCGCATTGAATCTCGCACAAACGCGTGCGTCGGGCCAGACGCCCACTGACGCGCACCGAACGCACGCACCGTGTCTCCCCCGTTCTTGCCTCAACGCACCATGGCTTGACCTCAATCCGGCCAATGAGATTCTCGCTTTAGTAGACTGGCCTCATTTAGTAAGTTGACCTCAATGCCTGTGGACACCGACGATAATGCAGTGTCTGCCCCCAGGCATCACTTCGGATCACGCCGCTCTAGCGGAAGGACGTGTGCTCTGACATTCAAATCTCCTAGAACCTGTTCTTTAATCTACCTGCAGAATAAACTCTTCCTTACCTAGCTGTCCCATAACTTCTCTCTTCTTCTAAGGAACCGGACTTAGAAGATGGCAACCGTTAGAATTAACCTGATTAGCCTTAACACTACGCGATAGGTTCTCCAGTGTTCCAAACCTGGCAGCCGGCTGATGGTAGGATTATGAACAGCCCTATACGTGCCACGTTCCTACCAAAGTGCACGCATTCATTCATATAGCTTGCTAATTTGGTAATTTTTCCCACGAAAATGAGGAGATTAATGAGGCAGAAACGTATGTAGAGGTATCTGAAATTTGAAAAAGAATCAATCGGCCCTATATACTCATAGAAATAATCGAAATATTAGATTTGGACAGTTTACTTGCTCCTGTGGAGCAGGTTGTATTGGCCGGCACCTATCCAAAAGAATAAAGGAACACATCCTGGCATGGCTGAGAAACGGTGAAACCAGGAGCATAAACAGCTTTATTCTGGCGCACCTGGTCGATTCCGGACATCGGGTGGACCTCAACGAAGCTTTCCGAGTGATCTACTGGGTCCCACCAAATTATCCGAAGTCCCTGGGTCAGCGCCTGCTAGCAACAGCAGAAGCGACCGCTATCAGGCTGATGAAGCCCACGTTGTGTGCACAAAAGAGCTTTCTACAAGCTCCATAGTTGGCTTGGCCCACAGTCACTTAACACCATGCAGTCATCCATGCTCTGTTGGGATTAACACGGAAATAGTTGCAGAAATTAAATAGTCCCAACATTCGAGGTTCTTCTTTATGGCTTGGAACTTTTTCCCCCTAAAGAAACAAACCTACAGTGAAATCCCCAAATATATTCCGAAAGCCTAACGCCTAACGTCTAATTCCTGCATGCAAAGACCCACTGGGCTTTTCCTTGATAGATTTTTTACCTGAGCTGAGTTCACTGCGGTCTGGCTTTTGGATGGACTTTAGTTATTCGTGCAACCATTCTGGTAGGTAAATTACAGTTAAGAGCAACTCCTCCCCAGCAACGGATGCTCGTTAGAGAAGTCTAAATAATTTGCATTTGTGTGTTAGTTAGTCACCTTAGGATGTTCTTTTAGAGTTTAAGAAGTTGCATCAGAGATTTCTTGGGAAATTTAATGCAACGAAACAAAAGTCAACTCTCGTCTTTTCAAACACTGTCTTTGAATGCCGTTTTGTCAAAAGTAAGTCCTAAAATAGGACACTTCTGCATCTGTAGCTTCTGGGCACCCAAGCCAATTGCATTAGAATTGTGATCTAATCCTCAGTCATCAATAAACCCACATCTCTTGGCAGAGGCTAGTTCCTTCCTTTTATTCTATGCTTTTAAGCCAGTTACTTATGGCTTGAAGCTTGAAGAGACTGGCAGCTGTATATATTCGGGAAAACTTTAAGTATATTGGGTTGCCACGGGCAACTGCACTTTGATTACCAGCAAACTTGTATTCCTCGTTCCACCATGGTAGCACTATGGCGACCTGCAAGGAAGTACAAAGCGGACCGCACAGAAAATCCCTTT
>JAYGXS010000010.1:491266-524393 GCA_036362985.1 Ligula intestinalis | reverse complement strand
CAGAGGCCCTGACAGCCGTAACGGCTGGCGGTATGGACAGATAGTATTACTAGCATAAACAAGGGAGATCGGAATGGCCATTTTTGGTTTATTAGCCGTCGTCAGTCAGTCAGTCATATCCAGACCCAATTGCTGCCCCACTCAAGCCCCGACTGATGACGGCTAATAAGCCATAAATAGCTATTCCAGTCTACCTTGATTTTGCTGGAAATGCTATCTGCCTGTATACTACTAGCTATTACGGCTGTCGAGGCCTCTGTCGAGACACAAGGCAGAGCGGGACAAATGAGTTCCGTTAGTGGTCAGGAGAACATTAATCAACGAGTGCCAATATCTCCCGACCTAAATTGGCAGGACAACGAGCTCGTGGCTCAATGGTTAGGGTTTTAGACTCTGATCCAAAAAGGCCGCGAGTTCGAAGCCCGGGTGGGGCACCATTTGAGTCTAGGTATGAGTGGCTGACGACGGCTAATAAGCGAGATAGCGATGTAGGGGCACACTGGTTAGGGCGTTTGACTCTGATCAACAGTCAACAGACTGATGAACTGGCTGACGACGGCTAATAAGCCAAAAATGGCGATCCCATTCTTGTCTTCACCGGCAATATTATCTGCCTACTACCAGCTGTTATGGCTGACAGGGCGTCTGTCGGGGATCAAGACAGAGCGGTACAAATGAGTTCCCACAGCGGTCAGTAAAATCAGTGCTGTGCATTGCTCAGCGGCGGAGACTGAAACCACTGGACGACTTCTTGAGCCATCGTGTGGATGCTATGCAAAGGTGCAAGAAAGGTGTGAATTTTAACTGTGCAACATCAACTGTGTTATAGGCCTTCCGGAAATTTTCATGAAATTGTCACCTCCCCCCCCCCCCCCTCCCCACCTAGCTTGCCTGTCAATCACTGCGTACGCACGTATAAATCGCATGAGGGGTACTTCTAATTTTCACCGATTGACTACAGCTAACAACATCAACGGCTGTCAGAGAACACTAAGCTGCACGCACGCACAAGCAAACTCTATCCAACAACTCTGTCTTCCAGGGTAAAATCGATTTTGGGAATTTCAAATTAGCTCGAGACGCCAAACGCTGTCCAAAATGAGGAACATTGTCCGTTGAATAAGAACCGCTCAAGTTTTAACCGTCCACCCTTGCTGGAAACAATAGGTAAGCATTGTGAAAGATGTCAAGGTAAACTGCATGTTTCATGAAATTTGGACCAAATTCTGAAAGGTTTTTTTGATTCAGAAAAATTACTATAATCAAGCCTTTCCAGCCGCCTGCAAAAACGACATTCTATTGAATTTCTGCTGACAATGCCTGAGATAAACAATCAACAACTTCTGAAACTCAATGTGTACTCTGTGTATTCAACAATTCTAAAGTCAAGAGGAGATTATTGAAATAGAATGTTAATTGATCTGACGTTTCGGATTTGCGTTGAAACTCACCATCCAATTTCAATGTGCCTAAAACATAACCCATATATTTAAAAGGAATGTCGGCGTTCTTTGTCAGTCCTACCAAGGACAGCTTTTTCAGTTACAGAAAAGTTCACAAAGTTCATAGAATATTTATAATACGCGTCAATGACAATCTGAAGGAATTTTAACATGAAAACTGCCGATTTTTTCGGCCTATTCGATAAACATATATAATTTAGTGCATTTAAGTTGCAAGAACTCTTGAGATTTCAACAATATGGTTTGAGTAACGCACCAACAAGCAAGAGGTCCCGAGTCTGAAAAACCCTGGTGCACACTGAGTTTCCTTTTTGTTGATTAAGGAGGGTAACAGCGGCGGTTCACTCGTATCGTTTTGCGCGTGCACAACTGCGAGATGGAAAAAGTACGCATGAGAAGAAAATGCATTCACACATTTCAAGAAACAAAAGCATTGGGTTCTCCAGATTAATTCATAAATCTGACGATCTCTAACTCAATAAAATATGGACGGCATAGAAGTCGGTCGTTTTACTAGCAATTTACAGTGAAAGGTGAACTATTATTCAATTTAATTCCATCTGCCTAATAGGTCCTAGAGTTAGCAAACAGTATCCCAAGAAGCTACTTCCGGAATCATTATGGTGCATAGTTAAGCCGAGACTAACGTAGCTACACATATAAACAAAAACATGGGGACGCATTTGAAGACCTAGATTGTAAGGGTGCTCCATATCAGTAAAATTTGCACAACCATTTTTGTTATTTGCAGTTAACTTCAGTCTACATTTCCGGCCTTGATGCAAAAACGCTGACGCGTGAGTGGAGAAGCCATCCATGTCTGTTATCGATACGCAAACGCAAACAAGATAACACTGAAATCGTTTATGAATATGCAACTTGCGAGATTCAATTACAGTGAAGTCTAAAATACAGCAGAGATAAAGCGAGAACATGGTAATCCTTTGCATAAAAAAACTGTTCTGTAGACAAAATGACTGCAAATGAACTAGTTTAAGTCCCCGAGCGTAATTGAAAACCCGGTTACCAGGTTTTGACCAAATGTAGTCCTGAAAACAAACGGAATTTGAAATCAGAATTTGAAATCGTTATGCAATTCAGCAGTCACCTCCGAGGACTAAAAAGAGTTATTTGCACACTGAATTGGGTACGGAGCGCAAAATGAAAACGATGACTTTAAGACCATAACCTTTCGGTTAAAAAAAATTAGCAAAAAGTAATCTACGGCATTATCCCAAAATGACTATCGGGTGTTTTACAAAACAAACCAACAGCTCTCAATAGGCCCCTTGTTATCCAACTAATCAATCAGGCTTCGTCTCTGTCGCAAGCCTCTAGAAGCTAAAACACTGATTCCTCTAGATTTATTTACAATTTGGACTCTCCCCAACTCATATGGATACCTATATATATACTCTATGAAATCGTTAAGTTGCAGTTCTCTACGTCAAACGAGGGTCGGAGCGAACACTGGGAGTACTGATGCAATGCAAATATACTTGCATGATCACCATGCATTTCAAATTAAATATGGGCTTGCCCCAAGCATCCCAACACAAACGGGGAAAACCGGGCCCAGGAGCATCATACAAAAGAAAGCTGCTATTACATATGCCCAATTGGGCGTGTTTGTACATGAAAATCACATATTCATATACTATTAAGGTAGCAATCATCATTGAAATATTTGACATTGCCAACGTCGTCTGTAGACTATGTTCACAGAAATTTCGTTTTGAGAAAGTGAAACAAAATATCGCAAGAACAGTAACGAATTGTATTGGACACGCCAGTCTCCTAGCATATATGCTACATATGCATACAAGAATTCCAGCAAATTTTCGTTAAAGCATGTATGGTTTGCAATGCCCATTTTGCGTGATTTCCAACAAAAAGTCGAAAACATGGCAAAAACTTGTAAAACTATGAAAAAAACGTTTTCTTCAAAGCACAAAAAATCTAACTCAGCGAAAAATCGCATTATTGATAAAGAAAATACCCAAGTTTAAACTTACATAAAAGGCAATAAAAGCCAATTATAAGACTTAGTTGTAATGCCCGCAATAACGTTCCCATATCCAGAGAAAACTTTATGTTTGTTAAGAATATAGTAAGCTTTCTTTGCCAAGAAGGTTCCAGTAAGAGGCGCAACTGCCTTACTGAGACCCTACCAGTCCCCGAGGTGTTTAATGTCAAATTGCCTCCTCCTATTTCTTAAGTGTCTTTAGTTCAGTAAAAGTAATTAAGGTCAAGTACAATTCAGCTTTATAAGGCTTCAGGTACACTTCTTTTCCTATCCTTTCCCGTTCATTTAAGTAACACTTCAGTCAAGTTGAACTTCACTCAATCAGCTGCATTGACAATTTTTTCGCCATCAACGTTGCAAGGGTGTAAAACTGATTTTGACGCTTGAGTTTTGTTAATCGAACCCATGAAAAGTGCATTATTTGGTCTATCCTCGTTTCTTTTTAGGTTACCGCGTGAAAAAAAATGTTCTACAGGTTATTTGAAACTGAGTTTTTTACGAATCAAAAGATTGTTTCGCATATACTGCACATGATAGCTCGGTGCTTAAATACAGTCATTTTGAATACTGCAAATTTAGGTGCATGAACTGAAACTTCCTAATCCTGTGCTTGTAATTGTATGATGTAGTATGTCCTTGTATTTACGGTTGTCTTTTGTTTACAGGGTAATGTATTCGATACTTACAAATATGTAACCTTCAACCGAATAACTTGACCAGTTCTCTAGCCGAGTAGAACTCGATTAACATTATCATGTATAATAAGGTGAAGCTTAACAGAATTTTGAAAGTTTGATATTGCGCTATTCTTGCTTCCTCTTCGGTTGTGAATAAGCATCAGAATCGTGGTAGTTCACACAACAAGGCCCTTAAATAATACTTTGGTAACAAATGTTTCGATTTCTGCCTGTGGTGGACAATTATGCAACTGTTGACTCATCATGCCAACGCTGCGGTTACTCTAACAGCCGGCCCCTGGCCTGTCTATCGCTCAAGGTTTGAGCAACTTACTAAAAAACCTAGTCTCTTTGGTGCCCACTTTGCACTGTGCAACCAACTACCATCAGTCTGCCGAGACAAAGCGAGTGTTCTGCGGCCGCCCGGGATGACTGCCCTCATACGAGGACTTGTAAAACTGCCTTCGCGCTGCACGGACGCAATGACACCATCCTCTCCCATTGGCCTCATGGGAGGTCGCCCTCCAAGAGCTATTGGCAAATTTCCCGCTAACTCTTCTGTAAGAAATATATTGTTCCTTCTACTCTGCCTTCCAAAGACGTCGCTCATCTTCAAAGGAACTTTGCCTGGAGGATTGTAGCTGTTAAGATCAACTGTCATAGCCTTAACGCCTATATGCCAGCCCACTTATAAAGTTGAAGTACACCTGTGCAATTCTAACTGATATATTCCCTGTGAACTCCACCATTATAAGCTTATGCAACGAATAGTTATCAGGATAATTTCGGGATCTTTTGGTTAATTCTTAGCATTCGTCATCGCCCAATCAGCTCCAGTTCAGGAAATTTTCTACCTTTGTTGCACATGCACGTCACTCGTAGACTTTGCTTGGATTTTTGTTGCATGTTCTTTATCCCGGAGTCTTCTCTATCGTATTTATGTTTTGTTTACTGAGGTATTGCTGGGCGTATGCATCGGAGTTACGAACAGGTCGATTATTTCCTTCACCTAAATACCCATTTATTGAAAATACACTTTGAGACAATGTCGAATTTTAGGAATGCGCTCCAGTACCAAACGACTATTTAAAACTCCCTTCGGACCGTCCAGCAAATTAATTGTAGCTTATATTGATCATTATTTCAGGAGTTTCGCCACTATAAGATGATTTTAGGCACCTTAAATCTACTTTCTCCCTTCGTCTGAGCTATTTTGAAGATATCATAAGGCCTAGGACTCCGCGAATTCACAAGGATGGAATGAGGTGTCCAACCTTCATTGTTTATATTTAATATAGAGTTTTGAAATTTTCTCTGTTCTCTTCGACTTCGACGCCCTAATCCGTCTTTATCTTTACGGTGAGTTCCCGGCTTTTGTATTGTGATCGAAATTTCTTCCAAGCCCACCCAAACTAGCTTCATTCGGGTTTCACATGACTTTTAATAAGGAACCCCTTGTTTTTTTTCCTTTTAGCCTTTTGCTCAGTAAAGTTGCACTTCTTTATTAATAAATTATCTTTTTCAGACTTTTTCATTTTTTTACTTTCCTCGGTTGATCACTTCGGCCTCATTTTGTTCTAATTATTCGAATCTTAGTAGTCACTACTGAATGGTAGAAGCTCCTGTCGAAATCTCTTTGGATCATAATGCGCACTAATCACTAATATGGCGTCTCAAGCATGAGGTTTGCTTCTGTTTTAATTTACTGAACCCACCACACTCGACGTTTTGTGCATAGTTCGTCTAGCTTATGCGATCCTATGCTAACGACATAAATCCGCATACCTTTCATTCTTAGTCTTTTACTTCGTGCAATGAATTCTACGCAGGTATAACTCGAACTCCGAGAAGACGAAAACTACGTTCGTTAATGCTGTCTAGTGATATTGTGGACGCAGCATTCCGATGAATTGATTTAAAGCCCATGACTTCAGGTGAAACAGCTGGTGAATTCGGTGAATTGCATATTAGCTACCAACGTAAAAAGTACATGTATATAAATGCTGTCTGTCAGTGAAACTACACACAAACAATATTGCGATTGATTCGTAGCGTACATAAGTTGTTGTCAGCACGGTGTCAAACCGAAAGTAAAACCTTCTAGGTATCTCTATTGGTAGAGCTTCAGCCTTCTTGTCTGCATTTGTTGTCTGTTATACTGCCATCACATAAGACACTTAAATTGCTGCCGCTGATCATTAAATCTATAACACTCATACTGAGCCTTGTCTTCTGGCATTTTGGTTGTTTCATTTTACTATTTCAAAATGGCGAACATCTATGATACTGCTGGGCTACACAATTCCCTAGTTTAATGTTATAGCCCGGTTATTTCGGCGTCGCCAATTGTTAACGCTCAGTATTTCGAACCCGACTAATAGGCAGAAGAAGGCAAGAGAGCGGCCCTGATAGACAATGACTTTATTCAACCGTACACAAAGACTGTGGGGCTTGCGAGACTGTCCAGTCCGTCGAAGTCCTCTGTGTCTGTCGGTCCATATGAGTCGTCCTTCGGTTTGTCAACTCCGGCACATTTATACGGCTCCGGTCTTTCCAGAATATTCCCAACGTATGTCCTGCACCCCGACATTCTGGAATAATCTTGAATACGCCCACTGCGCCTGCTATGTGGGTGATCGACTGGCTTTCTTGGCTCACGGCATATGTGTGGGCGTCTGGTATGACGGCGTGATGTTCCCCGGGCGGCCCTTTTCGCCAACTACCGTGAATGCACGGGGGCTTCCGCCTCCGTAACATTTATCTGGGCTTCTTTGATAGATGTTGTCATACTCTATTTCAGCCAAACCCAACCGTGATTTGCATAGTCGCTTGACTTCCTTCCAGCTTTTTTTCACCTCCACAATCGTGTATATCCTTGCAAACAGTTATTTTAATTTGTTGGAGTCTGTAAACTTGAGGTTTAGTTTATGCCTTACTCATCATTCCAATTTACTCCATTTGGCGCCGAGATCTCTTACCTACATAGCATAGAAACAATTGTCAGCACGTTTCAAATTTACTTTGCTCTATGGTGGTTTATTAAGCGAAAACCTTTCATGCCGCATAAATTTCAAATTCTATATAAGTAGAAATCTTGGTGAGTTCAAAATTATTTAAACAAACTATTTTTTCGTCTAGCCTTTCAAAAAGAGAATATAGTTAAAGAATTTATGTCTTTTTATTGATCGCGTTCCCTTAACCTTCTAAGAGTGGTATGAAATGCGTCTGCTTTATTCCAAAAACCCCAAGCAGAAGTCTTCTATTCCGATAGTGTCAAATTTGTGGTGGTCTGTGGGACTAAATCGAAGCCTGTAAACATTTTTCATGTGAGCAATGAGCATCATCGCTAGGGGCGCTGAGGCACGGGTGATGCAAACTGCCTTTTTGCCTGGATAGTCATCTGCTTGGTTTACAGAATTCCAGTTTATTTTTTAGAGAACGACAGTGTGATGCGCAGAATTCAACGCAGTCTGCTTAAATAACTAGATTATATAGTGTGTACTTTTATTTTTCAAGTAGTAATGTTTGTTTTGAATGCAGTCAGCCTTGTCTCTTAAGCATTCGTGCTTGAAAGCGTCTCGTGTCTGTAGTATTTGCACCGAACAGAATCCACCGATTATTGTTTCCGAAGATCTACATTTTAGGAATAATCTATCCAGTCTGTAATCAAAGTAAGGCCTTCTGATCGACTGATTTTTACCTTCAGTAAAACTAGTAGGAAGGGTCTGTTGACATTGCTTTCAACAGAGCTGACGTCCCGCGTTAGTCCAAGTTGAAACACAAGGCACAGAAAAAATAGGCAAAGGAGTGGTTTGAATGGCATTGTCCCATAAAATTAGTTGTCAGGCCATCATGCCTGGAATTGACTTCTAAAATCTAATATTCTTGCTATCCCAGGTTCGACTGGATGAGATGGGTTCCTAAATACTGCCCGATATATCCTGAATAACACCCTCCTAATGTGCGCTCATTTAAGCTGAAAATAAATCAATCTCCCATATTTTTAGTGGCAGGCAATTACAAGAAGGACCAGGATATTTCTTTCAAATTCGTTGACGAACAAACACACAAAATCTGCCAAACTCTCCTTGTAACAACTGAAATTGACTGAACCAGCTAGCCTTCCTTACCCAGTTAGTCTGGTCTGATCACAGGCCAAAACAGCTGACCATCCAGCCGTCTGCAGGAATATTTAGTGACATTTACCAGCATTTTTTTTTACTCAGTTAAATATGCTTTGAAACTATCCTGGCAAAAATTTAAAATAAGACACTGAATGAGCACGTTGCTTTCGCCTGCAAACGGCTTTGTTCTTCTGTACTAGTTTGTAACATTTGAGATAGCTCTATCTTAGATTCCAGGATGGACTTCTTCGTGTTTCACAAATTTTTACTTGAATGCTCAGTTTCGTATGCGATTGGGCTTGAATCTCTGGTCATGTCACTCTGGGGGAGGGAGGGGGAGTGTGAATAAATTAGTAGAGAAAATAGACCGGAAATGGTTGTTTCGGTCATGCTGGTTGTCGTCAGTTCCCGATTACTCATAGCTAACCAACCACCTGGGAGATAGCTGGACCGTTGATCCGATAACAATCAATTATCTACGATTCTGTCCGGCAGCCAGGAAACATCGAAGAGGATCACTCTGCTGACTACTCTACGCATGACATGTCGTGCTGCTTTTCTTGGAGTGTCATTTCGTTTGATCTGGGCTGCCACTAGCGTGAAGTGCCGTGACCGAACGAGGAAGGGCACTAATTTTCAAAACATTGCAAGTAACTAACTCCTACTGGGTCTGCCGTTAATAAGCAAAATTTAACGGGGAAGGAACCAATTAACCGGCAACAATAGCAAGCCTGGGCGTTGGATGACAACTCAGTTAACCGATGCATCGAGCTGGCACCCGCGTATTTGGCCCTGCGCAGGTATCTCCAGACTCACGGCACTGGTGGTCCTGTCCCTCTCTTCGCCCCCCCTCCCTGCCCCTATGACAATTAACTGGCCCCTTCCCCTGTAAATGTTGTTTGCTTTAGTTGACGATGATTGGTCCCTTCCCCCTATAATTGTTAATCAGCATTTTCTGTGGGCTTTCAATGCTGTAGAGGTCAAAAGGGTTTGCGCGCTGGCTGCGAGTGCACGCTGGATAGTGTCTCGAGATGTTTACTACTTAAAAAGTAAGCAAACATTATCAAGCGTATCATCGCGTACTGACTGCTCGCTCTCTCTCTCTCTCCATGATGTGCTATCTTTTTCTCATGTTCCAATTGTTGATGGAAAAGATGCAGTCTGAATAAAAGTGGAAGAGTCAAAATATGTTGAATAATTCGTCAATGGGGGCCATTGAAGGTACAAAGATATGGAAAATGTAGGAGTCGGACGGGATTTAAAGCAACAGTTTAGGCAGTGGCTATATGGTTAGAGAATCAAGTGATATGTCGGCAGAAGATGCTAGTACAGACGCTTGATCTCCCCTGGCCGAATATCATTCGGATAGTGATCGCAAGTCACCCCCACCCCTGATGAAAGCTGATTGCTCCACGCACTTTACAGTAGTGTGCACTCCAAGTACTCGACTTATTAACTCTAAGGCATTTATAAACCCTGCCCAGCCCTCATATTTTCATTATATATGTAATTTTATAGGCCCGATAATGACTTGCTTAAAACGTGTTTGCTGAATTGACTGTTCAAATTTACCATGGAAGTATTCGCAGAACTTGAACTGATCAGAAAGGGACAGAACGGGGGAAGGCGGAGTTGCGAGGGATACGAAAATACAGCGAGGGTTGTTGACAGACGAAATCAGATAGTAATGTTGGCAAAGTCAAGTAAGACTGGGAAGTCCTTTTCCGGCTTATTAGCCGTTTCCGGCCAGTCATACCCGGACCCAAGTGGCGTTCCACCTGAGCCCCAAACTCGCGACCTCTGTGATCAGAGTGTAACATCCTTGCCATTGAGCCACGAGTTCGTTGTCTTGCCTGGTTAGGTCGAGAGATAGAGGCACTCATTGACGAAGCAGTTGCTTTTTTAGTATTTACTCTATCGCAGGGGGTTGAGTTAAACCGTGCAACTGCGATCTTCAGACCATGGCTACTTAGTGCTGAAGAGGGGTCGGTGAAGGCCAGAGTAGTTGGAAGAATGCATTGTGTACACAGAGGAAAGGAAAATCGATAGATGAAGTCTGACTTGGCGAGCCTACAACCGGTAGGAGAGCCAGCCGCAGTCCAAGTGCGGTTTTAGCAGCAGGCATGCAAGCAGCAGTAATAACGGGCATTGTCTGGTTGCCTTGAAGGTTATTGGCTGGAAAGACTGTATCGATCAAGGCTTGCATGCGTCCTATTCGCCACAGGGGAAGACTAGTTTTTGCGGGACCCGATTGGCTGTTGCAGGGGCCGCCTTAAGTGCAGAAGTATTCGTTAGCAGCAGCGAGCCTTCGGACATACTCGCCTATGTGGAGTGAGCCACAACAACTCCACACAGCTTGTTAATTGTAAAGTAAGCATGCTCCCCGATATTGGTCAGTGTTCCGGTGCTTCTGCCTCGTGCCCTTATTTACACATTAATTGACGCCCCAGTTCACAGGCTGGCTTTCCAAAGCAAACGAGCTGTGTATGGGGTGGCAGATGCCCCTTTTCGGACTGACCCCCTACCTCCCCTCCCAGGAGGTTGGGGAGGGGGGCTCAGGGCAAAGATCTGATAGGGTGACGTATCGGACTTACTCTGTCTTCTTCTCTCAGCCAATAAAAATTCTGACAACTACCACCTGGCTCCAGGAACACAAACATGTCTGCACACGATCCAGAAGAGGCGTGCATCACTGCCTGACATCTACTGTAGCTGCAGATGCCCTCTGTGTGTGTTTATGTGACCCTGCTTGTTTTTGTTTTGAGAACTGTCAACTGATGCATTTAACGGAGGTACCATTAGCCCAATGTTTGCTGAGTTTAAAGTGGCTAATGAGTAACACTGGGTGTCAGGGGGGGGGGGCGTCGTCTCCTTCTAATTCCCTAGTTATGTGAAGCCTCGTGTATGCGTCCAGGGGGGCAGGTCGTGCTGTGCCGCGTGCAGGCGAGTCTGCCGGAACCGTCAACCAATGCACTCATCCCACCTCAGCCGACCGATCAGCTCTGGGTGGTGGCCTGTCGCTGGCGGTAGTTTGGGGAAGAGATTGAGGTTGACCCTCCGCACATTTCTTTCCTCACCTAACAAAAAACAATCTGATGCGCTTGAAACTATCACGCAGTGCACTAAAAGCCGTGGCTTGGAGGGTTGCCGCCAACTGACGGGATACCTTGGGCACTGTAGTCAGCACCGTAGTGTGTGTCTTACTGTGTGGAGTAGCTGGCTGGCGGACTGGGAGTCAGGCTGCAATGTTTGGCTTTTATGGCGCTCCCACTCGGGAGCTTACCTAGCGGGGTGTGTCGCTGGCACGCGTGTCGGCCACGCCAGCCACCTGCGCCCCCTTCATCTCCGGTCTTGTCGACTTTGTCTTGACATCGGGCTCAGGTGTGGTAGTGAGGAGGGAGTGGGATGGATTCTCCGAAAGTGTGCTTTCGCCATGCTCCCGCGGGAGTCACCGCGTTGCTTCAGTGAACAGAAGCGCGTTGTGGACACCGTTGACAGCGACCACGTTCGTGGTCTGAGTCTTCTTCAAGAACGGGTTAGAAAAGCCGATAACGATAAGACCGCGTTCAGCTTTTCTTCTGTATGATGGCGTGTGTGATGGGCTGTGTGCACTGGAATCCATCCCGGTGCTTCCACTGGACGTTGCCGACACGCTTAGTTGCAGACTCAGACAGGCGAAGAGTCGCGCGTAGGCCTCTGTACGCAGGCGCCAAATTGATACATCCATTGATTGGGTTCCCATCAGTGGACTCGGTCTCAATCAGTTTTGGGCTGGCTTTGTTTCTAACGAGGGAGGATTATCTTTACGGCTGCGAAGTTGAACGCATGGGCAACAACTTGCGATACTTCGTCGCCCCGTCGTACAGCCAACTTATGTTCATGTATGCGCCATCCGAGCTTGTATTCAGTTTGACCTGCGTAGTTACAAGGACAGTTTTGGCATGGGATGTGACACACCAGTCAGGTTGCTCTTGCGAGTTAAGTCACCATTTCGTTGCTTCTGTTGTTGCTGCAATTGCTGCTATCATTTCTGACGAGTAAGTAGGGCAAAAGTTCGAAAACTCAGAAGGATAAACTCTGCCCAAGGCAGATTTGTTCCGCTACCTTACCCTTTTTTCCATATGTCTTCTTGGCAGATGGCTGTTGTATTGTGGAGGGCATTTAACAGAAGGCAATATAAGCTCTGAATTACGTCCAGGCTACGCTGTTCGGCTGATGCTGCGTTTTCTGGTCTATTTTCACCGCATTCTGTTCATTATTTTTCTAAACTGACTAGCGGGCTTTCAGCAATGACTGGAGTGGCTGAATAGCGGACTGGGAGACAGGCAGCAATGGTTCTTTTTTAATGTGGCCTTTATGGCGCTCACATGCGTGAGCCTACCTAGCGGGGTGTGTCGCTGGCATGCGTGTTGAGTGTCGGCCACGCCAGCCGCCCGCGCCCCCCTCATCTCTGGTCTCATCGACTTTGTCTTGACATCGGGCTCAGATGTGGGAGTGGTGAGAGAGTGGGGCAGATTCTCCGCGAGTCTGCTTTCCCTAAAAGCCCGTAGGAGTCACCGCGTTGTTTCAGTCAGCAGAAGCGCGTGGTGGATATCGTCGAGAGCGACGTTCGAACTGTCGTGATTTGAGTCGTCTTTAAGGACGGATTAAGTAAGCTGATAAGGGGTAGACCGCATTCAGCCTTTCTTCTGTATGATGCAGCGTGTGACACGCAAACCCAGGCTATGTGCGCTGGGATCCATACCGGCGATTCCACTGGACGTTGCCGATACGCTTAGGTGCAGACTCTGGCAGGCGAAGAGTCGCGCGCAGGGCTCTGTACGCAGGGTCCAGATCGATACATCTATTGATTTTGTTCCCATCCGTGGACTGGGCCTCAATTCACTTTCTGCTGGCTTTGTTTCCAACGTGGGAGGATTATCTGTACGGCTGAGACGTTGAACTCATGGGCAACAACTTGCGATACTTCGTCACGCCGTCGTGCAGCCAACATACGTTCATGTATCCACCACCCGAGTATGTGTTCAGGTTGACCTGCGTAGTTACAAGGACATCTTTTGCATGGGATGCGACACAGCAGTCTGGCTACTCTTGCGGATTAAGTCGCCATTTTGTTGCTTCTGTTGTTGCTGCTGCTATCATCGCTGACCATTAATTATACACAAGTTCAAAAAATTCAGAAGTATAAACTCTGCCCGAGGCATAGTGGCACAGATGAGTTCCGTTATTGATCAGGTGAACATTCATCAACGAATAAAATACTTGTATCGGTGCTTGAGCGGTCTTATACGTTACCCTTTTTTCCATGTGTTTTCCTGGCAGATGGCTGTTGTATTGTGGAGGGCATTTAACAGAAGGTAATTTAAGCTCTGAATTACTCTCAGGTTACGCTGTTCGGCTGACGCTGCGTTTTCTGGTCTATTTTCGCTGCATTCTGTTAATTATTTTGCTTAACGCAAATCTCAAATGACAAGCGGGCCTTCAGCAAAACAGGGGAATTAACGGTGAAACCCGGCCTCATTTACGCAACCTCCAGTTCCTTCCTTCAAGTGAGGTCCAATAAGCGGACTAGTTGGTTTTTTTTTGACGAGCAAACAGTCAGAAGTGGTAATTATGGAAGTCGGAATGGTGGCTCTGTCGGTGGGCGGAACAACTTTCGTTCCACCGGTTGGGGGAAGGGGGGAGCAGTCCTGCCTCTCAGAAATGACAGTCAGATCGAGTGCCTCACCGAAGGGCATGTAGCATTCTGTGATCAGGTTTCTGATTTTGACTAGACGCATACCCCTGCACTTAGCAGATCAACCCTTTCATCCTCTTAGTAGAAAGGCATAAAGTCTTCTCGGATTATCACAAACTCCCGCCAGATATTCCCGCAGAAGGCGTCAACAACACCGCGTCAGCTAGTAAATATTATTATTGGGGGGGGGGGGGGTTGGCAGATTTCAATATTTTCAGTTGACTCAACTGTGCAAAACTCGCGGCTTGGGTGGGATTCGAACCCACGCCAGCAGGGCAGGCTTTTGTGCAGCCAACCCTCTACCATTGAGCTACGTGGCTCTCTGTGAGCCGTGGATGTACTCACAGATGCACTTCAACGACAAATTGGTATGCCGTTAGATTCTGTTTTCCCACACATAGGAAATGGGTGGCTGAGATCGCCGCTGAGAAGGAATGCCATATTGTACATAGTAAGAGGCAGCCTTATCGCAAAGGTGTTAAGGTTACTAAGATTTAACCCTAACGGCTGCGATCTTCCAGGTCCGGTTCCTTAGGAGATTATAGATGACTTTGAAAGTCAGAGCTGTAGGAAGATTGTATTCCGCACAGAATAAATAGGAGAATGGTTAAGAGAAGCGTTGACTCGATCTGGCGTGGTGTTCGACCATGAGAGCCGTGTGAGAAAGCAGCGGCGGCGCGTCCACCCCGCGAGGGGGCAGAATGCCGAGTGAGTTCTAGCGTCAGTCATCGGGGTGGCTGCCGAATCCTCGTTCAGTCTCGCGGCCTTGATGGTGATTGGTTGGAGCACACGAAGGTAGACAGTGGCGTGGGTGGTGAATGTCTCATGCGCCAGTTTTCATCTGGTCGGAGGCAGGCCGAAAACTACATTCGCACAAATTCCTGCTCTGAGTGTCCTTGTCTGTGACGTCAAGAGTTAGGTGGGCGTCAGGCAGAAAGGACCACTACACAAAGGCTATACGATTGTCGTCAATTGCTGTTAACACAAAGCATTATCAGTATCATTGCTGGTGAATATGTAGCGATCTAAGTAGTGGTTGTGCTTACAGCATTACAATCATCAGGCCGAAGTCTAGGTTGGCGATAAAACACAGAAGTCATCAGAAGGAGGAGTTTGTTTTGTGTACAAAACCCCCTGTTGACTGCGTCCACTCGTGCCCGAGAGTGCCGACTGAGTGCTGAGCAAGATGTGATGATGACAGCTGCTTTTACTTCACTGTGAAGTGAGTTCAAGTGGATTGCTATTGGTGTGTTGCAATTGCCCGAAGGGATGTCACCTGTAGAGGTCCCCCCCTGCTGCGTGACCGCGGCTTGGCGTGTTCAAATGGCCCTTGAGAAACCGTGACTAGTTAGGCACAGGTGTACGTGTCCGTGTGCGCACGTGTGTGCGACTGAGTATCGGTCAAGTGATCTTAAAGTCAGTGAGTGGGAACAGCTGCCTGCAAAGACGGCTGACGTTAAGGGCCGCCGCCCCCCACGATCGGAATACTTTTCCCATCTATACGTCGTGGTTATCTTGTTCGTAACTGCACAAACAGTATAAGATGTCTTCTGTCGTGGTAAGGAATCCTCTGACCTCAAATGTTTGCTCAGAGTAATTACTCGACTCCAACTGTGAGAGGCAGATACATTTAGCCTCTCTATCGCGTTTTGTATTAGTAATCGAAGGGACACGTCGTGAAGTCCCCAGTTATCAAGGAGTGTTAAGACTAAGAAGGTTTGACCCTAACGGCTGCGATCTTCCAGGCCCGTTTCCTTAGGAGATAATGGGAGAAGTCATGGGAAGGCCAGAGTGATAGGAAGATATTATTCTGTACAGACGGAAAGGAGAATAGTTAGGACGAAGTTTTGACTGTCGTAGCGCACGCCCCTCCGTTGGAGAGGCGTGGTCCGAAGTGACGTCTGGGGGCAGACATTCGAGCGGCCACCGTTAGTTGTCTTTGCCTTATGCAGCCATGAAGGTCATTGGTTGACCTGCGTAGGCATGTTAATAGATCGCGCGTCAGTTTGCGTCTGGCCCGAGGCACGCGGGCAAACTGCATTCGCGCGAGGTCCTATGCCCGGAGCGACCTCGTCCGTGGCGTCAAGAGGCAGGAGGGCGTCGGGCGGCAGCGACCACTACATCTCCTCTTTGTAGGAATAGCTGTAACAAGTATTGATAATGGGTCACCTTGTCTTCCAGTTCAAACCAGTGCGCTGCAACGAAAAGGTAGAGTGCCATTGAGCTAGTATTTCTTTGTCGGCCGATCGACCTGTTACTGTAGAAGCTTTCTGGATAACCTTAAGTTGTGTCCACCAAGGAGAAAGACGAGCAGCGAACAGTCGAATTCCGGGAAGTGGTTCAGAAGTCGAAGCTGTTTATTCGTCTGGCGTTTCGGATTCCGCCTTGAACTCTGCCTCAGAGATAACCACAGAATGGGGGCAGGGTGATAAATGCACAGTGTACGCAGTATTTATATCCCGTAGCGGCCACGCAACCACCTGCGCACTACAATTAGCAGTTTGCGCGATCATCGCTTGTAATCTATATGATCATGACTCGGGCGCCGGATCGTGAGGCGGAAAGGCCCAGTGCCACGGCAGGAAACGCCTGGAGTTATTTACTGGATCTGGTGCGGTTGTAGCTATCTTTGATGAAGACTTCAAGCCAGAATCAGGAAAGCAAGCTTCTTGTTCCAACCCCAGCATCTTTTACTTCTGAATCACAGGGAACGGCATTGGAGAAGAAGAAGAAGAAGAAGAAGAAGAAGAAGAATTGGACGTCATCGCTGGGAAGCACCGGATTCCCTATCTATCCCAACCTCGGATGCAGTAGTTGAAGCTGGTAATTTGTACACAGGGCGTATTTATACACGGAATACTTCCGTCATCGTCAAGCCAAATGCTGGGTTTTTAAAAAAAGGCAAAAAGCACTTACTGTGCACAGCATGTCCAGTTACTGCCCCAAGCTCACCGTGCGCCGCGAATTTTACCTTCCCAACTTACGGATCGTATGGAATCCACCATTACGGAACAGCAAGCGCAATGCCCTGGCAGAATTTCCTAAGCAATCATCATCTACAACAACAACCAATACTACTAATACTACTAGTACTACTACTATTACTATGAATACTACTCCTAATACTATTACTACTATTATTATTACTACTTCTACTACCACTACTCCTACTACTACTATTACTATTACAACTGCTAATATTACTACTACTGCTATTGCTACTACTACTACTCTTACTACTAATAATACTACTATTATTATTACTACTACTACTATTATTACTACAACTATTATAAATACTTATACTACTCCCACTACTACTATTACTACTGTTATTATTACAACTACTCCTACTACTATTACTACTTCTATTATTATTACTACTACAACTGCTACTGCAGCTCCTACTACTACTATTACTAATAATACTACCCCTACTATTACTACTACTACTCCTACTACTACTGCTATTAATACTACTACTACTACTACTATAATTATAGACTGAGTTATGCGCATTTATCCATCCTGTCGTCCATCCAATTAGGGGACTGATGGCGGACATTGTCGAATCGAGGTTCGAACTGCCCTATAGCTAACTAGCTTACCGATATTTCCTTTATTTAATAAAGTCCGAAAGGCAACTTTATCTACAGCTAAACCCCCTACGCCCCACTGAGACGAACATTAAGAGCGTTGCAATAAAAATAGCAAGCATACTCGTTTACTACCAGCTCAACACCTCATCGACTCTCCGCGCGCAGTAATTGCACCACCAACTCTTATCTGGTGGGTTTTTATTGGCTTGTTACTCACAGTTAGTTCGGTGGTTTCACCACGCTGTTGAAGGTTTGCTGGCGAGGCTTTATGCACCAGGTAGGAGTTAATGTTATCGAATCCCGTATCGCAACAAACTCGAGGAAGGAGGCGAAAGCCTCGTCGACCTGAAGTTTTGAGCTCAAGCTCTAAGCTATCAGAGGCATACTGGAATGCTCAGTACTGTTCAATGCCCGAGTGAGCTGAAACAATTCCAAGTGTCGCTTTCCCGTTTAGAATAAGACAACTACCAAACTGTGGCAGCCCTCGGCTCAGCGCCGCTATCGTTGACTTACCCCGTGATTGTATTGTGAGCAGCTTGTTTCTGAAGAGTCTTTTGTTAGGTCCTTTCCTGCAGTACACTGTCCAAACTAATTGGTCTTACCCGACTGCTGACATGGGGAAACCTTGCGTAGTAGACGATCACTCTTTCGACAGAACCACCGATCTTGCGTAGACTGTTTTCTGAATGCCAAAAAATTGCAGCGATCCCGTAGCGTTTTCCACATACCATGCCATGCCACGCATGAGATTGTGGAATACGATGTAGTCCGGCCGGATAATAGACGATAGAACTTATCCCAACGGTTATGAACTAGTCCTAACTCTTGATGCTACAGACGAGGTTACTCAGGGCATAGGACCTCGCGCGAAAGCAGTTTTCCCGCGTGCCTCGAGGCATGCGCAAACGGACGGGCGACCGCCACTGCTGCCAGGCGTAACTGACGCGCACCCAAACGCACGCACCATTTGTCCCCCATTCTGGCCTCAATCCGCAGTGGCTTGACCTCAATCCATCCTATGAGATTCCCGCTTTAGTAGACTGACCACATTTAGTAGGTTGGCCTCAATCCGTGGGACACAGACAACAATGCGGTGTCTGCCTTCAGGCATTACTCCGGACCCGACCCGACTAGGGAACGGATGCACTAGTCCGCGAGACAAAACTCTTTCCATCTATTCTCCTATCCTTCTGTGCAGAATACACTATTCCTAACAATCCGGCTTTCCCACCGTCTTCTCTCCTCACCTAAAGGAATCATGAGCCTGGAAGATCGTAGCTGTTAGTGTTAACCTTCTTAGCTTTAACTCCTGTCGATAAATCTCCCGCCTTCTCAACGTTCGGCGCATAATATGGGAAGACTTCACAGTCATTATTTCGGCGTGGAGAGGGTGAGCGACCTCACTAAGGATGCGATCAGCAAATTGCTTGACCGTTTTAAAGTGTCGTTGTATAATTGTATCAGCTAAAAAGCACAAGAAACACCGGCCACTGAAGAGAAAATTCGGAGCATCGGTTTAAAAATCAACAGGTATTTTTTCAAGCAAAGTTGGGAAAATAACTGGAGGACGGTAGAGAATGAGGGGGAAAGGATGCAGGCATCTATAAATCGCCAGATTAGGGCTGGAGGATTGCGATATGAACGTACCCGACGGATATAATATGGAAGCTCACGAATTTTAATGAAGAGGCTGTGGGATACGATGCGGTCCAGCCAGATACTAGATGATGAAACGTATCCCAACGAATATAAACTAGTAGGTATGATAAGGTTTGCCAATACAAGCGAACATCCGTGTCCCAGGAAGCAATTGAGAAGAAGAAGAAGACTCGATCGCTGGGACAATATGTTTATTCGCCAGGATTAGGGACTTATTGTGCACAGCATGTCCAGTTACTGCCTCAAGCAGTAGTGGACACTGGCGAAGTGAGGACTAGTGTTGACTGCGCCCATTCATGGCTGTGAGAACGTGAGACAGGGATGGCTGCTGGTTTTATTGCGGGAGCGAGCTCAAGAGGTATCCAATTGGTTTGTGTTGCATTACCCGACGGGGTGTCGTGTGTGCTGTGGGCCACGTCGCGTCGGTTTAGGGGGTGGTCTGTTCATGTGACACGTGGGCAGCCACGCCTAACTGGACACACGTGTATGCGTGCGTGCGAGTGGAAGTCGGCCGAGAAGCGAAAAGGCGAGTCCCAGGAAGCAGTTCAGAAGAAGTAGAAGTAGCCCTTAGGGTTAACCTTATTAACATTAACTCTCCTTGATATGACCTTTACCTGCGCGCAGATTGTTCTGCCGAACGTGAGGTATGTTTTTTGAGAGTTGGAAAATTAGGACGCATTCTAGACGATTCTCTGCTCCATCGTATGTGCTTTGCAGGAGTAATTGGATGATATCGACTGACAGCTCCTGTGTGTGGGGCCGTGACATCAAAGGATACCATAACGCCAGTCAGCAGGCGGCTAGCCCCTTTAAGTTTCTTCCAAAATTGTGTTAATGGACAGTGAACAGCCTGCCTCTCCGTCCTGACAGGAGGACCGTTCGCTGCGTGTCGGGCTTGGTGTGTGGCAAAGTGTGTTGATGGGCACGACTGATATTCACTCCTTGAGCCATTTGCAGTGTTTAAAGTAGACTCATCCGTAATCGCGCTATTTAACTGACAGGAGAGCCTAGAACGGCTGCAGCAGTGCTGCAGCTCACCTCCTCCAAACGCGAGATGCCACAGACGTGGTCGAGCGGGACAATCTTGGCCGCCCTGTCGCTCGTCCCAGCGCGATGGCCGATGTCCGCATGCGAGGCTTAGCCTTTGCCCTCGGGTCGCTGGGGCGCACGCGCGCATCCCAGAATGGTCGGGCCAATCAGCAGCCTGAAGCTAACTCACCCAATGCTCGCTCTGGGCTCTTGTTACTATTTCCGCACTTAGGACCACGGCACTTCAGCGGAATGACGTGAGCTCCGAAGTCAAAATGCATTCCTTCTATTCTTCGTTCCTCTATGTACACAGGGAGCGTTTGTCGGAAGATGGGAGTCAGTGCGAGTGTACATGAAGTTTGGATTTAATCGGTCTACGTCTAAGTCAGCATCTACATGTGCTAGTGTATTGCGCTGACCAATGAGACGCTTAAAACTCTTTCAAATTTCATCCGAGGAGAGAGGCGAGGAAGATGTAGTAGATGTAAAAAGTTAACTAGCAAAAAAGTCGTTCAGCCTGGAAATCTCACGCTTTATTTGGACGTTCGCATGCTTTAATCTAACTCGTAGACATAGTTTGTAGAACAATTCATTTTGGTGTCTCGAAGTTTTTAGGTGGAGAGAAGAGATTCTGTCAGGTCTAATCAAGACAGTGTCAAGAGGACAGCAGACAGAAAAATGTAGTTTCAAAAAATTTGTGAAGTAACGAGAGCATGACTCAACATTCGAGTGCTCAAAAAAAATGGCGTTATTACGTCCAAGGCAACTCGTTCTGTAAGTTTCAGTAGTGCAGAAGAGCAGGATATGGGACCAAAGGATTTGGGACCAGAAGTAAAGCTTTTTTCGCGATGGGAGTGATTCTCACTGATCGCCACTCATCAGGGATCTTAGACTCCATGAAGGACAAGTTGATGAGGTTTGTCAATGTAGGTGCTAAGTGAACAGCTGATTGACTTGTGACAGATGGTGGAATTCAAAATGTTGGACGATCACTCTGGGAACTTTGAATGACGGTGCCGTGTATATAGCCCAAAATTTACTTATTATGAAGGAATGAAAACGTTTGCGTTCCAGGTATTTGCATGAATGAGGAAGAAGAAGGGTTGGCGCGCACCCTTGAGCTGAGTTTTCGAAGTCTTATCGCAAGGATGTTAAGGCTACTACGGTTTAACCCTTACAGCTGCGATCTTCCAGGCCGGGTTCCTTAAGAGATGAGAGAAGACTTGGAAAGCCAGAAGAGTAGGAACAATGTATTGTTCGCAGAATAAGTTGAAGAATAGTTCATAGGAAGATTGACTCGGTCTGGCGTGGCGTTCGACTGCTAGGCCCATGTGAGAGAGCAGCGGCGGCGCGTCCGACTCGCGAGGGGGCAGAATGCCAAGTACGTTTAGCGTCAGTCACCGGGGTGGCTGCCGAATCCTCGCTCAGTCTCGCGGCCTTGATGGTGATTGGTTGGACTGCACGAAGGTAGACACTGGCTTGGGTGGTTGGTGTCTCATGCGCCAGTTTGCGTCTGGTCGGGGGCAGGCCGAAAAGTACATTCGTGCAAGGGCCTGCTTTGAGTGACATTGTCTGTAAAATCAAGAGTTAGGTGGGCATCGGGCAGAAAGGAACACTACAGTCTTACAGGAGTCAATCGCCAGAGGGGTCATCGTAAGGCATAACAATGATAGAAGGGAACGGTCGGAGTGAGTTAATTAGCTGTCAGGGCTGTCAACGTTCACCGGGGCGTCAGCAACGAAAATGGGGTTAATTATGGTGGATGCGGGCCAATTAATTGTAAGAGTTCGACGGTTAAGGATGTGGAACAAATTGATCCAGTGCTCGACAACCCTTCTCATCACTTATTGTGGTTTTACTTTAGTATTTCATGACAGGGTAGTCTTATTGCAGCTAGCTCGAGTCGAAGTGAACTTTCCTGAAGGCTCACAGACGCTAGTCTGGACGCCTGGATCAGCCAATCACAGTTTCTGCATAGATGCCTTTTGCTGGCCGGCGACGAATAGCAAACTTGCACACGTTCCCCATGCAATCTTCCAAAAACCTTCAAGGTCGACCCAGCCAGTGAACGCTATCTCTCTCTTTCTCTCTCTCTCTCTACTGGTCTTACTGCTCTCAAACCAGCGCTTGGACCACGGCTGGCCTCCTGACTGGTCGTGTTCTCCCAAGTAGGACTTCTTCCATCTATTCTCCTTTCCTCTGTGTACACAATATACTGTTCCGACTACTCTGGCCTTTCCAAGGCTTCTTCTCTTCTAAGTAACCATGGTCTGAAGATCGCAATTGCTAGGGTTTAACTCACTTAACCTCCTGCGATACGACTGTTTATTTGCAGTCGTCGGCTAAGCGTGTCCCACTCAATGCTCTTCCAATGGCGCGCGGGCCCGCGTTTTTCTTTGAAACCTGTGATGATTGGCTCACCGTGCCCCACTGCTGTTGACGGCGTGCCTCGGGCCAGGCAACCTGACTCGCAACCTTCACTTGTAACGAATGCACGCACCGTATCTCTCCCCATTATGGCCTCAATCCATAGTGGCCTAACCTCAATCCGTCTGGACAGACCTCAAGGCTGTGGCTGCCGCCAGACGCACTGACGTGCGACCTACTAACGTGCCCGCTTCCTAGCGCGGTCCAACCAACGACCTTCAAGATTGCAGCCAACGGCGGCCGCTCGAATGTTTGCTCTCAGACATCACTCTGGACCTAGCCCGCCTGGCGGCTAGACGTGCACTCTGGCACTCAAGACTTCGTCCTAATTATTCATTCTGTAAAAAATATATTCTTTCTACTACTCTGGCCTTTCCAAGACTTCTCTCTCCTCGCATAAGGAACCGGGCCTGGGAGACCGCAGTCGTTAGGATTAAACCTTCGTAGCCGTAACACCTTGCGATAGGTTTATTTGTCTCATCTAGTTTTAGGGTGGAAATAAAGGTCCCAAATTGCCTTCGGACCTTGCGGGTGGTCAATCGGGCAAAAAAATGGACGGTTTCGACCAACGTGTGCCCTTTTCACAAAGCTTTAACCCCAGTCGACAGCGGAAGTGTCCATGATATTAACGCATAGGCTCGGCAGGCGCGTTGTGTCTAGGTAATATTTGTGCTCATCAGGCTAAATCCCAGGTTTTTGCAAAAGACAGAAGACACCCGTGGGAGGAATTTAGCGCGAAGTCTAAGAAGGTTTAGCACTAAAGGCTGCGATCTTCCAGGCGTAGGTGAAGAGAGAGAGAGAAGTAATGGAAAGGTCAGAGCGTTAAGAAGAGCTTATTCTGCAGAAGGATCAAAGAATAGGTTGTAAGAGATTTGACTATCGGAGCGCTCGTCCAGCCTCAAGACCGTCTAGGTTCGAATTGATGTATACCGGCAGCCACGGCCTTGAGGTCTGTCCAGACGGATTTCGGTCACGCCACTGGGGGTTATGACCAGAATGGGGGAGACACAGTGCGTGTGTTCGCTCACACTTCAGCTTGCGTCCGACTCGAGGCATGCCGAAAACGGCCTTCGCGCGAGGTCCTATATATTTGAGTGACCTCGTCTGTGGCATCACGATTTAGGAGGGCGTCGGGCAACAGCGACCACTAAAAATTTACTGTGCATAGTTGCTGGCTCAAGTAGCATTGGCTGCTGTCGTGGTTGGTGCTAGTATTGGCAGCGTCCAGTCATTTCTGAGGGCAGTCGATACAGTGGTAGCAGTTGAGTCTAAATGCTTTTGGAGGAAGTTCATGTTATGTCCAATCGGTGTGCTTGTGGCAATGCGAATAACTCTATCACTAAATTAGATTAAACCTGGCAAATGCAATTGAGAAGCTGCTAATTTCGCTAATGCAATCCGTTTGAAAAACCCAGACATTGAGCAAAAAAGAGGGGTATTTTTTTTCAAGTCTTAGAGACGGCGATGCCACTGGTCAAAACGTGAGATTATTCAGGGATTTTTGCAGATTTGGTTAATTAGTTGACCCAATTGTGAAAAAATTCGCGGCGTTTGGCGGGAGTCGAACCCGCATAGCAGGAAGGACTTTACGCTGTTCCATATTGGTGAATTCTGTACGAGCCGTAAAGTGGGCGGGTAAAATCAGTCCATGTGTGATTAAATTCACGGCGCACGGCGTGGTGTCGTAGCTCAAGTGGTAGATCCTTGGCTGCGTAAAGGCCTTCCCTGCTATGCGGGTTCGACTTCCGCTGACGTTACGAGTTTTTTTCACAAATGGGGGACCCAAAATATAACCTGACATGACTATCCAATAAGGAGGTCATCAGATGGTTATATTTTAAAGTCTCTGATGTGCATCTGAGTCAGGTGGTTATTGCACCATCATCATTATTATGAAGAAATTTTGTTAGCCTGGGAGTTATATCTCTGGGTAGATAAACTTTATCCGCCGCTAAATGTTCGATTAGAGTAGAGACTTAGGTTTGTAGACCAGGCCTTGGCGACACTAGCAGTTGGAACAGCTGCTATCTCAAGGAGCATTGTCTGCTGTCGTAGTTGGTGCTAGTGTTGACAGCATTCAGTCATTTCTGAGGGCAGACGATACAGTGGTAGCAGCCGAGTCTACATGCTTTTAGAGCAAGTTCACGCGCTGTCCGATCAGTGCGCTTGTGGCAGTGCAGATAAATTTATAATTAAATTAGATTGAAACTGGCAAATGCAATTGAGAAGCCGCTAATTTCTCTAATGAAATCTGTTTGAAAAACCCAGACATTGAGTAAAAAGGAGAGGTATTTTTCCCATGCTTTGGAGACGGGGGATGCCACTAGTCAAAAACTGAGATGACTATCCAATAAGGACCTTGTCATAAGGTCGTTATCTTTTAAACCCTCTGGTGCGTATCTGAGTCAGGTGATATTGCATCATCATCATAGTGAAAAAAATGTTGTTGTCCTGTGAGTCACATCGCCGGGTAGATAAACTTTCTCCGGCGTTAAATGTTAGATTAGAGTAGAGACTTCGATTTGGAGATTAACCTGTAGTGGCCTCTAGCAGAGCATTGGAACCCAATATCAGCCGCTGACGCATGGTGCCCTTGTTCTGCAAGGCCCGCGCGCCCACGCCGTATTTCCCCATGTCAAGGTCGCGCCATGACCGCTAGTCTAGAAATTAGCCGCGTGATTTGCTGCCGTAACAAAGCATGCGCCGGTATTCCGGTGATTTCTGACGCTCCTGTCACTCCGGAATTGACAACCTCGCAGTTGGACTGCGGTCATCCGAGATTCAAAACTCTTTCTATCTATTCTCCTATCCTTTTGTGCAGAGAACTCTGTTCCTAACACTCCGGCCTTCCCACCGTCTTCCCTCTTCTCTCCTAAGGTACCTGGGCCTGGAAGATCGCAGTTGCCATGGTTTAACTCACTTAACCCCCTGAGATAAGCCCATGGCAACAGTAGCATTTGTAAAGTTTCCTAAGGATTTTATTTTCAATCAATGCCTTCTGAGAAAAAAATATTTTCATTATCATCATGACACTTAACCCCGGCGGAAATGTTTCTAGGCAGACTTTCAAATCACCGGCCGCCAGAATTTTCTTCACATGCTGAGTCACAGCTTCCTTGATGAAAAATAAGTTTATCTAGTTGTTGTTTTTTTTCCGGATTATTCATTTATTTACTTCCGTACTTTTCTGGAATTAAAATATGTGCCGGTGCATAAAATAGGTTGGGCCTATAGCAATGTGCGTCAGCTTGCGCGGAGTTAATCGAAGGAGTCCACAATCTCCCCCCCCCTCCCCGAAAATTAGGAAGGGCTTTTTAAATTACGCTTTGCACGCACACGGTAAGCCTCGTTTATGCTGCGTGAATGTGTAGCCGGTCTTGAGGGGTGGATATAACACTCGTTTATAGTAAACATCTCTCCCTCTCTCACGGAACATCTCAGTCACCTCTTAAAGTTCCTCTGCGGTCTCTTTACTTAGCCCAGCAGAAAAAAAGGCACCGAGCAGAGGAGACTAGGTCTACGAGCGTTGCACTTCTAAGAAGAACCCCTTTGCAGATGGAATGGCTATTTTCGGCTTAGTAGCCGTCGTCAGCCAGTCATACGTAGAGCTAAGTGATGTCCCAGCAGAGTCTCGAACTTGCAGCCTTTTTGATCAGAGTCAAACGCCCTAACCATGGAGCCACGAGCTCCTTGTCGTGCCGGTTTACGTCAGGAGATACTGCCTGGATGGCGACAGCTAATAAGGCACAAATGGCCATTCCAGTTTCCCTTGTCTTTGCGGGCAATGCTATCTGCCTATACTACCAGCTGGTACGACTTTCAGGACCTCCGTCGAGCCCCAAGGCAGAGCAGGACAGATGACTTCTGGGTAGGGTTTCCAAGAGGGGTCTTCCAAAGGTCCTTATGTATTATGGTGACCTACTTAAATGTATAAGTAGGTGGCATTGCCCATAATCTTCCTGTTTTCTACACGCCATCCGTCGATCCGGCAGGGATTTGAGGGTGGCATTGGACTGCAGAGTGGTCCTATGAAGGTCACTGCATACCATGACTGCTTAAGCTAGTATACTAAGCGAAATTAGCCTTTTATTACCCACCGGAATAACTGCTTACTTTCAAATTTTAAGTCGGGTGGTTTCCACGGTCTTACCACTTTTGTACTGCGGCAACCTTTTCCCCAGTTGGTGTTGATGGTTCCACTAGAAAATGTATCTCCATGACCTCGTCTGAGGTTAGGGCACACCCCCCCCCCCCAAACATACACGCGTTCGCCTTTTGTCGGGCGGGGGGTTAGCGGTGATATTAAAGTCAATTTCAGTGTCTTCACCCAAGGTTTGCTTACACGACCCGACTTGTCCTTGTAACTTTTTTATATTGCAGAAATATTTCGATGTAATTTGTTCCCTGACATGCCCTGCCCGTCCTCTTCCCTAGAATTAGGTAACCCTGAGCCTGAGGGGCGCACTTCACACGTTCCCCGGGCGGCTCCACAAGAATCCCTACCAAGCTTTGTTAGCTGTCGGATGAAGGTTCATCAACCCATATGCTTGACGACTAGTGCCTTCGGAGAATAATGCGGTTTCAGGCTACAGGCCACGCCTCACGCACGCTGAATTTCATCACCGATCGGGTCACATAATGCAAGTATTGTAATAGAAGATCATCGTCTAGAGTGGTGCACTTACGGGAAAGGTAATTTCATCCGTAACTTATTCTGTGAGCATTTGAAACTGAACCACAGTTTTTTTTTCTGCTGACTATTCGGATGTAAATTTATTATACCTACATCTGATGGGCTATTGCACTGATTATAAACCGGCAAAATTTAACAATGAGGTAACTAGCACACGAGGCTAGCACTGATTTGAACGAAGTCCAGTTTTGCCTACATTTTGCGACTCATTCAAGGACGATCCCGCATTATGTTCGGTCATTATGCTTTGCTTGTAAAATCCCAATGTTATATGGCTTCTCTTTCTAATTTTATTCGCGGTGAATTGGACGACAAACAAGCAATTCATGAAGCGGCACTGGAGAAAAAATTCCGCAGAATGCACAATCCAACGTCATCCAGAAAAGACGTACTGGTACATAACCTGTCGTCGAAAGAACTGACGAAGGAGCAAATAGAGGTTATACAGTACGAAGCCTCATTCAACACGGCTGATGCTAAACCTGCTAACATGATTGCAGCTGTGGAATCAGTCATAAATCATACAAAAGCAACGGCGGAGACGAAGAACCTTATCCGACACTAGTTATTATCCCTCCTGATGGCTCATCAACCGCGGGAAGTGCTCCCCAAGGTCGAACGCGTTGCATTAAGAGCACTCAAGGCCGACCCAGACATTGTCATCGTGTCAGCCGACAAGAGACGTTCTAAGGTCGTATTAGACAGAACCAACTACCTTCAGAAGGTGAAAAACTTACTGGAGGATCGTCAGTTTTATGTTCCTTGTGAAACCAATCCCATCAAAAAGCTGGCACGCGAAATAAATTCGACCTTGTTGGCTCTAGAGAACTCGGGTGCAATAACGCCGTCCGACCGACGCATGGCGAGGGCACAAGAAACGGCCTTGGCCCGTTTCTATGGCCTCTCCAAAATGCACAAGGAAGGTGCTCCTCTCCAAACCATCGTATCACGAAAAGGCACTCCAACGTACGGGCTAGCAAAGTGGCTGTTTGGGCGTCTAAAAATTTCTGACTGCTGATTCGGAGACCACGGTCCGCTCGTCAACACAGCTCTTGGAGAAACTTAAAGGGGTAAGTATCTTGCCAAGTGATATCATGGTTTCCTTCGATGTCACGTCTCTTTTTACTTCTATCCCTCAGGATTTGGCAATCGAGACGGTAGAAATACTCCTACGAAACAAATAAGATGAGACGGAGAATCGCCTGGGAAACGTGGAAATCCTACAGCTCCTGAAGTTCTGTCTCAGGACGTACTTCACGTTTGACGGAACGATCTACGAGCAGGTGAAGGGGACACCGATGGGTTCACCGATTTCGGGACTCATAGCCGAGGCGGTCTTGCAGCGGCTGGAGTCGCTGGTTTTCCAACACCACAAACCGAAATTCTGGGCTCGGTATGCGGATGACACCTTCGTCATCATAGAACGGGATCAGGTGCTCACGTTCAAGGAACGTCTCAACAGCGTCTTCCCGGACATCCAATTTACGATGGAGGGAGAAGAGAACAACCAGCTGGCATTTCTTGATGTCCTCGTTTTTCGAATAGATTTTGGTGGTCTCAAGACTAAAGTATTCAGGAAAGCGACAAACACGATGCAAGTACTGAATTACATCAGCAAATACCCAATCAACCACAAACGCAGTTGCGTAAAAACACCCTATCGGCGTGTTGAGACGCACTGCAGCGAAGAAGAAGAAGAAAAATATGCCAAGGTAGAATACCTCCGACACGTGCTCAGAGAAAATGGCTATCCGCGCAACTTCTTCAACCGGCGCTTGCGCAAACGAGCTGACCAACAAAAGCGCACCGACCCCAAGATTTCGCGTTCGATTCCATACGTCAAAAACTTATCGGAAGCCGTCGGCCGCCTTCTCGTACAACTTGGAGTTGGAGTCGCACACAGGCCGGAGGCAACCATATGGCGTCAGATAATGAAGCCAAAAGACCCACTGCCACGGCAAGAAACATCTGGGGTCGTCTACAGGATCTGGTGCAGTTGCGGTCAGAGCAACTATGTCGGAGAAACTGGCAGACTTCTCAGGACGCGAATTGCCGAACACGCGGCTGCAGTGCGGCGAAATGATGCCAATTCTCAAGTTTCGGCTCATTCGACGAGACCCGGCCACACCTTCAAATTTGATGAGGCCGAAATTTTCGCAAGAGGTGACAATCAGGTGGGCCGAGAACTACTTGAGTCATGGTTCACGGGCCCCCAATCCATCAACAAGTGCAACGATTTGCCCAATTTATATTCAATCCTGAGATTAAATTTGGCCAAAGCAAGCCATCACTTGAGGAATGGGCAGGTCACCGCCTCATCGTACGCCAACACCGGGGAGCCAGACGGCCGAGCAATCATCATGCCCGAGCTCACCGCCCGTGACGAAAGTTCAACAGGTCAGAGCCCGCGTGCCGTCCAACAAGCAGTCCACGCACAAGAAGGCAATTAATGTCAATTGTCGCTGTATGCTTGCAGTAATGACTGTGTCCTATAAATACTGCAAACGTCTGTGCATACTTAAACTTTCTGCTACTCATGTTTCTGATGACGAATCCGCGATGGATATCGAAACGTCAGGCGAATAAACATATTGTCCTAGCGATCAAGTCTTCCTCTTCTTCTCAATTGCTTCCTAGGACACGGATGTTCGCTTGTATTGGACGAAGTTTTTGCTGAAAATTTTGGAATTACAGTGGTTACCGAGTTGAATCTGTTCCGGCACTTAGCTCGTCATGTGTAATGATCGTCTTGGGAAAAGTTACCAATCAGACTGCATCAGTTCGCAGATTCGCTGCAGGTCAACGAGGACCCACGCCCTGGAAGCAAGACTCAACGGTGGACACAGACACGCATGCATGCACACGTTAACTGAGCGGAAGTTTGGCAATCAAAGAAAATTTCCTGCGAGTGGCTCGCTCTTTAGCTGCAATTGGGCCACTCTTCCCCTGAGGCTCCATTGTACACCTCTCTCTCCTTCACCCACGCAGGGGTCACCTGAAAAAGTAGGCAGGTGTGCTTCTGTCAGACTAAGAGCGGATCCCAACAGTCTGTAGCCGTTCGACAGCCCACCTCCTTCAAACGCTTGATGTCGCAGCCGTGGGCTCGCAGTGACAGTCTTGTTCGCCCATTCGCGCTCGACCCAGCGTGATTGCCGATGGCGACACGCGACCTTTGCCCTCACGCGATCGGGGCGCACACACGCACCCCAGACTGGTCTGGTCTATCAGCGACCTGAAGCTGACTAACACGCGAAGCCGGCTCGGTGGTCCTTGTGACAATTCTCGCACAGACGAGGACTGGGGTATTCTGCCCCTTGAGGGATGGACGCGACGGTGCCGCGCTCACGCGCCCTCATGGCCAGACCGAGAAGTAACTTCCTCCTAACACTTCTCTACACAATGCAGTAGTCGCCGGTTCTTAAGCCCACGGTTAATAAGCCCAGCCGCGTATTAAGCCCAAGTCAGCTTGGGACGGAATTTTACATAGCAATTTCCGCCGGCTTATAAGCCCAGTCGCCGGCTACAAAGCCCAGTTTGCCAACAGGATAGAGTGAAATTCTCATCTCTCTGCGTGCGCAACTGGTTACGTGTCGCAAATATTTTTTTTTATTTTTGTTATTACGTAAAATACAGACAAAAAGCTTTCTTTTCTTGTACATAACCAAGCTCTACACATAATACAGTGCGTATTTAATGTATAGTGCCTATCCTGTGTTTGCTAATCAAGAACTAGGACCCTCCGGTTAATGCGCCCGCCGCTTATTAAGCCCAATTTGGTCTTGGCCCGAGGATGGCTTAATAGCCGGCGATTACTCTAGTGACTTATTGTGAAGGAGCAAACGGCAAACACCTCCTATTCTGGCCTTCCCACCGTCTTTCTTTCCTATCTCCTAAGTAAACCGGGCCTGGAAGATTTTAGCTGTTAGGGCTAACCATCTTGGCCTTACCTCCTATAAGTCTGCGGTTTTCAGGACTGGAATCCAACTTGGAGAAGATAGCTGGAGGCCCAACTGCCGATCGCAGTGGGCATTCAAGTCATGAACGCTGGTACTGACTGTGAAATGTACAAGTAAGTCGGCCTCAATCAAATACGATCGAACAAAATGTATGAATAGCCTTAACGGCAGGAGATGTTTTGGACTAGCGATAAAAGTCTGGTTTCTAGTAAACCGTGTTTTCTCGGGTATATAGGTCAAATTTTTCGCATCAAACATGTCGATCGTCTCGACTGCTAACAACGGACTATGGTGTTGAATTTGATATATGTTTTGGAACAAGAGGAGCTTATTGTGGGTTAAATAAAAGTATTTTCAAGGAAAGGCGTCCATTGGGGAAAACGAGTAAATTTATTCAGTAAATCTTCGACACTTGACCCCCAGGTCGCCGTCGTGAGACTTGAGAAAACTGTGCAAAGAACAGTAGGGACATAAAAATGCCAACTTATAGTCCATTCGGCAGGACCGTCTTTAGAGGTCTTTCTTGCCTTTGACTTATAGCAATAACCTACTATTACATTTTCAGTAACCCGACTTTCCCCCATTTTGGTGAATTCCGCCAATATAAGGTCGAATTTCCTTCTTCCGTTGAATGCCGCCAATATAAATTTGCATTTATCTCATATTGAGCAGCAGGAGTATATGTGGATGGATTTGATTTAATTTAGAACACTGAAACATGTATACGTTTCTTTAATTTGATATTTCTTGATCAGTTCAACCACAATTAAATATTCATTCACACTCACTAACAAATAATTAAATGTTTGACCATAAAATATGTTGGGCGGGGAAATAGATATTCAGGGGGCCCTACAAGACAATTGGGCCAAAATTCCAACTAATTGATCATTCAAGCTTCTAGCTCCACAGCTTATTTTCAGTCAACAACCCAACAGTCAAATCAGCGGATTTCGTCAGCGGCTTTTACGCACACTGCGGCTTAATTCTAAGAAAGATCTGTTTATACTATGTAAATTGAAGTTCGGTTCAGAGGCAGTTTAAAAAATTTGATTCGTCGTTCGTTCTTCATTTGTGCGTGCACTCTAGCATTCACATTGTGCGGGCACAAACATCAAGACAGAATGGCGAGGTAAGCCCCGGCGAACACGGCTGAAGGCAACCAATCCGATGCGAGAACAGTTTAACGTCAGTGCCTGCAGTTCGCATACACACGCATACGTGCCAGAGCGCGTTGGGGCGTGTGCCCTGCTCTCTCAAGGTCATGCACAAGTTAGCCACGCACCAATCAGTGTCGGGTATTAGCAAGCTCCGAGCTGATTGGTCCACGTTGTTGCAACAGTTGGCCCGGTCGTTGTTTGAGTAAGAACGCCCTGTGCTGTGGGCTGTGGCGACATGGTGAGGGCGCGCTAAGGCAGTATTTGCTGCATGGCAGCTGATCTCGGGCAGAGCGGGAACTGCTCTAATTTGCTTTACCATATATTCTGCCTTACGAAAGCTGGAGACGCTCTTGTACTACTTGATATTCTCATATGGCGTAGGACTTTCCTTTACGAAAACAGCGATTTTAAAAGCCTGTGTAGACCTTATAAATTATTATTTATCAAACTAACACATTAATGCACGTTACGGTGAGAGCGTTTGTCTAATGTCTTCTCCTCAGCCGCAGAGCTGAGGGGCATAGGAAAGTTACCTTGCCTCGGATAATGACGGATTTATTTTCGAAATAATTTGCCC